>OX382245.1:8309936-8909936 GCA_947507525.1 Apamea epomidion
TCAACAAAGTACATAACAGAGTGCAATGAATGGTGTTGAACTTTCAAAATGAAAGCAACTCTATTTTATTAAGTAAAATATTATTATTGGGCATTAAAATTACATCGTTAGATCTTATTTTTTTTGAATTGCTCTTGCTTGCCTCATGTCACTTTACTTTGAATTTTAAGACCATTTTTAGACTTATTAATTAATAATTAATCTACGTTTTCTCTTAGAGCTTTTTTCTTTTTTTTTTCGCAGTAATTAATACACAATTATTGAAAAATTTAACAATAACATAGCCTACCTTTGCAAAACCATCATACTTGTCATTGGTCAAAGCAACTCAATAGTCAGATTCAATCATCCCATCCCAGCTCCATCTCAAATTATGTTCTATATATACATATACTCCTGAAATCATACTGACAGTCGAATACAACAGATTGGAAGACGTGACACATTCATCGGAGCAGAAAACCAAACAGAAAAATTCGCGGTTCGTTACTTACAAGTATAGAAGAAAAAATATTTCGTCAGCTTCATCAAACTCCGTGACTTAGGCCCCGTTCACGGCCGCGGGCGATGCGACTTGCGTCGCTTGTTCTCCTCCTCTGTCGTGTTGATGGTATGACAGTGTATTAAATGTTGGCCCAAAACTTTGCCACTTCCACGGCATCATTGGTGGCGCTTTTTTATACAGGCTGATTTTTTAAAGACCAGCCAAATTTAAGGATGTGGTACAGACCATCAAACTGAACAACTTTCTCCATGGGACCAACATCGTAATCGCGAATAAAAATTCAACCGTCCCATACATTTAGGTCGAGTAGGTATTGAAGTTTTCTATGGGACAGTTGATAAAATTTTCGCGATTACGCTATTTGTCCCATGGAGAAAGTTGTTCAGTTTGATGGTCTGTACCACATCCTTAAATTTGGCTGGTCTTTAAAAAATCAGCCTGTATGTATATGACATAATCACGCGGTCAATCAAGCTGCGTACGTGCGTCATTATCGTAGTCAGGTTAACGATCGCGTAAACGCGTATTCGCGCGACAGTCGCCTTTGGTTAGGATGCAGGATCAAGGGTCACGCGAGCGTCACCTGTGACTTTTGGCATAGTGTGACTTGTGACTTCTGCGTGAGGTAACTTGTGAATCACTGTCCACTGCTGGTCATAGAGCTCTACCAGGCTGCCTTCCACATACAGTTTATCCCAGCCAGCATCTTAGAACGTTGGTCCATCTAGTTTGACTTGCTTTGCTGACACTACACTTACCGATATGTGGTAACTTGTGGCATACTCTAAAAAAATCTTCTTTCATTTGTGTAGATCGTAAGCAAGGCTTTGGGCGTGTTCTATACCAGATTTCGTAGGAAAGAGAATATCGTTGGCATCTACTTTTGCCTTATGGTTTACCAAATATTCAAGGTTGTATTATGAAAATGTATTTGGCTCGCGACCAGTATTTTCTGTGGTATGGGAGGTTTGGTTGTATGTGAAACTATTGCTGTCTTATATAATAAGCTCCTCGTTGGTCTAGTGGTCGCACCCGCTGCTGCTGAGCATGATTCATTGGGTTCGATGGTCCGGTAAAGTGTGGCAGCCCGTTGCCAGGATTTGTGTCTGGTTGATGGCAACAGGCTCGCCCACTGTTGACGACCAGCAGCCAACCTTTTTTTATACTGATATGTTTCCTTTTCTATAAAAGTTATTCTCTTGTCTTTATCTTCGTGAAAAGCGGTGAAAATATATACCAAAAGCCGTGATCGTGTTTCCATTTTAATAAGCATCTCAAAGCGCATCCTTATCTTCAACGCCCCCTTTTACATGGGACTTAAACATATCTGGCAAAATGTGGGTGTACTATAGGTACACCTCTGCCTAGCCCGTCTGAGAATATTGGTGTGATGTTATCCATTCCAGAGATACAATCTAGCACTTCCAATAATTGCATACCCACCTAGTAACAACTAATAGCAGCTATCACAGAAAACGGTTAAATAACTGCCAATGTTTCGACCACACTACATTATAATTAGCTTTGTTAATAAATGTGGTAAGCGTGCTCTAATTCATTACGAGAATTCCCAACGCCAGTATTTCAGTGTATGTATGAAAGACCATTCATGGCGGGTTTACATGCAGCATTATAAAAGCTGAATGCGTCAGCTTTTATAATAGACAATGAAAAAGGATTATAGGTTAAATATTTAGTTGGTTATTACATATTTAGAATTAGTGAATACACTGCGGTAGATAGAATTTGCGAGTCTATTTGAAGAATAAAATCAGGAATGCAAAAACCGGAGTTACTGGCATAGCTTGCAGAGTAAGCCAACTGAAGTTGCAGTGGGCTTGCCATGAAGGACCGATGGCCGGTGGAGCAGACGAGTCCTGGAGTGGAGACCGCGTATCGGCAAGCGTAGTGTGGGATGCCCCTCAGCTACATGGACGGACGACTTAAAGAAGGCGGCTAGTCTAGGCAAACTGGATGCGGAAGGCGGAGGACAGCGTTTTGTGGCGCAGCCTGGGAGAGGCCTATGTCCAGCAGTGGACTGCAATAGGCTGAGTTGATTGATAGAATTAGGAGAAACGTTATTTCAATGTTATTTTATTATTGAACTAGCGACTCGCCCTGCTTCACACAGGTGCAGTGTATACTGATCTGGGACATAACAAATCATAGAGATTTCTGTGGTAAAATATATAAGGGCCAGCACAAATATTTTTTATTCGTGGAATAAAATTGACGTCCGACCGATTTTGTATGGAAGAACTGTTAAAAATTCAAAATGATTCCTCGGATAAAATTATCTGGCGTTGGAAAAATCAGCCCTTAGTTTAATATTAATGTAGGTATTACACATCAGAATAAATTCTTTAAATAATGGTGAAAATCGCATTCTCTGTTGTCATGGTATGTGATACGGAGGGATGAGGAAAATGTTGTGAGGAGAGTTTTGAGTAAGAACGGCGATGGCTTTAAGAGTAGAGGAAGACCAAAGAAACGATGGATGGAATGTGTGAATGATGATATAGTTAGAAAGGGGGTGACTACTAAGAAAACGACTAATAGAGAAGTATGGAAGAAAAAGACATATTGTGCCGACTTTAAATAAATTGGGATAAGGAATAATTGAGAATGATGATGTTGATGATGGTAAACACCACATCAAAATCTGTTGCGTAGTTTACAAGAACAACGCGGTCACACAGGTAGACATGCAAAGCGACTTTATTTTACAGTATATAAGAATACAAATAGATACAAAATTATTTAAAAATAACTCAGTCCGAGACATAGACGAGATCGTTTCTTATTATATCAAAATCTTCTCTCAATACAACTAGATTCAGCAGAAAACTTGACCTTTACCCTATGTTCTATCCACTTACGAATACCTTCAACTTTATGATATTAGAACCAAAGAAAAATGCAAAATAAGGCAAATCTTCCTAAAATTTTTTTGTACTTAGCCTAAAAATACGAAAGTATAGATAGAACCTTACCTCCACCCACACATTGAATTTAATACAAAAGACTATAAAGATGCGTTGGCGAAGCCCACAAAAGAATAAATAAGGCCTTGACAATTCATTTCTGAATCAGCGAAAACCTAAAACGCCTGAGGAAACTCTTACACTTAAATATGGTAATAAAAGAGTAGGGAATCATTTAAACAGAGAAAAGATATTCCGTTTTACATTGCCAGTTCTATAGTATTGAAGTATTCCGTGGAAGTTTGCAAGCGAAGTATACATTGCAAAACTGTCAAGTTTGCTGGTGCATGCCAGCATGTATTATTTTATTATAGAAGCAACAAGAATAATGTAGCCAAAGTTTTGTAATATTTTGGTTTAAAAGATGGTTTGTAGAGTTTTTGTAGTTATTTGTATAGTTAGTTTGTTAGTCATTTAATTTAGTACCAAGTGTTAATAGTTAGTTGTGTTATTATATTGTGTACACCGTGTTCTTCATGTTGTAGCGGAATCTACAACGCCACATGCGAACAACGCGTCATACTGACGTCACGCAAATCCTGCATCTCGTAAGCAGAGTTTACCGCGCAATTAGCATACATACAAACTTCCCGACATCAGTCGTTGGGCAATTGCCCGCCAGACACAACATCACGTCTGGTCGAAGGATCCTCCCTTTTCTATGGAGGATAAGTGAACTTTACACCCTGTTCCTCATACCTCCAAAATGTTATCCATATACTGGCAAATAGCTTTTATAAATCAAAACTAACAAAGGAAGTAGTACTTAAAAAGGCTTCGTTATATTGTGATATTTGTAATTTCATTTAATGAAATTTAATTAAGCTATGCAGTAAGAAAGGGTCTTAGTTAGTAGGCTACTTAGTTTTGACAAGTTTCAGCCCGCCAAATGCCGTCAAAAGAGGCATGCATATACGTCAAGGTATTTAGTTTGATAGAAATTATCAAAAAATAAGAATTCATTAATGTGTCCATAATGAAAAATACTTATTTCCTTGGTCTAAACACCTGGTTGAAGTTTATGTTATCGTCCGGAATAGAATAGAATACTCTTTATTATGTGGACCATACAAATTACAGACAAAAATACTCACAAACACAAACACGGTGTATAAGCATTTTAGAATCGTACTACAACATCATGTTCATGTTGTGTTGTTCATGTTGACAAGTTGTGCGTCGATGTCCCTAACATGATGTAGTAAAGTGTTCAATAATATTTTTAGGAGCACAAAAAAGGAATAATGAGATGTTGGAATAAATAATCATGCCTTGACCTCAATCGTTGGCCGCACACTTATTCAGTTTACCGTCCATACCTCATGAATATGAAGAAGTCGTAGCATTATCGAAATCTATCTTCTGTTTGAAGCTGAATTTATTCCATTTTTCAAATCATGAAGAATGTGTTTCGATACAATATTCATGAGCGGAATATTTTAGATTTTTGGAAAACATGTTTTCATTAAAATATTTATATTTCTAGTCATGTAAAAAGTTTTATGGATTTGTTATGCCTGTTTAAATTATGTTTTTGTATTGTTAATATGTTCAAGAAAACTTTTGTGGTTTTTAAAGTGAAGCAAGGTTACAATAATATTTAAAATCTGAAGTACCTACCTATTACTTGGTATACGAGACTCTTTCATATTTTAAGAAAGTTTACTTTCGAAGCACCAGTACAGCATAAGGTTACGACCAAACGGACTCATTTTAAGACTTTAAAAACCGATGACTAGGTATTGAGTTTTAAATATCAACGCGAAGAGTTTTTTGTACAGCCAATACGAGCAATAATAATATGTCAAAACTTGGAAACTTTCATAAAAATTTTATGAAAATTTTAGGAAAATTTCATTCATGAAATAACGAAATAACAAAAACCTATGGGTTCTAAAGTAATATGTTCGTAGCAACATAAAATTTCTTTAAAAAATAAATGGATAAATCATTTTTGAATAAAGCCAAGTGTATATTTCGCAGCCAACTGGTTTAATTAGCTGTTTAGTTTACCGCCTAGCCTTTTAACAGAACGGCGGCCGTTCAACTAATGGCCTGAATGATATTCAATAAATTATTGTTTAGGTTGGAACTGTAACAAATCACGTGCGAGCCGAATTGGTCGCAGTAACTAAGCCAGGGCATCCCGACCAAATGGGTTAGGTTAGAACTGTGATCAACCGCGTGCGAGCCGAGAGAGCGAAGCGAGGCGAGCACTACTTCCAAAGGCCAGGCGGTTGACTAAACGGCTAATCTAACCAGTTGGCTGCGACATATACATACTTATGCTCGTGACTGTACAACACACAAAGAATTCTTCTAAAAATCTTTTGTTTACAATTCATATTTTTTTTATTGTTATAATTCTCTTGTATTGTATCTCTTGTTTTTCTTGTAGTCTTTCTGTTCAGAGATTCAGCAATAGGTATGAATTTGTTGTTAGACTTGTGCGGTACTAGTTCATTGACAAGACAAGAGACTGTGATCTCTGAGTTTGTTTCGGCCTTTTTTCTCAGACTAGTCTGCTAGGAAACGCCGACCTCATCTAGTTTTAAAACATGATTGACGTGTAAAAGTGTTTGTACAAACCTACTTACAAAATAAAATCATTTATCATGTAACATTGGCAAGTCCGCTTTTCAATTTAGTATATAATTATGATCCTGAGGGTTTTTTTATTGATAAATGAGTTTATTTTGTAAGTAGGTTTGTACAAACACACACGTCAATAAAAATAGTTGGGCCTTCGTGGCATGGTTGGTTCATTCATAAGGTTTTTTGCTATTGTGCTATGATGGTGCAAAATCTTCCTCTTGCCTTAATGTATTCATTTTGTCCTATAATTCACAAAATCATAATGAAAGGTAAAAATTAACATACACAACTAAAATCGCCAATTTAAAATTGTCACCGCAACTACATACGCTAAAAAAGGCACGAACACACATGCCTAAATAATGTTGTAATATTTTAAATGCTTTTAAAACTTGGCTGTAAACACCAGAGCTAGATAAAATGTTAGTTTACGAACCAACGGACTATCTAGTTTATTTATATACGTGGTGTATAAAAAGTTTTAAACCGATACGGTTTGTGTTATAATTTTTGGGGTAGAATTAGTTTTGGGTCGTGTTGATAAAAAGTTTTGAATGGGCCTTCTAGATTTTAAGTCAAAGTCAAATCATTCATTTTAAATAGGTACATAAAAGGTACTTTTGAAAGTCAAAATTTACATACAAATTGATTTGATATAGGCTTTTGTTAATTAGGTTCATTTGTTAGGTTAGGAGTCCTGGAGTGGAGACCGATGATGGCTGGGACGGACTGGATGCGGAGGGCGGAGGACAGGGTGAGACTTATGTCCAGCTATTGTCCAGCTGATGACTGCAATAGGCTGAGTTGATTGAATTAGGTTCGTGGCTAAATAATAAAAGCCGCATGGGTCCATCCAAGGTACAGCTACGCATGCCGCGGTTTGTGGATAGGTGACCATCCATTACATATCGAGACTCCTCAGAGCCTCGGAAAACGTTGGTCCCCGCTGTCATTCGTAGATCTTTGACAGTCGTTACGGGTAGCCGAAAGCCCAAAAGTTTGACAACCAATCTTACCAAGGCTACCAATGGTATTCAGCTGTATCGGGTTAGACTAGAAGCCGACCTCAACATAGTTGGGAACAGGCTAGGCAGAGTGATTGTTAATTGATCCCTTAATTTACTCAAGGACGAAAAGTGAATATTATTATGAAAGAAAAATAAACAGCGACATTCTATTTTAAAGAAATATCTAAAAGATATAAGATATATCTTTGCAGGACTAGAACCTGAAACCTGGTGCTTTTAAAAAGCATCAATAGTCTTTAGCTATTAGGACCAATATAACAGAGAAAAGAAAAGGGAATGTACTTAATCCTATTAAAACTTATCGATCACGCTTTTTTTAAATAATTGAGCCTCTTTTTAATTTTCTTCAGTCGGTCCCAGTAACAAAGCTAGGGTACCCCGACCATACAGGTTAGGTTAGGTTGGAGCTGTGATCAACCGCGCGAGCCGAGCGAGCAAAATGAGGGGTTCCGCGGTAGCGGTCGGTGAGCGCTAGATCCAGCTTCGTCGTAGTTAATTGGTTATTTAGTATTTTTTTTAGGACCTTAAAATCACTGTATTTGTATTTCACAAAAAGAAGCGCAATCATTATATTATATTATTATAGTGTTCAATAATATTGTTATGAGCGCAAAAAAGGGTTTTTAGAGAGGCTCGTTCACATAAATACATGCCAAAAGAAAATATTCGTAGGATGAAAGGTTTCTTTATTGTATTGTTCCTAGAACGTAGATACAAATGTAACCTGCCAAAAAAAACTAAAAGATCCGTATGGTATCTTCAAAAGAAAACTGTGGCGTATCTTTTAAAAAAAGCAATCATTCAACGAGAGTAGTTGGTAAAAAAATATTGCTAACAAATCTGAATCTCTTGATGAAATTGGACGTATGGGAAAGAAACATAATATTTGTTGTGCTGTGCCCATGATTTGAAGGGAATACTGAGGATTCTTTATCAGCCGAGACCAACGGCTTAACGTGCTTTCTAAGGCACGAAGGGGTCTTGGTATGTGAAGATGGTCAAAAATCCACGGACCAACCATGGCTAGCGTAGCTTACCCTGATTGATCGACCCGTGCGGCTGTTATAACTTAGCCACAAACGATATCTGAAGGTATTTATATTTTGACGGGGCCCGATAGGGCCGAAGCCTGCCGGGGTAGCGGGATCGTCCGAAAGGGTTACCGCTGCCCTGGTACATAAAGGGCTAAGGAAGGAACACGGGTGGGTTTTAGTCAGTAAGAGTCTGACACTCCCTTCTGCTCCACCCAGAGCGGGAGGGGTCATTTGATGACTTCCCATCCTCAAAAAAAAAAAGAAAAGGTATTTATACTATGTGCTCGATTGATTTTTTCTTAATGTCGCTCGATATGCTGTGTTTTAGAAGCAGGATAACGGCCACGAAATACGAGTTGTAGGTTGTAGGCAGGCGCTTTATTTTGTATAAATAATTTCATCACCATTGCTCTCAAAACGGTGAAGGAAAACATCGTGAGGAAACCGGCATGTCATAAAACCAAAAATTCGAAGACAATGTGACATCTACCAACCCACACTGGGCCCGCGTGGTGGATTACAGCCCATCTCGAAGAGAAGAGGCCTTTGTCCCAGCAGTGGGAACATTATCATTAGGCTGATTATGTTATGTATGCTGTGTTTTGATTGCATTTCAATCAATAAGATCTACCAGCTTCTTACAAATTCGCTTGAAAAATAATTATGATACTTGATCTTGTTTGATCAGACTAAATCCAACAAAATCTGAGGCACCCTTTATAACTGAACATCTTCTTACAGTATCAATACGTTTTCATCTACTTAAGCCATTGTGACGAATCCCCGGATACGGAAGTCTATCGGAGGCTTTGATCAGTTAATCTGCTGTTAAATCTTCTGTTAGCTTTACGGAAGTACCCCAATCAATCATTTAATGTAAGATTTGATAGATATCAAACTTAAGTAAATGCAAGTTTGGCTGTCCTTTTTATAGAAATACGCCTTTCTAACAACCATGTATTTATATTATGTGTTACCCTAAAGCAAATAATAGTAGCTATTTATTTAACAACATGAACCCGAAACAGAATTCTCTACGACACGCACGTCATTAAAAAGAAATGTAAAGATACGATCATATCGTTATTCTAAAGGCTGTGTACGCATAACGTACACAAGCATTTCCAGTATAAACGGAACTTTCATAGTAGGGAAAGCCAAGCAAAGCCAAGCCAAGCCAAGCCAGGCCAAAATGGTTCTAAAAGCTGTTGTGCGCATAACAACACAACAAGCCTAACCAGTATAAGATGAACTCGGATTGTAGAGAAAGCCTAGACATGTATTTAATTGAACCTAAAATAATTCCCATTATGATTTCATAAAAATATTATTGACACTCTAATGTAATGATTGCGCTTCTTTTTATGAACCTCTGATAATTCCTAGGATCATAAAAATACTAAGTAGCCAAGTAAATGCAACCAATTTGAATGTATGGTGCTCGCCGGCTGCTGTTGCGGCACCATTCGCTTTGCTCGCTCGGCTCGCGCGCGGTTTGTCACAAATTCAACTTAGCCTCTGTCGGGGTACTTAATTACTGGTTGCTGTTGCTACTGTTTAGTTACTCTAACTAACGGTGAGAAAAGGCCAGAAAGTTAAAAAGAGGCTCAATTACAAAAAATCATCATTCGAAGCGCGAAAAGTTTTTAGAGGTTTATTCATTTTAAAAAGGGTCCATCACTAGAATGTCAAAAAGTTGTTCATTTCATTTATTTATTCATAAACAATTTATATTGTGTTGAACATTACATGTTAAATAAAATTATCATAGAAACAATGCCAAATTAAATGTTATATCAAATTATCACAAGCAGAAACAATACATGTAAAACAAACAATATTATAAAAGTCTAATTAGAGTTGATGTGAAATGTCTAGTTCAAGAGTCAATTCGTATAAAATATGTCAACCAATAAATATAATGTCAAATTAATAGCAGGTATAATGTCAAAATAGTGTCAAAAATGTTAGGAGTACAAACTTCATCAAGGTCATAGTGTTAAGAACAGTTTTATATAAGATCAGTCAGATGTTTAGAGGATCAGTTACATATTTCCCGAAAGCCTTTATCGTGTGGTCGGCTTATACTGGGAAGCAGCTATACATAGCTTAATGTGTGCATACTATCAAAACTATTGCCACAGGCACAACGTACCAGGTTCCTAGAATTATATGCACGATTTAAATTGAACCTGAATCCCTCACTGTATAGATCACATTTTCCATGTACACTTTTAATTAATACATGTATTTATTTATTTAACATAAAACGGCCAAGGCCAATTACATAAGTTAAAGACAAAGACACAAACACATTTTAAAAGTATAGTAGACTAAAGTATACAACTACTCGCTAGTCATACGCTTCTCTCACAATACTCCAGACATACTGACAAGATCTTCTTCCATCCATCCGCAAACACATCACAGTCAGGCTTAGCGTACAAGAGCGCGTTAAGCGCAAAGAGTGTGCGAGGAACAGAAGACTGGGCTCGCGCAACGGTTCGACTCCAAGGCACGGCGAACAATCTATGCCCTCTGCCACGGTTGTAGTTTACCGGAGCAAAAAGATGGGACAACTCGTCAAGCAGTTCAGGAGCATCTGTTTTACCGTAGAGGATCCATACGCTTCCAAAAACTATACGCTATGAAGCGAATACGCGAATAGCGAATACGCTTCCAAAAACTATACGCTATGAAATGAGATACCTCTTTCATAAACGTTGCTTACAGGTAGGTAGTGATTGGCGACTGTTTAACCATACATTTTTGTCGTTTGTGCGTCCCTGAACTTTAATCATCAGCATCATCATGTGCCTAGCCTTTTCTCAACTATATTGGGGTCGGCTTCCAATCTAACCGTCTTGGTATGTAAAGATAGTCACCCATCCACAGACCAACCGCGGAAAGCGTAGCTTAACCTGATCGATGGACCTGTGCAGCTGTTATTATTTAGCCACGGACCTACCGTCGATGAACGTTAATCATCCTTTTTAAATAAACCCCAAAAAACGGGAACTGTCAACCTACTTATGACGCATATTAATATGCGCAGATTGTCAGTATTTTTCCATTCCTCTGCAAATACCTCAAAATAAGAAACAGAATTTATTTTTTTACCCTTATCATCATGATTTCCGAATTTCCAGTTATTTCCTGTGTACTTTGGTGGCTGCACGTCAGTGGTAATAAAACCAGTACAAGCTGACCTCTTAGTCCTTTGAAATTCCGTATTACACTAGACCAACTGAAGTGCAAAGCTTTTATTACCGCCGTATAGGTATAGCTTCAGCTGATATACTGGCCTGTATCAGTTGAAGCTAAAACCACCACTAGGTATGAATCCTAACCCTTTCTTTTGAACTTTCGGCTTTTCTTAGTGCTCTCTGTTTATACTTAAGTAGTATTTTTATAGTACCATAGCAATATTGTCTTCCAACTTACCCCAACATCGAAGCACCGAAAAGTTTTAGTCAACCAAAAAAGCGGACAAAATAAAGACAATACAACTTTACTGACCGTTCAGGACTATCCGATATAAAGAGAAAACTACGCCCCACTACACGTACGACCACTCGACATCTAGTCGCCTTTATTTATAGCATACTCTCGCACAAAGGGTGGGGTGTTATGCCACTAAGGACTTGAGTCAGAAGGAACAGCCCGAATTGTTCTCAAAAAAGCACGGTACGTTTTTAAATTCCCAATTACCTTTTGTTCATTAATGTTTGACTTTCAATAGAACGTAATGAGACAATATACGTATATTTGAATCGCGACATATTCACCAAAAATGTAAACAAATATGAGTTTATGGAAAAATAACTTTAATTCCTACACAATAAAGTTTAGTTTCCGCTACAACTTCAAACATTTTTATAACTTTTTCAATAGTGCTAGTCACTCTGAAATCAACTTAATTACCATTAAAATAAAGTTGATATTTGTTTAACTTGAAATAACGTCAACTTGAAACATAAATAAAATTTTAATATAATGACACTACACATGTTACTTAACGATTCCTTACTCGAAACCATGTCAATTTTTTAGCTAATACCGCCAATCTCGCATTCATTTCGCGCGGTTTCGTTCATTGTGTCATAGAAAATAAGGCCCCAGGTCTTTCATTCAGGATTTCATTTTTGTTACAAAATGTACGAAAGAATGTACACATCATCGCAAGAGAGCAGAATTAAATCTTCTTCTTCTTCGTGTCGAAGATTCCAATATTCAAATTAACTCTGCCACATCGACAGCGTTAGCAGTGGCTTGATATAATTGCTTCTATACAGGATAAATTTTAACCAGTGCACAAACTGGAACCATGAATTCAGCATATATGATTCTAGTCGTATTCTAGCGTAGACATTTTTCGTCAGTTATCAAAACAAAAACAAAAACAGCTGTTTTATAGAAAAGTGCCTACGCGGTCAAAATGTATGGAACAACATTTTTGTTTTTAATAACCGACGATAAATTTCTACGCTAGGGGTTTAGAATCATAACTATGCTGAATTCGTGGTTACAATTGCGCACTGGTTAATTTTTTTCTTTATTATACAGCAGCAGCAGCGACGATTCTATATTGGTGACTTCTTCTACCTAATCTTTTCACCTCAGCTGGATCAATTCTCGTATACAGTACACACTAGGTAATAAAAAGCCAGCCAGAATTACTTTTATGAATAACGTAATTCAGTACATTCAAAAGCTAAAATCATGATTTTAAAACCCAACCCAAGATTAGCTTTTGCATTACAAAACAAACAAATTGAACCGTGATTTCGTATCTGAGAAATTGACACTAAGTACTGAATTAATTTACCTACGCATGTTTAAAACATCAAAACAAATGCGAATCAATTGTGGTATCACATGTAATCAGGTTGGTTACTGTAACTCGATCTGGACACAAAACCAAAATTAACGCTGGCAGTTGATTGAAGTGTCATGTCATTGTGTACTTTAGGACAAATCGAACGAGCTTGTACCATTTTACCAATACACGAGCCACAATTACTGAATTCATAGCGAGGAATTTTTGGCTTTGAAATCAGAGACAGAAAGCCTAAAATACTTTGACGTAAAACCATCGCTGGAAGTATCAGTGGTGAGTTGATTTTTGAGCAGGTATTATTATGGTCCTTCTGAACTTTTTTGTGGTGGTGCGAACAAAACTGTTTTTATGCAGCCCCCTGTATTACTTGTCGCATAAAAAATGTATGGCCAAAATAAATACGAAACGATTTTATTATATATAGACAGATTGGACACCAGAAATACACCATTAGGCATTAGATATATTCATGAAGGTTTTGAATAGAATTTCCACGTAAATCTAAACTGATTTGCATAATTACAGTTCCCTGTTGAGTGCGTTATTATTATTATTGTTTTTTATTTTTTTTAAATCTTTGCCCCACACTAGGAATTTCTCCTGTATCGTATCATATCGTGTAAACGCACCCACGTTTACAAACATTTAAACTCACATACACAAACAGCCAGACCCGAAACAACTACTTGTAGGCCATACAAATATTTGTTCCGTGCGGGAATCGAACCCGCGACACGCAGCGCAGCAGTCAATCGCTTAACCACTGCGCCAACCGTGCCGTCAGATTGATGATTGATTATAATTTTCTATCAATTATTTAGGACATATTTCATAGACTATCACGACTTTTATACTAGCCTGCGGCGTCGCCTGGGTGGAGGTCGGAAATACTCCCATGTTACTCCATAACATCAGCTATCTGCCAGTGTAAGCCCCCTCAAAACCGGTCCTGTCGTGAGATTAGCCGGAACAAACAGAAAGACAGACAATAAATTTAAAAAAAAGCAGTCAAGTGCGAGTCGGACTCGCGCACCGAGGGTTCCGTACACTTTTGTAGGTATGTAACTACAAATTAAACGTTTTCAGATTTTTTTCCTTTACTTGTCATGACATTGCTTCTTGCCAAATTTTGTGATTCTAGGTCAACGGGAAGTACCCTATAGGTTTTGATTCCCTTGCGACTGTCAAAATATGCGGCATAAACGGAACATGAACGCCCGTATCTTTTGATTGCGTTGACTTAGGCGTTAGATTTTTTTTTATTGCTTCAAGAGATTGCAGCACTAAGTATTTGATATTAATTTCAACTAGATAACACCACGCGTTCCTGAGAAAAAGGGTATTGACAGACGGGCAGACATACGGATAACGAAGTGTTCTTATAAGGGTTCCGTTTTTTCTTTTGAGGTACGGAACCCTAAAAATTATATTTTACTATAAGTAAGTACCGTATATACTTTCATTTATGCTTTTAGTAAAAAACTGTTATTTTTACATTACAAACCGATTTTATTAATTTGTATAGAGGATGAAAGTTTTGAATTGATCTAAACTGCTTACATAATCAAAGTTCACTGTTAACTGGGTTTATTAATGTATTATAATTTTCCATTAATTATTTAGGACACAATTTTATAGAGTACCACTAATTTAAATATGTACTAATAGTTATTCGGATGTGTACTAGTTGAAACTACACATACGAGTACAACAATGAGCAACATTCATATTAATTGTTCACAATTATATTTCTAACTAACTGTTTTGTTCCCGGTTCATGGTATTAAGCTCGCTCCCTATTACATGGAAATTAAACATAACTTCTAAATGTGGGTGTACTATAGATACACCTCTGCGTTAGGCAGAGGTGTATCGTATATAGTACATTTGGGGGTTTTTTTTTTTGGGTCGGAAATCATCAAATGACCTCTCCCGCTCTAGGCTGAGCGGAAGGGCATGTCAGACTTTTACTGACTAAAACCCACCCGTGTTCCTTCAGTTGCCTGTACCAGGGGCCACGGTATCTCTTACGAACAACCCGCAGCCCCGGCGGCATCGGCCCTAGCGGACCCCGTCAGTTCGTGCTGACGTCTCTTTGAGGCACGCGTGGATCACCACGCGCCGTCGACCCGGGCCTGGTCCTTACCGGGCGGCAAGCTGCCCATAGCTCGCCGCCCGCAAGCCCGCGCCTACGGTGGCCGGGAGTCGCCTGTTGACTCCCGTCCAGGACGTCTCCTGCGGCGGCTAGGCGCGTGAGGGTGCAGAGATTGCCTCTCCCTCACGCGCTCCACCTCCTCCTTCGCGAGCATTACTGCTTCGCAGTAGGAGGCAACGGCCTCCCATTCACTCTCGCTCCGTACCATGGCCTGGACCAGAGCCGGACGCGAGAGATCGCCGCCACGAGGACACGGCGGGGCCCCGCCCAAGCCGGGCAGACCTCCACCGTATGTTCCACCGTGTCCTCCGAGCGATCCACACAGTGGTGACACCCTGGCGTTTCCTGCCGCTTTATCCTAAACAGGAACCTCCCGAAATAACCGTGTCCGGTGAGGACCTGCGTCAGGCGGAAGGTGAGGGCACCGTGGCGCCTCTCTAGCCACTCCTCAAAGAGGGGACTTATCGCCGCAATTGTGGCGTGCCCAACCCTTTGGAGATTACAAACGTAATGTTATGTTATGTGTTAATCCTGGTTATAACCTATCTGTCTGCCAAATTTCATCCTAATCCGTTTAGTATTTTTTACGTGAAAGAGTAACAAACATCCATCCATCCATCCATCCTCACAAATTTTCACTTTTATAATATTAGTAGGATTAATATTAGAATATCAGCGCTGCGACATTTATTTTTAAATATCGCAGCATCATGCTTCCTTTTGACCTCGTGCAGGGCTTTCTATTTTTATTTTCAGTTTACTTATGTTTCAATGATTTTTATCCCGATATTTCCTAGGGATCGAAACTTATGCGGGTGAAACCGCGGAGCGCTGCTAGGAGTAAATTTTGTTTACTACTGATTGATAAAAACAAAAGAACTGTGATCACCAGTGACTTTGCCAAGCGCATTGATCATCATCAATGACATCGCAGCATTTGACAAAATTGACCACTTAGATTTATTGCTTTAACATAAAATATACCCTACGACACTCGGCATCACTGTAACTTCCCATTAGTGAAAGAATTATCGGAATCGGATCAGTAGTTCCGAAGATACATAATTATAACCCCCTAAATAATAAAAATTATAAATATGAATTTAAGCGATTGACTACTGCGCTGCGTGTCGCAGGTTCGATTCCCGCACGGAACAAATATTTGTATGGCCTACAAGTAGTTGTTCCGGGTCTGGCTGTTTGTGTATGTGACTTTAAATGTAAACTTTAAACGCACCCACGATACAGGAGAAATTCCTAGTGAGGAACAACGTTTTTTTTTTTAAAAAAAGAAATAAAAACTAACAAATATTACCTCCTTAAAATATTAGGTATAGATTATTGAGAACCCTTCATTCAACAGTAGAGGTTCACAGGCTTAATAATTCACGTTCAATAATTCGGAATCTCCCAATACAGGCATTACTTGCTTAAAGGGAGGCTCCAATCACTAATCTGTTTAGACTAATTTATGTTGGAGAAATAAATAATTTTGAATTTGAATTTTTTTAATAATAAAATATTCACTCAATCAACTCAGCCTATTTGCAGTTCACTGCTGGACACTTATATCCAGCAGTGGACTGCAAAGGGTTGGTTGGCTGTGGTTGCAGAGGGGTGTTGTAGCCGATCTGGGAGAGGTAGGCCTCTCCCAGATCGGCTACAACACCCCTCTGCCTTCCGCATGCAGCCTGTCCCAGCAATATCCAATAAAATATTAAGCTAAGCTGAATAGAAAAAACAACTGAAAGTCGATAATCAAATGTTGCACTTTTTAAAAGAAGAACTTCATAGGTACCATGTGAAAAAAGTTTCACTCAAAAATATCAAACCATGAAGTTTCTATGTCCAGTACCTATTACAATGAAACGGCAATTTCATACTTTAACCGCTATTATTAGGTCGCGTCTAAAAAATTATGTAACAAAGTTTAGCAATTCTTTGGTACGCCGCCGACACAGCATTTATTGGTTCATTAATATTTCCATTAATGGGTATTATTAACCGATATATCTTTATCAGCGGCGATTTATCCGATGATTTATTTGACTTAATCAAATGAAATGATATTTTAAGTAACGTCTCTGGGGTAAATTATTGTTAATAGGAATTATAATGATTTATGAAAGGACTGGCCTCTGTAGGTCGATAATAATTTAGTAGAACTAAGTGATGTAGAGCACTGGTGGCCCATTGGTAACGGCCGGCGCGCGGTCGGGGGTTCTAGTCCAAGCAGGCGCTTTACTTTGTGTAAATTATTTCATCACCCCTGCTCTAAAAACGGTGAAAGAAAACCTCGAGAGGAAACTGGCATGTCCTAGAACCGAAAATTCGAATACATGACGTGACATCTACTAACCCGTACTGGGCCCGCGTGGTGGACTACGGCCCACGCCCTCTCACAGAGAGGAGGCCTGTGTCCCAGCAGTGGGAACATTATAAGCTGATTATGATTATGCTATGCTCCATTCGGAATAAGATTAGAGATATAAACAAACCTTTTTTACAGTCCGTTCAACCGATTTTATCTTTTATCCCGTAGGCATAAGGATGGCATTAAAAGCAAAAAAGTGGTTACAATATCAACTATTTACTGCAGCTGCCATTTGTCATGCCACCAACGCAATAGAAGTCAAAATCGGTTGAACGGACTGTAAAAAAAGGTTTATTTAAATGTCTAATCTTATTCCGAATGGAGTATAGTGATGTGGTAAATATATAGTTCTTTGTTTAATTTTATTTAACAATATCAGCCTTAAAAGCCTCTTCTTAATCCGAGAAGACACGAGCTACGATAACCACACTTGCTCAAGACTGGTTGGCGATTTTAGACTTATAAAAAAAAATCTGTTGATCATTATGTCAAGTTATGCGAACATAAATCTATGGATCAACTGATTTTTTTTTTCACGATTTTAGGGTTGGTCCCGTAGTAAAAGTTGCTCATAATGATGAGTACAATGACACCTTTTAAGGATTAAAACGATCAAAATTTAACGGTGTATTAACTATAAAAGAAAATGGTTTATTTTGCACAAACAAAACGAACATTACAAAAGAAAAACACAGGCTATCCACCAAACTAAATAACTACTAGCTTTTACCCGCTACTTCGCTCGCGTGGAGGTCAGAATGGGTTATTTTTTTTTTTTGCGCGCAACCCTAATTCTTTTTCTAGATTTAAAGTACTAAGTTACTCCTTATAACATCAGCTACCTGCCAGTAAGTCCCGCAAAATAGGTCCAGCCGTTTCGGAGAGTAGCCCGGTACAAACAGACGGACAAAATTATTTTTTTTTTTTTTTGTTTTTTGTTTTTGTAAGCTGTTAGTATTTTCACTTTACAAACAGATACTTCAATTTTTTTTATTTGTATGTGTAGATAGATAAGTCTAGATTTTCATATAAGTTACTTTGGTATTTGCCCAGTTTCGAAACCACAGCCTTAACTACAGGGCCATCATGACATAATTTGACAAACATATTTTAAAAACCTAATGCAACTTTTATGAAATCTTTAACGTAACTTAACTTTGCCCAATCAGACTGCCTAACCTTTTCCCAACTATGTCGGGGTCGACTTCCAATTTAAACGAACAGCTGAATACCAGTACTTTACATGGAGCGACTGCCAATCTGACCCCCACAACCCATTTACTGGGTAACACGATACCACTTGGTAAAACTGTCAGACTTTTGGGCTTCGGACTAGCCGTAACGTCTGTCAAAGATCAACGACTGACAGCCACTAATGTAACTTTTCTCCGTACGCTTAGAATTTTTCCTCGCACTCACAAACAATTACCCAGATCCAGAAAAAACTTTCTGTAGACAGACCGGAATCAAACCAACGGCACGTATCGTAGAAGTCAATCAAGCTGTCAATTAAGTGTAAGTTTCCGTGGCCCCATTAAAGTTGACCTATAAAAAGGGTTACTGAACATTATTGGATACAATAACTTTCTTCAACCTCAACTTAGTTTGGACCTTGACCTCCTTTAAATTGCCCCAAAAACTTAGATTCTTCGATTCGGATACTAAGCTCTATAAAATTGGTCCTTCGGTACGGTCAGCGGTAAAATACACATCACTTTATGTAAATTGAAAAAAAATATTCAAAAAATTGTTACAGTATTTCAGGAACAGCATTGTTAGGTACATTTATTATAATAATTGAGTTAATAGTCTTTTAATTATACTTGTTTTCCGATTTTAGTTAAATGTTTAACTGAATAATTAAGATTTATGAAACTGAAGTGTTAATCGATGCTTGGTAACTATAATGCTACGAATCGCGTACCCAAAGGGTGCCAAGGGGACCAGTTTACTAAGCCTGCGCTATCCGTCCATCCGTCTGTCTATCCGCGGGCTGTATGCCATGAACCGTAATAGGTAGACATGAATTCACAGAGTGTTGATTTCTATTGGCGCTATAACCACGAATTATATAAAAAATTAAATAAAGTTTTAAAATTAAACAGGGTATCTATACTAGAAACGTGTTTTTCTCGGCGATTTTTGCCTTGTTTTACGGAAACCTTCGTGTCCGACTCGCACTTTGGCGGTTTTCACTAATTATGTTTCTAGTATAAATTACTACGTAACAGTGTTACTATAGTTTTAGCTACCTATTTACATAGATTTATGAGTTCATATTGTTTTCTCTTTTGTTCTAAAAGTGGCAGAAAAACATATTTGTCATGTCAGCCTGTCTGACGGCGCAAGTTGTTACCCAACTGAGAGGGAACGAAATTATTTTGTAGTCATAGTTACCTACCTATGACTACGAAATAATTTCGTTTTAACCCACAGTTTTTTTTATTATTTCATGGTAATCATAGGGGTTAAAGAATGAAATTGCCGTTTTATTGTAATAGGTACTTCGAATTGACATAGAACCTTCATGGTTTGAGATTTTTGAGTGAAACTTTTTTCACATGGTACCTATGAAGTTCTTCTTTTCAAAAATGTGCAACATTCGATTATCGACTTTCAGTTGTTTTTTTATTCAGCTTAGACAAGAAAGATGGATACTTCGAATATTCGAGTTATTTTTGAATACGAGTTCCGACGCGGAACTAACGCGACAGAAACAGCTCGCAATATCAATGTTGCGTTTGGAGAGGGGACTGCTAATGAACGCACCGTGCGATTTTGGTTTAAACGCTTTGGTGATGGAAACTTTGATTTGAAGAACGAACCACGTGGAAGACCGCCCACACAGGTGAATAACAATGAATTGAAAGAGATGGTGGAAGCCGATCCGAGCCAAACTACCCAGGAATTAGCGGCATGGTTTAACGTTACCTTACCAACAATATTGACTCATTTGCGTCAAATCAATAAAATAAAAAAATATGAGAAATGGGTGCCTCATGATTTGACTGATCTGCAGAAAGAAACGCGTGTTGAAACTTGTGTTGCCTTGTTGAATCGATACAGAAATGAATGAATATTGGATCGAATTGTAACATGTGATGAAAAGTGGATTCTTTACGATAACCGTAAGCGGAAAATGCAATGACTGACCCCAGGTCAAACGCCGCAACAGTGTCCTAAAGCAAAGCTTACCAATAAAAAGGTAATGGTAACGGTTTGGTGGTCTCAGCATGGTGTTATTCACTATAGCTTTCTCCGATCTGGTCAAGCAATAACAGCAGATGTCTACTGTGCCGAACTCCGAACAATGAAAGCAAAACTAGTAGTGAAACAGCCCCGACTCATGATTAGATCTTTACCATTATTGCTCCATGATAACGCGAGACCTCATACAGCACGAGAAACCGTTTTAATTCTACAGGAACTGCAATTAGAAACCATTCGTCACCCTCCATATTCACCAGACCTTGCTCCAACGGACTAACATTTTTTTCGTGATTTGGACAATTTTCTACGTGATAAAAAGTTTTCATCTCAGGAGGCAGTACAGAATGCTTTCACATAGTTTGTCGAATCTAGATCACGAGAGTTCTATCGCAAAGGTATAAATGACCTTCCTATTAGATGGCAGCAATGTATAGATAATAATGGTAATTATTTTGATTAAATAAATATGTTAAATTAAAAAAAAACAAATTTCAATTTTTCAGTACAAATCGGCAATTTCATACTTTAACCCTTAATATAATCGAATAATAATTATAATAATATAATGGTCAGATAGGCAGTTGCTCCATGTAAAATACTGGTATTCAGCTGCATCCGGTTAGACTGGAAACCGACCCCAACATGGTTGAGAAAAGGTTTGGCAGAATATGATAATGGAATAATGTCAATCATCACCTATTTGACGAACTTCTATTCTCCGCCAGAATATTAAACAAAGAAGCTTTGTTTATGAGGTCGAAACATAGGTAACTATGTAGTTACCTATGTTTCGACCTCATAAACAAAGCTTCGAGCTATAGCTATTACTAGAGAAATCGCTAATTATTTGTGAATAAATTGCTTAATAATTTAATTGTAAAAAAATAAGCAAAAGAATCATAGGGCATCAAACAATTCGTCCGCATTGCTGTCAACAGGAACAGTGCCCAAAAGGCTGGCAGCATTGCCACGTTGTATGGCGATGCTAATTATTTGGCCAAGAAACCGGCCAGCCCTCTGGTCACGTGAAGAGTCGACTTATTATTTTAAGGTTTAGGCTATATAATGTAAATATTATTATAATGTAATAAATAAGAAATTCAAACTCATTAGTTTCATAGAGTTAAAAAAAATGTGAATGAAAATTAAAGGCGAAATTGAAAAACACTAAAATAAGTTATCAAGTCTTAAATGAACAGCTATATCCGAATAGTAATTAAAATAGACCGAAGCAATAAAATTATTTCAACTTTCATTCGATTTATTATAAGTCGTAAGAATTTTCTCAAAACCCGTTACACGTTCACTCTCTAACGGTTCAGTAAAATAATTGGTCCTTAGAGTCGCAACCCACGGTATTCGCAGGTTACTGCTATTCCCAACTAAAATACGTTTCACTTCTCTATCCACACATCACGCCGTTATCCTGGAAGGGTTGGACAGAGGTGTACATTCGCATTTCGCCAGTTATGTTTCAGTCCCATTTAATAGAAGAAAGCCTAACTGCTATCAACCGGGCACAAATCAAGACTCCAGGCGGCTATTGAGAAATTCTTGATAGAAAAACCCAATAATACTTTGCTTGACCTGGGAACGCCAACAGGCCAACGAGGAAAGACCAACGAGGCAGTCCCCTGCCCCCACCTCTCCTCCCTCTCAATCCCCTTGTCGAAAATTGCAAACATTCAGAACACGCCTGCTATATCCTTATTTTATTAAATCGTCAATTGGCACAGCTGGTGCTTTGTCGACGAGAATTGACATCACATTGACAGCCGGCGAAGAGTACTTCAGTTATTTCGGAATCGAACGTGAAAATCTCATTTTAATTAAGCATACATCACTTTGACTGAAGTTTATCGTGTTTTCTGGTGAAGAGTTACCACCTAGAATAGCTAGAAATGGTCCTTTATTCCGAATCATAAAGGCTACAATCAGAATTTAGTGTGCAATAAAATTATGATATTCTTATTTATGATAAGTTCTGTTTAAGTGAAGTTTATGTGATTTTGGGCCTATTTATATCATTTATGAGAAGAAATAACAAAACCACACTGCGCTCCAAATCACAGATTACTGACGTTGATCAAAAAGCCGCTAAGCTGAAGTGGGACTGGGCTAGCCACGTCTGCCGTACGCTTAATGAGCTGTGGGCCAAAATGACCACTACGTAGAGCCCTGACACAGCTAGAAGGCGTCGCGACAGATCCCGTGGAAGATGGCTGGACGAGCTGGAGGAAACAAACGACCAGTGGTCCACTTTAACCCTGGATCGAAAGAGCTGGAAGTCATGGGGAGAGGCCTTTCCCCAGCAGTGGGATAATGCAGGCTAACAGTAACAGTATGAGAAGAAAGAGGCAAAATCTTTAAAATACGTTTTTGTTTGTTAGTATGACATATATACTATACCTACTTACTTTTGTTGCAATACAGTGTTTTATATAAATACTTTTCGCAAATCATAATTGAATTAAAAATACAATTTCACAGCTTTAATCCCTAAGATCTATATAGGTACATTGTTCAGTAATTAACCATTATGTAACTCTATAGATTTCTACTGAAATCGATCAACTCTAAACCCTAGCACTTACTTGTAAACCACGTCTTCTCAAGGACTGTTTTACCATTAATTGAAACTGCTTAATCAATTAGCGATAATTTCGGTAATTCATCAAATTCATGAAGAACTATAACATCAATAATTGTCTACCTAATTGTGTTAATTGAATGTCCATTCTCAGGATAATTGCTGCGGATCTTGTTTCAAACTGTCCCATCGGTGCGACTGGGTTGTAAGGACCAAAAGTTTTATTGTAGTGGGTTGAAACGGTACACTTAATCTGAATGCCGTCGTAGGATTTTTTTATTTTTCAAGCGTTTGATCATCAACCCGCAATGACTGACTCTGTAAATAGGAGACTTTTTTTAATAAAATTAATTGTTGGCACCAAAGTGGATTTTATTTTCTTCAAACTTGTAGAACTGAAAAGTTCCCAGAACAAAAGTAGACACTATTAGGCTAATGTTATAATTCAATTTTTATTTCAATCGTTCTATTTTTTTACGTGCTCTATGCGAACTCTCTATGCAGAATAAATGCTATTCTATACAACAAATCTTGCCAAGATTGATTCAAGCGACCTAAGATCTTAACTAAGAACACGTAACAATTATTATTACTTATATTCTTGAATAATATATATATTTAAAAAAAAAAAAAACCTTGCCCCACACTAGGAATTACTCCTGTATCATGGGTGCGTTTACAAACATTTAAACTCACATACACTAACAGCCAGACCCGAAACAACTACTTGTAGGCCATACAAATATTTGTTCCGTGCGGGAATCGCACCCGCGACACGCAGCGCAGCAGTCAATCGCTTAACCACTGCGCCAACCGTGCCGTCAAAATATATATATAATATAATAATTATATAATCATATATTATATTGTCCCACTGCAGGGCGTAGGCTTTATTTTTCTTTTTCCACTCAACTTCATCCTGAGCCAATAAGGACCATTGTTGAATTACAGTTAAATTTAAGTAGGTAACTATAATAACGGTACTCTCCAAACATCATCATCATTTGGCTAGCCTTTTTCCAACTATGTTAGGGTCGGCTTCCAGTCTAGAAACATCATTTCCGAAATAACCTGGAACAATTTGCCTGCAGCGGTCTTACCGTCCGATTATAATTTAAGTGTCTTCAAGGCTAGAGTGAATAGGCTCATAATAAATTAGCGCGCTTTACCATCAACGATTGCATCACTGCTTTCCATCATGCGAGATCGCAGTCAACCACTGGTTTATATCATTTTAAAAAAAACAATAGGTACTCCAACAAACAAATTTGTTTCCTAAGGGCTAATTTTTCAATAGTCAGATTATTTTATCCAAAGAATAAATATTGCGGTTTGACAGTTTTTGTAAAGAAAATAATGTCAAACTGTCATAATTATTCTTCAGATAAAAGTTTACAGACTATCGAAAAATCAGCCCTAAAATAACTAAACAACTAGTTAGATACATACCGCAATAAAAGACGATATTTAAAAAGATCTGTCAAGACCATCTAAAAACAAAAGAATACTTGTAATTCTCAAAAAAGAGCCTCTCAGACTTGAACCGTCCGCTGTCGCCATATAATCCTACTAAAACTCCGTTACCTTCTTGCGGGTGATACAAAAAATGACACATTATTATTCTTAGGTCGTGCAGACAACTATTAAGATAAAGTTTACTACATTAATAACAGAGGCGAAGGATGGAAGTTTTCTTGAAAGTACCTCGCGAAAAATTATAGATTGTAGGACCTAACCGACGTTTTTTAGAATGGGAGGCTGTAAGGAGTCGTGTTATAGAGACTCTTCGACAATGGTTCCTTAATAAAAATGTTGTAGAAATTAATCACGTTTATAATGTTTCAATAAATATTTTATGTCGAATTATTTTTTTTATTATTTTATACGAAATACATCTTTGGCAACTTATAAGGCAACAAAAGTGTTATTTCCTGTTAACGAAATTAAAAGGAGGGTCCAAACACATTGGTATTATATTTTTTTAGTTTCATTATCCACAAAGATTAAATTTTTTATTTTATTTTTGGATAAAATTAGACTAGAATCTCAACTTACCATGTCCACAAAACAACACTAAACACAAAAACTCACAATGTCAACCACATCACATACAAAAATTTAAATTTCATTATTACAATCGTCAGGTTAATCGAAACACGTTTACCGATACAATTTCTATGTAAATCGTCCTGTTTCTCAATCACACCGCTGTAAATCCAATTAATAAGCTCACGTTTGTTCGTCAATTATCGGAATTGGTACGTTCATTCGTTTCTCAGCGACACGTGCTCACCGTGCGGCGGCCAAGCGACGACTGAAAACGAATTTGCGTTCAGTCGACATTCTCGAACGATTCAAGCTGAGCGTTGCATACCACTGCCGTGTGCACTGCTGCATATTTTTGAATTTCGAACCACTAAAGAATTTTCGTCTTTGGTACTCTTTTAATACAAACTCTTTTGACGTTCTGTTTATGGACAGGAGGGATTTTTGTGAACATAACAAGATTATTCCATCGTTTTATTAGGGTATATATTATGTATGTATAGTCACGTTTTTCCTTACTGTGTAAATAGGGCTTCAATCCCTTTTATTAGTAGTTGGTTTGTATTGTGTGAACATGCAATAACATGGAGAAACTTTTGTGCTATCTGTATTCATAAGTTCGCGAGTGTTTGTTCTGAGTAGGTTAAGTGGGGGAGTATTTAGTAACCGATTAAAAACTTTATCGTTTATTCGATTAAGGTCTCGTTTTCGGGATCATAGTGAGTGGTACATGGCGTATAGCATGGTTTAACATAACTTTTGGAACACGATTTCATTCGTATTCAAACTTCGACCTTCCGTTTGACCTACAAGGGTTGTTTCGGAAAATCTTATGTCGGTACCGACATAAGATACCGTAAAATTGGTTGCCAGAATTTCCGGCTTCTGGAGTATACTTCAGAAGCCGGAAATTCTGGCAACCAATGTTACCAAAAGGTGTGTTACCCAGTAACTGGATTGTGGAGGTCAGATTGGCAGTCGATCAGCTGCATCTAGTTAGACTGGAAGCCGACCTCAAGATAGTTGAGAAAAAGGCTAGGCAGTTGAAGTAGGTACATTCAAGGATCATTTATTATCTTAATTTTTTTGATGTTTGTGATGAGTGTGTGTAATCTTTCTGTCAAACAGTCACGGAACTATTTTAGATAGAGTTTTAAATATTTACTTCGAATTAATTTTATAAAGGTGCTACGAGCCTACGCTGCTTGCTACGAGTGCTACGCTAGCGTAGCAGAAAATATTTATTCATTATTTCTTAACTTTTAACTGAAAACTTTTCTACTAAAATCGACATTAATATTTTACTCGTGCTCCAAATTAATTTATCGAAAATACCTACAAATCACGAAAAGAAAAAGAAAATTTATCCTGAAAAAAAACTGTTTTTATAAAAAAACTCTTAAGTGATCGAATCAATTACGTAAGTCTTAACAATTTGTTTGAACACTGAACTAAGTTTATTCATTAAATAAGTTTTAGTTTCTTTTTTTTAATTAGTTGGAAATAAATTTTCGGCACTAAAATAATTGGTTCATTTTCTTTTTAATGCTCAGAATGAGGTCAGGCGCTCTTTGTACGCATTAGCAACAGTAATGAGATATTATTAGGTTTAAAATGGTTACATTGTGATTTATTTTTCTTTTAGCAACATTAATTTAATGTAGTGGAGCTTTGGAGGTTAGAAAGCCTGTTTTTTTAGTATTACGTTGCGTGTACGGGAGGGGTTTGTGGCTCTTGCCGCGGTTGGTCCGTGGATGGGTAAACTCTCGTGCCTCGGAAACCACGTTAAGCTGTTGGTTCCGGCTGTCATTCGTAGATCTTTAGTATCCGTTACGGGTTGTCAGAAGCCCGAAAGTCTGACAACCATTCTAACCAAGGGGTATCGTATTACCCGGTAACTGGGTTGTGGAGGTCAGATAGGCAGTCGCTCCATGTAAAATACTGGTACTCAGCTGCGTCCGGTTAGACTGGAAGTTGACCCCAACATAGCTGGGAAAAGGCTGGCTAGATGAAGATCAGGTTGCAAGTTCTAAACCTAGCAAGTTCTACTGCGACTTTAGGTGGGTATTTTACTATGACAGTGTCTTGTTATTACATGCTGCTCGTGTATTTGAGCACCATACTCAAAAACACGAGCGGCATGTTGTCGACGCCAGCCGCCAACGCGTCCACGGCTGCCGTCGACGGGTGTAGACGGCAGCTGCAGTTGCATCAACCGTTGACGCGTGTATCTCGAGTGCACACCTAATTGCGTATTTCAATAGTGTAGTACCACTTTAAGTGCTTATACACAAGAGCGACATGCGTCGACGTCCGCCGTCTAGGCGTCGGCGGCTGCCGTCGACAACGTGTCGCTCGTGTACGGTGCTCAAATACATGAGCGGCACTTGTCGATGGTTGCAGTTGCCTCTGTCGTCGACGTGTGTCCCTCGTGTATATGCACACTTAATAGGTACAACTTGATCACAATAGTAACTAGACTATAACTACATCAGTGTTAGTACTGCCTACAAAATAGGGGTTAAGCTAAAAAAATCGGACCCAAGGCGACACATCCGTCCTCACACGTTTCAATGAAGAAGTTTTAGAGGACAAATCAATTTACATTACAGAAGGGTTTTCTGCGTAGTTTATTTTTAGATTGTATTGGTCTTTTTATAGCAAGTTTGCTGGGAGATTTATTTATAAGGAAAGTGCTTAGGTTAATCTACGTGCTTATGTGTTAAATCGTTAGGTACGTTAGTGGTAATTGTTAGCCTACATCATCCCGCTGTTGGGCAAAGGCTGACTTCCAGCTCTTTCGATCCCCATAGAAGATGGTGGAACGAGCTGGGCAAAACAAACGACCAGTGATTCAATTTAGCCCTGAATCAAAAGAGGACGTACATAAATAAAAAATGAACATTATCATTCTCATGCGTTTATTTATTTTACTTGGGGTCTGCGCAGCGTTAGAACACTGGTGTTCCAGTGGTAATAGCTCAGGCTCTCGAGTTACGAGGCAGGTGTTTTTCTGCGTCTAATTTATTTCATCACCACTGCTCTCAAAACGGTGAGAAAAACATCGTGAGGAAACCGGCATGTCCTAATACCAAAAATTTGGAGACAAACGACATCTACCAACCCGCACTGGGCTCGCGTGGTGGATTACGGCCCACTCCCTCTCACCGAGCGAAGGCCTATGTCCTAGCAGCGGGAACGTTATAGGCTGATTATGCTTATGCAGCTCAGCGTCCTTTTCTTCTATTAATAGTGGTTTTTGGAGGTATGCCAAGCTATCTGGCTGTATGTTGGTCTTCACAGAGTTGTAGCTTTATACAGTAACAGGAAGCTAGACAAAGTTTACACGAAAATGTGCTAATAGCTTTTATCATGGTAAAAGTATTATGATTTTGGTGGCACGGAACCCTTAGAGTTCGAGCCCGACCCGTACTTGGCCGGTTTTCTTTTATGTTTTCCCTTTTCTTGTTAGCTCGTCTGTAGTTAAACAAACACTTACCTAAAACTTAATTCTTGTAACATTTGGCCACTACCATAACCATACAAGGTATACCCAGAAAATTGTCTTTCAAAACATCTGTGTCACACAGCAACATCATTTGAGAACAATAATCCAGATTGAATGACTCAGCACTACTGGACCCTACAATGTAAGATGGCCCCCGCACCTGTCAGTTTAGACAACGTATGACAAAGCGAACTGTCATGTACGGATGACCCTAGATTACTTGAGTACGAGGTCTATTGTGGTGACCCGCTCCTTAAACAAGACTACATAGGCTTCACGAACGCACGACGTAAACGTAACGAAAATTCTTACGATTTTTTAATCGAAAATACAACTGTCTTGTAGTGTTTTTGCGACAGGCACAATTAGTACTACCCATAGATATGAGTAAAGTTTTTAAACCATGCAAATATTATGTTGTATGAAACGAGTATTTTCAATTTTAAAATGCTTCGTGCTGGACTGGCCATGGTACACAATGTAAGATGGCAGCTGTCAGTTTAGACAACGTATGACGGAGAGAGCTGTCATTTGCGGATGACCCTAGATTACTTGAGTGTATAGAGGCCCTAATACGAACGAGGCTATTGTGATCTAAAGTACTTAAGATATAATATATTATACATATATTAATATATAATAAAATCTATTCTGTAACAATCTTACCTTTAAAACTTAGCTTGAAGCTTAACTTGAGCTTGAAAAGAGCTGGCCTTTAAGCTCAAGTTAAGTTCTAGGGATTGATTGATTGAGGAATCAACCGGCTGATTGAGTTCTTCATCAGTGCCCATTTACCACAAAAATATACCGCACCGTGTCATTAAAGTAAATCGACGTCTCTGACTACTCCAGTTACGACTACAACCGTTAATGAAAAGCTCAAAATTAAGCAATTAACCAACATCAAATTAGGACGTTGAAGTTTTTGTCATCATTAGTGCTGTAATTGCCACAGAATGAGCATTTCCATTTCCACCTGTATTTACATAGCAAATGGGCAAAATCGGCTAATGGTCCTGCGTTTTCAGTGGCGGGAATTGTGCAAAACGGGAATAATTCCCGGGGATGTCGGGGGAAATGACGGGGGGGTTGTAATACGATCAAGTAGGGGAAAAATTGATGATTTTTAAGTTGGTATTCTTGACAAAATCATTAGAAATCAAGTGGTGTATTCGATAGGATTTCGTAACGGCAAAAATGACGAACTTCAACATAAACTTTCATCCCCTTTTTAACTCCTTTATTGGATCAATTTTCAAAAATCCTTCGTTAAATTAGGAACTTTTGTGCGAAATTTCATGCTTCATGACCTAGCTATTTAGGCCTTGCGTTGTCTGTCAGTGAATGAATATAAGATTTTTAACAAGTAGATAAATGCACAGCATAATCAACATATTTAAATGCTTACTCCCGCGTTCACTGATGCTGGGCCACAGGCCTTCTCTCTTTGGGAGGAAATACATAACTAGTCTGTAATGTTTTACCCCAAACGTCATTTTAAAATTCTAACGATACTGATGGATGACTCCACGAAGATTTTCCTTAGAAACAATGAGTTCGCTTTTGAATTGTTCGCGGTCACTTGAGTTAGTGTCGAAGCGAAATTAAAGACTATCATGTCCTAGCCCTTGCAAAATGCGACATATTTGTCCGAATAAAATAACAAGAGACGATAATAGAAACCCCTCTTTTCTTGAGCCGTTCAAAAATGATAAAATTAACAATTTTCCCAACACTTTGGTGTTTAATAAAGCAGAAAATAACACTCAAACAAAACATCATGCCTTATTTGCCTGTGTGGTTGAGCAAAGGTGTACCAACCGGGCACAAATCGGGGCAATTCAAAGCAGTAAACCTTTTTTTTTTTTTTTAATTTTCGGTGCCCTACACTAGGAATTACTCCTGTATCATGGGTGCGTTTACAAACATTTAAACTCACATATACACAAACAGCCAGACCCGGAACAACTACCCGTAGGCAATACAAATATTTGTTCCGTGCGGGAATCGAACCCGCGACACGCAGCGCAGCAGTCGTAAATGAATGCAGCAATGAATGACGCAGTAAATTAATGAAAGAAACTTGTAAAATTGTCGGATGTTTGCTTGTCACGTGTCACCTGTCGGTTTTAATAAATATGCCCCTGGTAGTCTGGTAATACTTCAGTTTTAGACTCAAGGTTAAGTTCGATTTGCAGACCGAAAAACGCGCGGGAACGCGTGTCCAGCAGCGTGGCATTATGATCGATTTTGGACTAAAACACCTGTCATCAAGTACCAACCTTTTTCATTGCATGGTTTGACAATACGCTGACATAGATAAACTTACGCCTTCATAGACGGGGGAGGGGGGGGGGGTCTCTTTGGTTTGTTAATGATCATCATTATCATTATAATTAAAAAACATCAATTGCTAGAAATGCCTTCCGGGAAGGATCACTACTATAACCGGCCCAACGCTGAGCTACATTCGAAAGCCCCAAAAATAAATGTTACGAAAACAATCAAAGGACCCGGCAATTTTTCTTAATTTTCCGCCATTTGCCTCACTCTGTATAAAACAAAAAACCTTTTTCCGAAAAAAAAAAACAACAGACTTCCATAAAAAAAAAACACTTCAAAATGAAAAATAACTTCGGTGTCTTTGGTTTTGAATTTTCGTTTTTTGCCACCGTCTTCCGAAATAAAGTTTTTTTATCATTTCGTATTTTGTTTTTATGAAAGTTGGTTGTATTTTTAGTAAAAAAGTTTTTATTTTTCACATTTTAGTTGTGGCACCTATACAAATAACAATGACAGGAAGAAAGAAGATTATAACATCATCCGATTGGCTACAGAACTCTAAAAATGCTATTTAGGTACAGTGCTAGCTAAGTAGGTTTATTATTGGTTTTTTTTGTTTTTTTTTTTTATTTTTCAAATTGGTGAAACAGAATCATATTCTTTATAAAATCTCATTTTTATGTAACTCCTCCTACCTACACTCTATGCAAATAAAATGTTATTCTATTCCTAAGAAAATACTAGAAATTATAATGACAGTCACAACCCATATAGGTGTAAAGTTCTCATCAATACAAATTAATCAAGCCCAAACACAAGGTAACAGCTGTAAATCGTTGAGGAGTCTCCTCAACTGTCTTTCGACTTTATTATCAGATCGACTCCAGACCTTTATTAAATTGTAGTGCTTTAAAATACTTAATGAAAAAATTAACAAACGCACTAGTCGCCCCTACGATTTTCGAATGTTCTCCTAAATTTCTGTGGGATGCCATCATCAGATTCTGGTTTCCTTATCATGGGACCACCTTTGGGATATCTCCTTTCCAATAAAAAAAGAATCATCAAAATCGGTTCATAAACGACGAAGTTATCCGCGAACACACGTAAAATATATATATATGTCGGAGTTATTCGTTTATTCGGAACGCCAGCGCCATCTCGTGGCGCTAGACAAAGTCTAGCCTGAGTTCGTGGAGGTGGACGAGAGCGACAACTACAAGAACGGTGTGAGCAGAGCTCTCAGGATCATCGAAACATTGGACATCGTACGAACAACATGTGTTTAGAAACTCTCTGCGTTCCGTATCGTTGAGTTGGGTACCTACAGTGTGTGCTTCGCTAGTGTGACTAACTTGGTCGTAAATTGTAATCTGATTTGAACTGCAAATCGTTATTCTATTGTGCTATAACCAACACTACCCATAGTACGCCCACAGTAATTAAACAATGCCTGAAGTTAATGAGAGACAGATAGACCTTCTCCGAGATATATAATATACAGTCGAATTGAGAAACCTGCTGATGAAATCGGTTAAAAAGCCAATCACACAGGTTCAACAACCGATAGACTCTTTTTACCGTTAACGTCAAAAATACCTCCGAGACTTGAAGCATTTTCCGTTATCTGCGTCAGGCGTGTACCCTCGTATCTTACAAATAAAACGCGCTTCGGAAACAATTGGGTCGACTGATTGATTGCCATACCCACTGTATAGCTTCAGCGTTTGAGTAGGAATGAGTGACGAGGTATAGACACTCACTCCTTGATTGGTAGCTTCTTAGTTTTTGAAGTGAATACTTCTTTAGGCGTACTTAGCGCTCTTTTCGTTCAGGCAAGCATATTTCTTGGTTTTAATAGGTTTTAATATTTTATTTATCATTCTGATAGTCTTTTATATGTTGTAAATGTGAGGACTTTGTAGGCCTTATAGACTTTAGATCTGTAGACCATTTTTTATTTTATCAAGTACCTGGTACTTGTTGCCAGGCCTACGCTGTCCTCCCATACCTACTGTAATTTAAAAACATTGTGAAAGCCAATTATTTTAAAAGAGTAACCGTGAAGTTTCTTGCTGGCTCTTCTCCATAGGAAACGACCAATTGGAGCCGTGCACCTAGCTTCTGACGTTTCATAAGTGCCCATGTAAGTTTATGTGAAATAAAATATTTAGATTTTTCTGATTAGTGAACGAAACTGGACCATCATGCTTGGTTCCGTGGCGCTGAATCGGGTATACTCGGCTCCAGTCGGTCGGTGACGCTGAATCAGTTTTTTTTTCTATCGTGTGGCCATAAGCACACCCTCTTTTTCATCCCCTCATCTGTTAGGCAAGCTTATTAAGTTCGGTAACAATAGAAAAAGTAATTGAGTCTCATTAGTGATAGTTGACTTCGTAGAGGAGACGAATACACCCTAATTGCGTCACACCCTATCAATCTCAATCTGAATCATTTTGAAGGATATCGCTAATCTATTGCTTCATATGTTCGAAAAATGTGTCAGTTCAACAACGTAAACAAAGCAATGAATGTTGTTGAACTGTCAACATGAAACCCATTGCTACTGATAGTGTATTCCAATTACCCCGCAGAGCCAAGATTATTTAACCTAACTAGGCTCCGATTAGTCTTCCTAATCATGATTGGTCGTCCTATTAAAACATTAAATCGAATTAGAACGGTTAGAAAAGGTTGTCATGTTATAAACGCGTCAAGGGAGACACAAACAAAGGAAAATGAAAGAAAGAAATGATGTTTTTTTACGATAAACATGACGCAGAGAAAATAAACAGAAAGACGCAAAGACAAGGTGAAGATTAACAGACGCAAATCTTACGACATATATATAATCAGCCTATAATGTTCCCACTGCTGGGACACAAGCCTCCTCTCGGTGAGAGGGAGTAGGTAGACCATAATCCACTACGCGGGCCTATATGTCTTGGATTTTTTTTTTTCGGCTTTCGGCCGTAATCCGGTAGTGGGCCCAATGCGAATTGGTAGATGTCACATGTCTTCGAATTTTTGGTTCTAGGACGTGCCGGTCTCCTCACGATGTTTTCCTTCACCGTTCTTTGAGAGCAGTGGTGATGAAATAATTTACACAAAGTAAAGCGCCAACTGGGTTCGAACCTACGACCTGCACTACTCGTAAGTCGCGGCCGTTAACACTGGGCCATCACTGCTCCCCACAACATAAAATACATAATTATCTTTTGTTTACTAAAGATAGCGTTTCCTAGGAAAGCGGTTCCGTCATATTATAATATCGGCCGTCATGAAAATCTGTCATTGTAATTTATTATCAAAGGTATCAAAAAACGCTATTATACTCTGTCCACTAGGTTCACCGTTTTTGACAGATTGAACTAGTGAGCAATTTTTTTTTTTGTCAATCCTGGTTCACGTACAGTATTGAAATGTTTGTAAGAAGTCATAAATAAGATAATTCAATCAAATTAGGCAGTTTATATATTTATTTTATTACGCATTTTAAAGTTAACTTTTACGTACCTATTCTGAAATAGTTACGTTTTATGGCAGCTGTCAAAAAACGGTTAACCTAGTAAACAGAGTAAAGTATGACCGTTGGCCGCTTTTTTAGGACACCAAAACCTAAGCAAAACATTATATTCTGTGTGTAGAACAAACTCATATCATCGAACTATTAGTTTATCGAATACTTACCTACGTAGTTATTGGGAGTCACTTGACACCGGGTATTTATACTTGTTTGCATAAACTTAAGCTGACAAGCCACACCTCCTCTCAAAGACGCGCTCTACAGCTTATCAAATACTTAAGTGCTAAGCCTATAAAAGCGGTAATCTATAATCAATAACGCTCAACACCTAAGCATTATCCGCCAAAATTAGGAAGACCGACGCACGAATAATGAAAATACGACACCGCTATTGTCCCAGTTTTTGTTGGATAACCTCATTAAGGGGACTTTAAAGTAACTTTCTGAAAACACGGACTTTGATGGATAGGGGCTACAAACTCGAATGATACTCGGTATTATACAGGGTGACTGGTTAAACGATGGACTTATTTAGAATTGAAAAATGTATCTATCACATAATTAATGTATATATTTTGGTTTCATTTTTAATTATTTTACCTATTGTGTTATAGTAATTTTATTTTATTTTAGGTGCATCATCCTCATATATTATCATTATAATTTAAAAAAACATTTTGAAAGATTAACGGTGGATTTTCTTGCCCGTTCTTCTCCATACGAAAACTACCATTTGGAAGGGGAGACTAGAATCAAATCAATTTTACTGTAATTTTTTACTTTTAAACGTTCCTTTTATGTGCCTATTTGAAATAAACGCTTAGGCTTTGACTTTGAACTAGAATCTTGTTAAAATGAAAAGGCCCTCAATGCCCTCAATGGCCGTTTTGCGTGGATGTGACGCATGTTTTTTCCCCTGTACTTGTAATGTTTTTGCGTGTGTGTTCTTTTTCTGCGTCATGTTTACCGCAAATAAACGTATTATCTTTTTCTTCATTTCATATTTTTGATTCGTTACCTATCACCTACTTAGCCTTTGCCCCACCTGCCTAACCTGCTAGCCAACTATGTTGGGATCTGCTTCCAGTCTCACCGTATGCAACTGAATACCAATATTTTATGGAGCGACTGCCTATCTGACCTCCACAACCCAGTTACTGGTTAATACAATACCCCTTGTTAAGACTGGCTGTCAGACTTTCCGGCTACTGACAACCCATCACGACGTCCAAGATTCACGATTGACAGCTGGTACCAACGGCGTGCTCTTCGAGGCATAGAGAGGTCTTGATATGTAAAGATGTTAACACATCCACATACCAACAGTGGCGAATCAACCGCACGAGTCACTCGATTTGCCTGTCGTTACTTAGCCACAAGCCCCCTTTTTGATTCGTTACCAATAAGCATAAATTATCATATTCTTGAGCAAGTCCCACGTTTACCCAGCCACACTTCATAAACGAAGTTAGTTCGGATTCTGTTGTTTTATGAAATATGGATGGCCTCATCGACATTGACGATAATTTATCGAAATGTCACCGCCAGAGTGCAGACAAGGTATTTAGTTAATGTCGCTACTATGTAAATAGATGTTTGTATTCAGTTTGTTTTGTTTTGAATTCAGTTGAGTGTACTCAGTGACGGATAGGGTCGGGAAAGTCAGTGGTGATTCAGTTTTTGGATTGGGTTAGGAAAATCATTGGTGATTGAGTTTTTGGTGATCATGGAAATTCGTGACAGGTATTTGTCGGTGTTATCATAGCATTTGTGGTGCAGTGGTATCGGCCCCGTCTTACGAGTTGTAGGGCGCGAGTTCGAACCCCGGCAGGCATTATACTTTGTGTATTAAATTTTATCACCACTGTTCTGAAAACGGTGTAAGAAAACATCGCGAGGAAACCGGCATGACGAGAAAAATCGAAGACATGTGACATCTATCAACTGGCACTGGGCCCGTGTGGTGGATTATGGCTACCTCTCGCAGAGAGGAAGCCTGTGTCCCGGCAGTGAAACTTTATAGGCGGATTTTGCTGTCATAACATTTATTTTTATTTGAGTAGATAAAAGCTCACCCTGAAACTTGAATGGTAATGTAAAACACTGCCTCATCATTCTTGGTCTTCCTTGATCGGCCCTGTATTTATTTATTCATTTAACCATTTATGTACACACATATATAAACAGACAAGAAAAAATACAGAACAGAAAAATAGGTACAAAGATAATGCTTATTTCATAAGAAATCTCTTCCAGCATACCTGCGCTAGGACAATAAATACAAGATATAGAGATGTAGACAGCGTAAAAGAATACAGGAGACAAGAAAAAATACATAAAATCATAAACAATTCACTTAAAAAAACTAAACAAATATTATGAGAATCATCATCTGCCTAGCCTTTTCCCAACTATGTTAGGGTTGGCTTCCAGTCTAACTGGATGCAGCTGAATACCAGTGTACATGGAAAGACTGCCTATCTGACCTCCACAACCCAGTTATTGGGCAATACGATACCCCTTGGTAAGACTGGTTGTCAGACTTTCGAGCTTCTGACGACCAGTAACGACGGTCAAAAATCCACAAATGACAGCCGGGACCAACGGCTTAACGTGCTTTCCGAAGCACGGAGGGGTCTTGGTATGTGAAGATGGTTACCCATCTACAGACCAACCACGGCAAGCGTAGCTTAACCTGATCGATCGACTCGTGCGGCTGTTATTACTTAGCCACAAGCCCCTTCTTTTAAACAAATATTATGAGAAAATACTTACTAAAAAAAATATATAATATATTAACTAAGTTTTGGAGGCCACTGTATAGTCAAAACAAAAGTTAAGTACTAAGATTATGAATGTATTACTTAATTAAGGTACCCTATATAATCCCAAAACTTTAAACTTCCATACCAAAAGGCTTCGGTCTAAAAGCACCAAAACGTCTTCCCCATAAAATTAATTTGTTACGCAAAACACCAAAAGGTGCACTTAAATTGGGCAGCTAACTACATTACTAATTGCTGAAGCTTATCCAAGCGAAATCTAATCATTACCAACCCTACCCTCGTTTTGGTCACAACTTAATGTAGAGTAACAATTCCATAGGGTGTTTGTAATTTGCCAGATTTCTACGTCATATTGTAGATATTTTATTGAGTTTTTGGTAGGTTCTGGCCTTGGAAGATTTCTGGGGCTTGATAAGAACTTAAGTTAAACGATGGTATCAACGTCAGAACCCATCTTATTAAAATCTATAGTAACATTATATTTTAAACAAGTGACCCGCCTCTGCATAGCACAGTTTTTATGACTTGACAAAACATCGTTCTTACATGTACAATTTCAACATGAATGATGTTACCAATATTTTGTTACAATTTTATGTTTTAACAGACTCCGTGGAGTTTCTTGCCCGTTCTTCTCCATATGTATCTAACCTCCTACCTCCATAGGTAATGGTTTATTTGAAATAAGAGCTTTGAGTTTGAGTTTTGAGTTTGATCAGGATTTGTTAATTATGTGTAAATTTAATGATAATGTATTATAGATATAAACATTCCAGAGTAAATTTTGCACTAGATGGTGAAAACCGTATAAAAATCCATCATGGAGTTTAGGAGAACAACGCTATCAAACAGTCAGACACGAAAACGGCTTTAAATTATAATAATGTATATAGATTACTAAAATGTGTGTAGGTAGCAGGGCTTGAAATACCGGTATTTTTGAGAACCAGTACCATTGGCCTTGGTGTGATACCGGTACCAGATGTAGTACCTGTACTTTTGGTATTTCTTATCAGTAGTACTATACCGTTACCAAAACCGATACTAAACAAATATTTTCGTAAGTTAGAGTGCGCTACAGATATAGTAAGTAAAATGCTATCCGCTAATAGGCATTAGAAAAATAACTTTAAGGTTGTCAAATCTCAATGACCTTCTATCAACTATAACTGTAATGAACATTACATGCATGAACAACATGCATGCATGATGTTCATGCATGTAACATGACATTATTTTTTATTTTATTTTATTAATTTTGTGTTTCTCGAACTGTGTCCAAATAAACTTTTTTCTTTCTTTCTTTAATGGAAAAGTTAAAAATGAATCGGGTTGACATTTTTATTTATTAGCTTTTTTTATCCCTTACGTCTACCTAGTTCTTATCTACCGTTTTGTGGTTAATAATGTTAGTTTTGTACTTAAATAAGGTTAGTATTGTTAGGTGTAAAATCAAAATCAAAATATTTTATTTCACATAAACCAACATGACCGCACTTATGAAACGTCAGAAGCTGGGTGCACGGTTCCAATTTCCTATGGAAAAACCCTTTCCTATGGAGAAGAGCCGGCAAGAAACTCCACGGTTACTCCTTTAAAAATAATTTGCTTTTACAATGTTTTCAAATTACTGTAGGAGGATAGCGTAGGCCGGTCAACAAGCACGAGGTACTTGCTAGAATAAAAATTGATCTTCAGATCTTAAGTCTACAAGGCCTTTTGGGGTGAAAGCCTCCCCCAAACTATTCCAAGTGACTATTCGCTGCCCGTCTGGGCCATAACTTTCCGGCTATTTGTACGATGTAGTCACTCCATCTTTTAAATGGTCTACCCTTCCTCCTTTTATGGTATATTGGATACCAATTTATAATTATTTATGACCATCTTTCGACCACAGCTGTCTGAATATGACCTGACCATTTCTATTTCAGTGTCAGGACCTGTTGACCGCATCTCTCGCCTTTGTTATTATCCTTAACTTTAACACTGAACTTTAGACTCTATTGGATTATCATAAGTTTGTCAAGTTAAGTTAAGTGATTGTCACTCGTCTAGTGCCCCAACACAGTCTGGAAAGTGGAAAGTTAGTCACGCGAGGCTGTCATGCTTAACCTAACCTTTTGGTCACCTGCACTGCCGTAGAAAATCAACAAAGTCACCTATTTGTAAAAAATATCATTCAGCAAAATAAACACATTGTCTAAATGTCCGTGGCCGAGATCTGACCTTGACCCTGACCGCAACAAAATGTTGAGGTAGTGGGAACTGTTTTCCTTCCACGTTTTTTTGTTTTCCCCATTTCCCCTTTTAATTAATTTTGGCGCGGGTGACAAGGCATTTATAGAAAAATTCTCAGAGGCGAGCAGTTGGTTTGTATTGTTCTTTTTCGGAAACCAATTAGAGGTTCACTTACTGGAGTTACGGTGTTGAATGTAACGACTTATTTTAAACTTAAGAAAAGTTTTGACTGGTAGTATGATTGATTGACTTGGTACTAAGGTTTCCTATCACCGAGGATGAAATTGAAAACTGTTGCAGTCTGTGTATGAAAACGATGCTTTTTTCGAGGTTTTAGGGATCCGCACTCAAAGGATGCCAACGGGACCCTCTTACTAAGCCTCCGCTATCTGTCCGTCCGCTCGTTAATTAATTCTCACTAAACCATTTGAGTTAGTGTAGCATTTATATAGTGAATGAATAATAGTGCGGTGCTAATGGTGCTATACATGTAACACATGAACAAAGTGTTTTATCAATTATCAGACCCTAAGAAAGTGCTACGAAACTATGTAAAAGTGCAAATTGACACTATTCTTAGTTATAACATAATCTATCTCCTGAAATATTAAGTTCGAGTTAAATTGCTTATTAGTCTATTAGGCTAGATTGTAATCAATTACTAAGAACTCTAGCTCTTATTAATCAAGAAAAAAAAATTCATTCATTCATCGCAAACTGATTTCGGCTACGGTGACTATTTCTGTTTCTGGCGCCTATAGGTTACGAGCGTGTGCTCTGATGTGGCTAATGTTACCTATCTTCGTCTTCCTGTATTTTATTTCACATAAAGCTACATGGGCACTTAAGAAACGTCAGAAGGTCAGCATCGCATCGTCAGGTTGGCATCGTTCCAATTATTGGTCGTTTCTATGGAGAAGAGTCGGTAAAAAACTCCACGACACACTGTTATCACACACGTGTCCCATACATCATGTGACCCTGTCCTTATTAAAATGATTACAGGTGTAACATTCTTATAATTCTGTCTGTACCTTCATTTACGACTTTCAAAACCTCACCTCTAGACGACCTCTGTATTAAATCGATGAATTCGAGGATTTGGAAACGTGCCGTCATATTCTTTGAGCCAATACTGGTAACGTGTGAAAAGTTGAAAGCTAAAAATTACTGATCGTTATTTTTTTACTTAGATATTATCGCGTGTATTTCGTTTGAGCTGTGTCGCTGTAAAAATTAAATGAATGTAAGAAATTGCGATTATTTGAGAGTTAAATATCGAAAATGAAAGTAAACTTTTCGACTAAGATAACATTTTATTTGCAAGGGATTTGACTTTTACCTAGTCAGTTATAGCAAGGTCTACATGATGTTAATTAAGTTGATCATCATGTAGATGATGATCAACTTATTTTCTATCTTAACTTGACAGAGAGAGGGGCCCGTGGCTAAATAATAACAGCCGCCCAGGTCGATCGATTAGGTTAAACTAAGCTTGCTGCAGTAGGTATGCGGATTGGTCACCATCTTTACATACCGAGACCCCTCTGTACCTCGGAAAGCACGTTAAACTGTTGGTCCCGGCTATCATTCGTGGATGTTTGACTGTCGTTACGGGTCTTCAGAAGCCCGAAAGTCTGACAGCCAGTCTGAACTGGGTTGTGGACGTGAGATAGGCAGTCGCTCCATGTAGAATACTGGTCCGCAATAGCTGCATCTGCTTAACTGAAAGCCGACCCCAACATAGTTGACAAAAGGCTAGGCATATGATGATGAACTTGACAAAAACTAGAGGAAGACTAAAGAAACGTTAGCTAGATTTATTGAAAATTAGAAAAGGGGTGAATTTTAAGATGGCCAACAAAGATGTATGGAAGAAGAAGACAAATGCTCCGACAATTTCAAATAAATTGAATAAAGGCCGAAGATTGAAGGGAAAGTCTATAAGTGGCACAGGTAACTGAAAAGTTGTGTGGAAATCGGTTGTCATAAATTATGGGCATGATGAGAAGCAATGGCGAAAATATCGTGAGGAAAGTTTTGGGTATGAATGTGGATGGCTATAAGAGTAGGGGTGGACCAAAGAAACGATGGATGGACAGTGGATGATATGACTACTGAGATGGATTAGTCGTCATCAGAAGAGAAGAGAACTCAGCAACTGCCTAGCCTTTTCCCAACCATGTTGGGGACGGGTTCCAGTCTAACCGAATGCAGCTGAATACCAGTATTTTACATAGAGCGACTGCCTATCTGACCTCCTCAGCCCAGTTACTGGGTAATACGATACCCCTTGGTAAGACTGGTTGGGGTCGGCTTCCAGTCTAACCGGATGCAGCTAAATACCAGTATTTTACATGAAACGATCTGACCTCCACATCCTAGTTACTGGGTTAAAATACGATACCCTTGGTAAGACTGGTTGTCACACTTTAAAATACGATATTTTAAAATACGATACCCTTGGTAAGACTGGTTGTCACACTTTCGGGCTTCTGACCATCCAGACTACCCGAAAATACTGTCAAAGATCCACGAATGACAGATGAATAAAGAAGTATGAAAGAGACATATAAATTTATTTATATTCACATGCGCAACATGCTGCGCAGACCTAAAATGAATTGAAATGTAATGGAATAAAGTTAGAAGAATGATGAGCAAACGTGTCAAAATTATTTAATTTAGACATCCTACGCTTTACGTACACAGTCGTTGTAGTACTTAAGCAAACTGGATCGTGTATACTCTGTAGGCAAGTTAGGCTGGGTGTCGGTGAGGTCATGCCTGATACGTTACTCAATTACCACTCGGCAATTGGCAGGCTGTGGAGTTGTGTGACATCTGTATGTGAGACCGTGTGATGTAAATGTTACCTTAGGACAAAGAAGATAAGGTTGTTTTTTGGGTAACGCACGAGTTTACAATAGATTCTGTAATTGTATGTATTTTTTATGATCTTTGGGACTTTTGAGAATATATTTCCATCATCTTTTAAAAATATCAAGTATCTGTCGGTATACTATAATATTGCTCCTATGTGTGCTGGACGCAGGTGTTACTATAAAATTGCTCCACGAAAGTCCGAGTATCATCATCATCTGCCTAGCCTTTTCCCAACTATGTTGAGGTCGGCTTCCAGTCTTACCGAATGCAGCTAGAATCCCAGACAGTTCGAGTGTAACGGGTGTAAAAATACCCTTAACAAAGCCGAGTCACTTATTCTTCCCGTTATTCTGATCATGTTTTTTTGTACTGGACTATACCTGGGGACCTTCTGGTTACGGAGATATTGAAGAACTTTTTTTGACGTTTTTTACGAAAACAAATTTAAAATGTTATTGCGTGCGCTACATTGGGCAATGTGCTACCGTAAACAGGAAATTTTCACACCAAAAATGAAAGTCCCTCGCCAGCAATTATTTTTGCACAAAGTTACTTAGTTTTATGTACAGAATGCGTAGATTACAGCTTCGTGATGGGTTTTTTATGCCCTGTATCTTTTACGTATTTTTAGTACAGATCATGGAAGACTTTTTACCCAACTGCGAGACAGCAAAGACAGGGTTATGGCAACGAAGTACTTTAACGCAAGCCGCATCAAAGAAGTTCGTTCCAATAACCCTGTCCTAGGAGTAAACTGGCACAAATCATCACGTAACGAAAATAAGTGACTCTCTCTTTCTGTTATACATAACTTCTATTATAAATATAAGAGAGAGAGAGATAGTTCTCGTGGTTTTCGAGGGCTCTAAAGCCTATAGTTAGGTCAAAATAAACAATTCAAAATGGCGGTTGCGAAAATTTTAAAATTGATGCGGGTCGTTTTCACGTTTTTTAATGGTGCTAAGGATGATAGCGAGGAACATGAAAACCCAAGATGAACTTTATGAGAGCTTCTAAAAACTTATACTACATGGCTCTGTATGAAAAACGTGTATTCACACTTTCTCTCTGTGTGTTTTTCTATTATATACGAGTGTGTGTGCGTGCGAGTATCGCTATCGCTTAGTGAACTTTGTTACTGACGGGGGTCCCCCGACCGCATACGTTTTATTTACTAAAATGATATATTTTTACTTGTATTTTATTGTACCTTTTAGTCTTAAGTTATGGTCTAATCTAAATTGAATTGCTATATGTGATGTGTGTAATGGACGAAGTTAAAATCACTTGATGCTGTGAAGCGTCCTACGTTTTATATTTGTACGCCGTTCAGGCAAAACATGACTTGATGATGATAGTTTGATGTAACATCTTGCATGTCAGGTGTATGTATACTCATGTTTTGGACAAATAAAAATTATCTTATCTTATCTTATCTTATCTTTTTTGCCTTCAGCCAACTTAATCAGCATCTCTCTTCATTTCAGTTCAATTACTAAGAAAGAGTATTCCCATTAAAATTAATTCGATTGCACTTTATTTTATTCTCAGTATATTAAAGCTAATGGACTTAGCGAGCCTTAATTTTATTTCTGCCAGCTTCATCTAAATCCATCACTTCATGCGGTCAGCTATTTGGTTTATATTATACAGAATGTTTGAAAATTGTTATAATTCTTATAAACTATGTAAAGATGCCAGACGGTAGGGGTCCGTGGCTAAATAATAACAGCCGCACAGGTCGATCGATCAGGTTAAGCTACGCTTGCCGCGGTTGTTCTGTGGATGGGTGACCATCTTTACTTACCGAGACCGTTAAGTGGTTGGTCCCGGCTGTCATTCGTGGATCTTTGACAGTCGTGACGGGTAGTCAGAAGCCCAAAAGTGACAAGGGGTATCGGTTTATCCAGCAACTGGGTAGTGGAGGTCAGATAGGCAGTCGCTCCATGTAAAATACTGGTACTCAGCTGCATCCAGTTAGACTGGAAGCCGACCCCAACATAGCTGGGAAAAGGCTAGCCAGACGATGAGATACCAGATGGATATTGCACGATTTTTTCTAAACTACATAAAAAGAAATAACGCGTATTATATTCAATACTTTGAAGGAAAGAAAGAAAGAAAATACATTTATTTGGCACAAACTAAAAGACACACAATACAGATATACGCCGACCTCATCTAGTTTTAAAATATAATTGACGTGTAATAGTGTTTGTACATACAAACCTACTTACAAAAATAAAATCACTTATCATTTATATACATCAGACAAAACAAACAATAAGATAAAAAAAATAAAAGATTAAATAAAAAATGTGAAGTCCGATGTAAGAAAAGGACTTTTTAGTGTCACGTGTGTACAATGAGAGCGTTAAGTAGGCGGCCGTGTCGTAACAAAAAGCGACTGCTGCGCGAGTACGCGATTGTCGCGTTCGTTCATATGTATAAGTCATGCCCGCGCGATCAATCAAGTCGCAATTGTTCGTCATTATTCAGGTAAACGATCGCGTAACTGCGTATTCATGCGACAATCACTTTCGGTTATGACGCAAGATGCGGTTCTACAAGCTACGCAGCTATCTTACTAAGATACGACTCGACAATCGCTTTCGGTTATGACGCAAGATGCGGTTCTACACGCTACGCAGCTATTTTACTACGACATGACTCGACAATCGCTTTCGTTATGACGCAAGATGCGGTTCTACACGCCACGCAGCTATCTTACTACGACACGACTTTAGATCGTACTTTTTTGTAAAAGTATCACAAGACTTGATAGAATAACACCATGTATACAGCCGATCGATTTTGTAAAAATCTCACCGTGAAAAGTTAAGTTAGGTGAAGTGATCTTAGAATGAGCTGTCAATAGTGGCAATCCCTTAGCATTCATTGGAATGACAGCTCACTCCACGCTCATTTCACCTAAGTTTTCACGGTGAGATGGTTACAGAATCGCACTGCAGACTATTAGAGTTCCTCCTCCTATTGTATTCACTTTTCACTAGCGTTACCTTTCACTTATCATTGAGACATCTTTTTTTAATAAAATAAATGATGTAATTTATTCAAATAAGGGATAAATGAAATTTTCAAGGGTTAATATTTGCTTTACAAAATTAATAATGAAGATCTGAGTTAACATAAACTAACTAGACTTTATTTGCATGCTCATTAATTTAGAATTGATTAACTAGGTTTGGCAATTATTGTAAAAAGTGCTCACATAGCTATTTATTAAACTTCAATTAAGATCATAATAAAAGTCAAATACGTACTACGATGCCTTCAGCTAGATGAATCGACGACCTTTAAAAAGAAAAGGAGCTACGTCTGCCAACAAACTGCTTTGCAGTTTGGCAGAGTTTTTTTTTTTTTTTAATTTAACGTGGCAAAAACAAAGTGAATGCGAAGGGCAGAAGCGCATGTTGTGGCGCAACTTCGGGTAGGCCTATGCCCATCAGTAAAGTACAACTAGGATAGGTTGATGCAGACAAACGAAGCATTACCGCAAAAGGATCTCCTTAAGGCCCACTTATCACGACCTCGAGCGATGCGACTTGCGTCAAGCTGTACGCGCTTGCATCACTTCTTTCCGTCTGTCGCCTCGCGGCAACTCGTGGCATTCTCTAAACGATGGCGTTCACTTTATCTTTCCTCCGTCACTATCATAAGACGGGTGTAGCTTGTGGCCACGGGGTAAAGTCTAGCCGATCTGTTCTGAAAAATCTCACCGTGAAAACTTAGGCTCATAGCATGATCAGCCTATGTACTCTTTCAGAGTGGGGGCGGGTGCGGGTGCTAGCGCGGGCGCGTGTAATTCAAAATGTATGTCCGCGTCTTCATGAGGCGGGCGCGGGCGCGGGTAGCGCGGGTGTTTCTAATGGCTAAGTCCGCCCGTATCGTTCACAGTGATATAGCGTCTGTTAGATGACTACGCTTCTGGTTCCAAATCATTTTGATTCACCCGCCGAAGCGTCGTAAACTCGTAGCTCGTTCGGCACTGTGAACACGCAGACGCCAAGACCCGAGCGCCCGCGCCCGCCCCCGCACCCGCTACTGCAGTCTGATTGACCACTATGATATTCCCACTGCGAGGACACAGGCCTCCTTTCTTCGAGAGAGAGCGGGCTGTTATATACCACGCAGGCTGTAATGCGGGTTGGTAGATGTGACATGTCTTCGAATTGTTGGTTCTAAGACGCGTCTCATCACGACGTTTTCTTTCACTGTTTTAGAGCAATGATGAAATTATTTACAGAAAGTAAAGCGCCTGCCTGGGTTAGAACCCACGACTTACAACTAGTAAGTCAGAGCCGTTACCACTGGGCCACAATATTCACAGTAATATTTTTACAGAATATCACCACAGTTTTAAGAAATAGTTACTCGCCCCGGTCTGAACCCGCCAGAGAAAAAGGTAAACAGGATAAATAAACAGAGAAAATATACGGTGCCCGCCGTCTCCGTCACACGGGCCGCGTGGCAAATTTATGCGGTTTTTATCAAAATACGGAGAAAATAAAACATATTCTCGATTCATAATTTATTTGCATGAAGAGGTCCGTTCTAGTTTTAATATGTAGGCAGCTTTTGATGTTAGTATTTTTATTCCTTAAATATTCCTTGATATAAACCGATATCATTTGGGCATGGGTGGATCTGTAGTACTGTATTTCTTTTTGTACCTTATTCACGTGTCTATCAATGTTCTATTACGTTCAACTGTCAGTGTAAAACGGCGAAAGATAATTGCAGTTCGCAAAAACGTTGTGCCTTTATCCAAGTTATGGCAGATTCCTGGTATAAAGCAAATAGTTCGCAGTATCCTCTCCTGAATTTTAAGAAATCTGCTCCGGACAGCGGAGGAAGGAACTCAAAGGTTATGTGGCGCAGCTTGAAGTCTTTGTCCGGCAACAGCAGTGTTTGAAGAATTTACCTTTTCATATCAAAACTGGAAGGTATAGAAGATCGATATCGTATCGTATACGGGATGACTTGTAATTTGACGTATTCCTTCCAGGACGTGATTGTGTGACCCATTTGCAACAATTAAGCACCCCATAAAGCCTACTACTAGACTAGAAGCCTAGAGAAAAGTGTGGAAATTTTCAAAAATACATAAAAATTTAGATTTTTTGAATCCCATGAACTTTCGCCTAGGCTTTATGGGGTGCTTGTTGCAAATGGGTCACACTATCACGTCCTCGAAGGGATACGTCAAATTACATGTCACCCTGAATAGTAGGTAGTTTGGTTTAAAGAATTTATTTTCATAAAGAAGACAGAACAGTTCACTTATTTAACACATGAGATATACAAATAAATCATACACTCATAAGTAACATAATGACTCGGTGAGTCGATAAAAGAAAACAAAATATTTAAAACTAGGCTTCTTAAGATTCTAAGGGCTGATTTTTCAATTGACAGATAATTTTTATCCGTGGAATAAAGTTGACGTCTGACAGTTTTTGTATGAAAGAACTGTCAAAAATTCAAAATTATTCCTCCGATAAAATTATCTGGCGTTGGAAAACTCAGCTCTAAATCAATCAAATGGTTATTTATCGATTTGTTTTTTATTTTTTTTAGCTAGGTGATGTATTGTTTCTGAACATAAACTTTTTTTTTAATATTTTCGTATTTTTGCATTAACTGTTGCACTTGTAACAATTATCTGGCAACTTACTGAACAGTACCGCTCCTTCGTATTAAATATTTTCATTTTTGAATGTGAAATGTTGCATCAAAGTAAAATGAAGCTAGCCAATTTCTCAATTAACAAAGAAAACATACCATTCATATAAATACAATTAAAATAATAGAACAAACACAAACATTATTATATTATTATCTGTTGGAATAACACCTAGTGCACACTGTCGCATTTCCGGACATAAGTTCTCCGAATAGCTACCATTAAAATAAGCTTTAAAATAATCCGGTCACCATTCTCAAAGACATAGTACGGTGGAAGCGGCGTTTGGTCGCAGATGTGTCCCAGCGACTAGGAAACTTTGAAAACTGAATTTTCTTTTGGTTTTCCTAATAAAGTTGGCTCTGTTTTTTTTCTATGTCAGATGCATAATTTTGTAAGGAGAATATTGTAGAACTGTAAGCGTGTGTTTGGTGCTGTACACTTTCGAAACTAGTTTTTTATATTATGACAATTTCTGTTGGTTTTTTTTTTTCTTTTTTTAAAAACGTTGCCCCACGCTAGGAATTTCTCCTGTATCGTGGGCGCGTTTACAAACATTTAAACTCACATACACAAACAGCCAGACCCGGAACAACTACTTGTAGGTCATACAAATATTTGTTCCGTGCGGGAATCGAACCCGCGACACGCAGCGCAGCAGTCAATCGCTTAACCACTGCGCCAACCGTGCCGTCAAAGTATTGAAAGAGGAAAATGCTAAGAAATGAAGAAAGGATATTAATTGGGACTCGCAGAGGAATATCACAAACTAAACTAAATATACTCTTAAAAATAAATATGTATGAAATAGAAGCAAGAAAAGCATTGCTATTCATTTCAAAAACTCAGCCAGGAGTGTCAAGTTTTTTCCCTAATTATAACAATTCTAAGTTATTCATTCAATTATGTATGTTGTGCTCCGTTTCCAAATTCACCAGATTTGGTAGAACTTTTATATTGTCATCCTCATTCAAATAATTTCCAGTATCGTGTACTATTCAATCCTACCTACCTACCTACCTACTGTTGAATATTTATTTCTGCTTTATTTTTGTGTCGTTACGTCCAGACCGCTTAAAAATACAAGTGCCGCGTAGTTTTTCTTCAACAACACAATACGAGAAATCAACAGCAAAGTGTAGGCGACTTGAAAGCCTATCGTGTACTTTCGACATGTGTTTATGTAATGTACCATGAAATTGGCTAGCTATTGGAATTGAAACACGAACGAAATACCCAATAAAATTGTGAGGAGGCTTTGTTTTTACAGGTCGAATTTTATTTTTTTCCTCTAGGCTGGAACACCCCATTTGTTTCTGTAAGAACCACGTTTAAGAATTCAAGAGTTTCTGTTTTTTGCACTATTTTTGGTTGTTTTCAACGCAAATAAAATGAGGAATAATCGGCTGTTTTCAACTATTCATGAAATAAGATACGTTTGAAGATAGAATAAACTATTTAGTATGAATTGGGTTTTTGAGGGTTTTATTGATAGAAGAAAGATCTAAAGCGTTTGTGGGTGAGAACTCAGAAACGGCGATTAATCTTAAGGAACCACTATCCTACAAATGATTGATTTAAGGTTGCCAAGCATTAAAGTAAATGTTCTACATTTGTTTTCTTTTTTCACATTCAATTTTATGCCCGATGGTTAAACTGGGATGTGGAGGTCAGATAGACAGTCGTTGCATGTAAAATATCTAGTGTTCAGCTGCATTTGATTGCAATGGAAGCCAACCCCAACTAGTTAGGAAAAAGCTATAGTATGATGATCACTTCTAAGGCCACTGTATAAGAAATACTCACCATCCCTAAATAATTACATACCTCTACGTTTTGAAATACCGGGCTTTTAAACTCTTTCAAAGAATCCGTTAATAATCCGTACGGGCTGGAATGAAAATCAGTCGCACCTTTATGGCTGAATCTCTTGAAAACAACGTGGCTTTCTCAGGTATAAGGAGTTACGACTAGTCTTTGGAAGTGCTTTCAATACGATTCTACTCATTATTTTTATTTATAGAAGGCCCCACATGCCTTTTGTTATACACTCGTTGTTATCCATGTTGATGATCATTTATATACTTGTGAAGTTCTGGTGATCAATATTCATAATGACATTACTAATAGTATATATTTGTTTACTAACTTGGTGTCCCTATAGGTAGCATACTAGGCCTCAAGCTAAATTCTAATAAAAAGTTATTAATTTATTATTGTGCTTACCTGAAATAGGTATTCGTTTGAAAGGATTGACCCCTTTACGTTTGTGCGCATTTAATACACATTTTAAACGAATTGTATGTTACAAAAGAGCCAGCTATCCAGTCAAATTAGTAGGTAACTGGTTATTCAATCCAATCCAATAATACCTCTATTCAAATCCGTTTATAATAATTCAAACTGAAAATCAACACAAACGCGATACGAACAGATCGTTTTAACAGCTGCACAATTAGAATAAACGTATAAGCATTATTTAAACAATCTATTTCAAAAGCGTTATCCAGAATAACGCTGAATTTTCCTTTGGATTGCACGAGAAAGCGCTGGAGCGGGTAACATTCACATCTGTGTGTTCCGTTCCGCACCTCCTGCATTCAAGTTTTATAGAGATAATTACAGAGATTATAAAGGGGAACCGTCTTTGTTATCCCTGTTCTTTCTTCTCTTTTTAACAGCCTATTAAAGATAAAGACGTAAAATAAAGGGGAGTTAATCCGTTTACTTGCCTCTTGAGAGACAATAGGCCCTTGATACAACAACAAATTAAAGTTTTGAACGTGTGCTGTTTTACGCTTTATGTTGAGGTGGTAAAGGCGAGAATTGAATGGCTATTAATAAGGGACATATTTTGATGGTGCTGGGACGATAAACGATAATTGTAATGTAACCAAGGTTTTATGATTGGGATGCTTCATCAAAATGTTGGCGTCAGCAGATGCAGTAAAGTTGGATATAAAGTTACTTTCAAATTACTCAATGTTTACTGTACATGAAATCTTTCAATTATTTTTGTATTAAAGATAATATAAATTACCTGAATATGATAATATTTCCCTGTGTATACATACCTAATAAAATGGAGAATTATTTCCATCTTCTAGGCCTGTGTCCCAGCAGTGGGAACATTTAGGCTGATTATGTTTATGCTAAATGCCTCTAAATTATACTATGATGCCTATTTTTTCGTACCCACCATCATCTTCCTGCCCCTATCCCATGTTACTTGGGGTCGGCGCAACACGTTTTCTTCTTCCATTCTCCCCTGTCAACCGTCACGCTACCATTCACTCCCTTCTCTTTCATATCATTCCTCACACAATCCATCCATCTTTTCTTCGGGCTTCCTCTCCCTCTCCATCCATCAAAATATATATTCATCACTCTTTTAGTCACATGCGTTTCGTCCCTTCTCATCACATGTGTGTATAATTCTTTGATTCAACCTAGTTCATGACGGTCAATTTTCGTCTTGTTTTTTACCCTTTCCTGATTCGTACATATATATAATGTGCTTATTGACTATCAACCTGATTGTACTCCTAGAAACAATACATACGTGTTTCTTTTCAACATTGAACCAAAATTGCGTCATAACGTACCTTTGCGTAGCTAAACAACAACACAACCGACCCTCGTCCAAAGCACACATTCCCCAGATTTGAGAAACAAGATAGTGCAGTAAAAAGGTATCATAACAATGCACATTTCTTCAATAAACAACCCAGATTTAAGTGAAGCTTGAGCGTTCAGAGAGTTGAAAACAAAAAGCAAACTACTGAACAAACTGTTTGATATTTTCTTTGTGAAATAAAACGGATAGTTTAGGAAGTAAGCCGTTTATCCTGTACCCTAGGTTTCATTGAAGACTGAAGTTAGGAATACGCCTCGTATTTCTTAGTTGAAAAAGCCTCTTCATAAATGGAAGTTTTTAGCAGAAAATCTCAAAAAAAATCTTCTAAAAGTATTCTGTTTTTATTTTTTGATCATCTAGTTATATCATGGTTGGGATTGATGTAAAATGGTTCGAAAGGGAAAAATGTGAACACAATTTAATTTATGTAAACTAAATATATCTTGTCATGCATTTAATTCTACAAGATCTTTATGTTAACAGCAAAGATTAAACAATTATACATCATCATTTTGACAACACGGTTGGCGCAGTGGCTGAGCGATCGACTGCTGCGCTGCATGCCGCGGATCGATTCCCGCACGGAAAAAATATTTGTATTGCCTACAAGTAGTTGTTCCAGGTCAGGCTGTTTGTTTATGTGAGTTTAAATGTTTGTAAACGCACCCACGATACAGGAGTAATTCCTAGTGCAGGGCAACATTAATAAAAATAAAATTTGTTTAGCTGTTTCCCAACTATGTTGTCCAACGGACCAACGGACCAACCACGGCAGGCGTAGCTTAACCTGATCGATCGGCCCGTATGGCTGTTATTATAACAGCACGGGTCGATTGATCAGGTTCATCTACGCTGTGGGTGGCAAGGTCCGAGGATGGTTGACCATCTTTACGGAGGGGTCTCGGCCCTTCGTGACTAGGAAAGCACGTTAAGCCTTTGATCTAAGTAGCCACGAGCTAAACATAATCCCTTTAATTAAATGCCTTCAGTTCCTGCGTATATCACGGTAACATAATTCAATTCGTACATCCATCCATTAAAATGAGACGATTCTCACCCCAAACGTATGACGTCATTCAATCTTCCAAGAAAACATCAGCCTAACAAATGATGACGCCTCACTCTAGAAACAAACACAACCCTACCAGTAACCCCACACATTTAGCATTCAACCTCTGAAATAAAGTGTCAAGCAAATAAACAAACAAACTTTGAGACACGTATTTATTTAAAACATTGACAAACACTTGAATTTAATTAATGTGTCTAGACCGTCTAAACCTGGTGACTTTAGAGATGCGTCTGAGACTGTATGCCGACCTCCTTAGTCGGGGAGGGCTTCTTCGATATTGGCTGCTGCTTGATAGACTGCGTTCTGGAGTGAGCCGCATTAGGTCTGGACATCTGGAAGACAAGGTTTTCTTTTAGCTTTTGCACCTTATTTTTTATTAGACTCCCTAACACAAACGCGGGAAGTATACATAACGGAAATTTGAACGAATTTGGTATCGAAAATATAAAATGCATCATAATGCTATAAGAAATTTTGATTTTATATTTATGCGGCAAGCACAATTAGCATCATCCATAGATATGAATAATCAGCCCGTTTGTGCTAGGCCCACAGTAACCTTGAACATTTCGACTACGTTATTCACACACTATTGTTCTTAAAACATTCATCATTATCATCATTTCAGTCGAAAGACGTTCACTGCTAAACATAGGCCTCCCCCAAGCACCTTCACTTTGACCGGTTCTGTACTTCCCGCATCTAGCGGATTCCTGCGGCCTTCACAAGGTCGTCGGTCCACCTTGTGGGAGGCCTTCCAGCACTACGTCTTCCGGTACGCAGTCGCCACTCCAGAACCTTTCGGCCCCATCGGCCGTCTTAAAACGTTATTGTCACTTTTTTATTTTGATATTAATTGTATTATGTCTTTCACAAACTGTGTCCAAATAAACTTTATACTTTCTTTCAGTTTGATATGACTTTTAAGGGTTTCGTATCCCTAAATCTAAGCCTATGTCGTAATTCTTTCCGACCGTCCGTTCGTGTGTCACAGGGCTGTATATTTTTAACATGAATAGGTAGCCAGTTGAACTTTCCTCAGAATACGTGTAACTATGAGCTCACGTGGAAAAGAAGGTGAACGGTGAAGGTTTGGTGGTGGTTAGTAAACTTGAGTCTCGCACTTGGGCGGTAACTTTGTAAATAATGGAGATGTAAAGAAAAAAGGTTTGGTAACCATATTCTTTTAATTTAAATGAGTGTCCATGGAGTTTTTTGCTCGTTCTTCTCCGTACCTACTACGCTTTACAATGGGCAACTAGCTTCATCGTTCTGACCGACCAACCCCTTGACAATTCTAAAGTGCCTGTAATTGGTTTAATTGAAATAAATGCTTCGAGTTTGAGTTTTTGCCAAAAAAGTAACACAATTTACAAATTAAATTTCACCACCCTCAAAGACTAAATCGTTCACCTACAAAATGATTTTCATAATATTTTAGTATTGAAACTAAACCGGCACAAACCGGTTTTAAGATTACGTTTCCATAAGCTCAGAAAAAGGCAAGCTTAACCTTTTATGGTAATAAACTGGGCCTTAAATCGTGGCCTGAACAAATAAAGAAGGGACTGGCCTCGCCACCCTGACGGGTAAAAATAACATATAGAAATAATATAGTAGGAACTAATAATATTCTTATGGGTTAAGTCCTTATCGTGAATCTATATAATGTAATCGTTGGTGAAGAAAAAAAAAACTCGAACTCTCTTTTTTGTGTATTTTACTTATGACATTATGGGAGCAGTGGTGGCCCAGTGGTAACGACTGCGACTTACGAGATATAGGTCGTAGGTTCGAACCCTGACAGGCGCTTTACTTTGCGTGAATTATTTCATCACGACTGCTCTCAAAACGGTGAAGGAAAACATCGTGAAGAAACCAGCATGTCCTAGAACCAAAAATTCGAAAACATGTAACATCTACCAACCTGCATACGGCCCACTCCCTCTCACAGAGGGGAGGCCTGTGACCCAGCAGTGAGAATATTATATGCTGATTATGTATATTATGTGTTAATATTGTAAGTTGTTAATATTGTTTCAATCTTGCCAAATTATGAACCTACGTGAAGCTAAACGTTAAAAAAACAAAAGACACCCGATTTCTCAAATCCAACTCAATTTTAAATCTTTACCCCTTTAGGGTCAGCACAGACAAAGAGAGAACCTGTTCCTGACAAAGAGAGAGCATCATGCTGAGTGGAAGCCTTCTTGTCGTAGTCATGACGTGCAGCTGCCGGCTATTTCTGTTTTGCGCTTGTGATTGTATATCTATTTTGTTTTATTTTTCGTGTTACTGTGACAAATAACCCTTTTTCCTTTCTTTCTATGTTTCTATGTTGAAATAGGGTTCAAAATATAGTGCAAAAGATTATTTTTTGCACTATATTTTCTACTCTATTTTAGTTGAGGTTAAGTTCATTATCAATTTGTCGATAAATAAGTACTGGTCGAGTACTTTGCTGTTCATCGTGCGCTGACTTTAAGGTGCATTTTAGTATGGGAAAGTTTATTAGAATTGAAGTTACGTGTTTTTTTAATCAGAAGATAATATAAATACTCACTTATAAATCTCAGTGGTGATAAAGTTATCGTTCTTGCACCTCGTAGTCCACTTTGACCAGTACTGGAAACCATTTTGCTCTGCGATCTGAAGTGCGCACGCGGTATCGTCGCGTATGTCTTCATCTAGGAGTGCTGTGGATTAAAACAATTTATTTTATTTCTTTAATTAAAACGGTCTAAAACCAATTACAGAAATTAATGACACAGTTTGTATATACAAATAAAATATAAAATCATCAAGTAGAAAGTTAAGAACACTTTCATAAATCCCTCTCACAGTACTTCTGATATGCCGACAAAATCTTCGTCCATTCGTCCCCAAACAGATCGTTTGTTGGATTAGAGTTCATAACGTGCGGCCAGAGTACGTGGTACTGGAGACTTAGCACGCGCAACTGTGCGACATGGAGGTACAGCAAACAGCCCGTGCTTTCTGCCGTGGCAGTAGTTGTCTGGCACAATGAAGCGAGCCAGCACAGTATGTAGATCAGGCGCGTCAATAGTGCCACGGAGCGTCTTATAGCTATGGTGACCTGGTCTTTTGCTCGCCAATAGTGGTTAGTTAAACTACCTCGTTCGTCTAGCGGTCGCCAGCCGATGCGTCGACGGCTGCAGTTGCTTCTACCATTGCCGCGTGCCGCTCGTGTGTATAAACACTATAATTGTTTTTTGAAACAAATTACAGAAACAAACCAAAAGAAAAAACTGGGCTCGTGGCTAAGTAATAACAGCGGCACGGGTCGATCGATCAGGTTAAGCTACGCTTGCCGCGGACCGTCTGTGGATGGGTGATCATCTTTACACACCCCCGTGCCTCGGAAAGCACGGTAAGCAGTTTTTCCCGGCTGTCATTCGTGGATCTTTAACAGTCGTTACGGGTCGTCAGAAGTCCGAAAATCTAACAACCAGTTTTACCAAGGGGTATCGTATTACCTAGTACTTAACTGGGTTTATTGGTACGTTTACCTTAACTGGCCGTTGGTCCTGGCTGTCATTCGTGGATCTTTGACAGTCGTTACGGCCTGTGGTTACGGGCCGTCAGTAGCCCGAAAGTCTGACAACTAGTATTAGCAAGGGGTATCGTATTGCCCAATAACTGGGTTGTGGACGTCAGATAGGCAGTCGCTCGATGTAAAATACTGGTAATCAGTTGCGTTCAGTTAGACTGGAAGCTGACCCCAACATTGTTTGGAAAAGGCTAGGCAGATGATGTTACAGAAACAAATATAATTTAACGAGCTAGTGACCATTTTACCTAGTTGGTTCCGAACTAAAGTTGGGGGTAACAGCTGTCTGATATCATTAACGAATAGCTATGGAAAATTGATAAATCAATCAATGAATGCAACGCGCGTGTGGCACACGAGATAAACTAATGAGATCCATTAATTAACTTCGTAAACAGATAAATTGAAATAATGAACTGCTCGACTGCTAATGGCATGTGGTTGTAACTAAACTTTTTTTGGTAAACAATACTAATCTAAGGGTCAAATGCATTAAAATTGTGGTTATGAGACAGCCATTATTAAAAAATATTATTTAAAACAAATGTTTTTCATTTTATTTGCATAAAAATATTGTTTAAATTACCTGGTGGCTAGGCCAACCATTATTAAAAAATAGATAACAAAAATATTATTAAAAAAAAAAAAAAAATATTTGCATAAAAATATTGTTGTTTTAAAACAATGCTGTGTAATATGTTATCATCAAAATTATAACTTACCTAGATAGGTATACAGGGTGGCAAAGACATCGACGCACAACCCCAAGGCCCCAAGTCTGCTAATTTCAATGACATGTCCCACTATTACGATTCAATCGAGAGTCAATTATAATTCAATTATCATTGTGATAAAATGCGCATTCTGCTAAAACTTAAATGTGGTGTCAATTGAATTGTAATAGAGAATCGTAATTGGATTGCAATGGTGTCAGTTGAATATTTCGCGGTGTTGCCTATTAAAATCTACCACGACACTGAATGAATGAATGAGTTATAATTTATTTTAAATAAAGGTTTTTTTTTTCATTTCTGTGATTGAATTAAGACTCATAATAAATATACCTATGAAATGCCTTCTCGATAGAATAAGAACAAATGTTGTAAAAAACACTACTATACAGGGACTGTGTTGCCAAGGTCAAAAAATTGATGCTGTCACGGAAATGTCACTTTCAATTCAACCAACTTGTCAAAATGTCAAGTGACTGTTGATTGTGTTTTCAATTTTCCTAAACAGTACTTGTAAAAAGTTAAAAACGAGTAAGTATTTGCAAAATGACAAATTCAATACTTAAAATCTTTGTAAAAGTTAATTCAAATTCGTTGACTGCAATTATTACGAGGCAATATTTAGTTATATACTTATTGTGTAATTCTTTTAGGCGGACTGGCCAGTAATAATAATAATAAAATAAATAAATGATAATGGTAATATGGGTGTCCTACAAATTGAAGGCCTATTAGACTTCCTGGAAGCGCAGCCGGAGCTTGCGCTTGGGCGCTTAACGCGCACTAAAGAGTGACGTAGTCTAACAAAATGGCTGTAGCAGGAGTGCGCAGCGGCGGGCACCGCCACGCTTCCCGCCCCGCATCTCTATGAACAACGTCTTATATAAGATAAGATAAGTGCCGCTTGACGCGCCGCCGCTCCGTAAACAGAACAATCGTACGACGCGCCGCGAGACGCCACGCCGCACGCGACGTGCGATGCCCCGCGTCTCCGTAAATGAAGCCTACAAAGAGATGTCAGCATAGATGACGGGGCCCAACAGGGCCGAAGCCTGCCAGGGTAGCGGGATCGTCCGAAAGGGTTACCGCTGCCCTGGAACATAAAGGGCTAAGGAAGGAACACGGGTGGGTTTTAGTCAGTAAGAGTCTGAGACTCCCTTCCGCTCCACCCAGAGCGGGAGGGGTCATTTCATGATTTCCGATCTCAAAAAAAAAAAAGGAGTACGCAGCGTTCAATTTTTTTCAGTTCTACAATGAGTACAAACATAAATTATTTAAAAAAAAAAAAATTACCAAGCAGGAACAAATGGCTACAGGTAATAATTACGCTATTTCTCTTTCATAAAACTGTTAATGGTATAATTGACTTTTAATAAATTATTTTGGGTTTTAGGAGGCGGACCATCAAAAACCCCATCGCTAACCCCTCTCCAAGAGAGGCTCTACAACATTTTAGTTAACTTTTCACAAAGCGCCTTCGCTTGTTCTTTTCAGAGTCGGAACATTTTGATAAATTCTGACTCAGGTAAATCACGAAACGGATCTACACTGAGCCTCATTGCTGCTCGGGATTCAAAATAACCAAAATACGCCAACGTAAACTTGGTGATGGCCTCATTCTTATTTTAAATTACTAAAATTATACAACAATTTAAACGCCAGGCGTAACTATCTATCGTTGTTGAATTGTACTTCAATGGTAAGATTGTCATTGAGAGACGATTCACATAAATGTCAAACAAACGTCAAATAACGAGCGGACTACCAATAATTGTAAGATCGAGACACAACTGTGACACGATTGTAGAGCACAGCAATTCGATACACTTAAAAACTCTTTAAATAAATTGACATATAATTCTAATTAATCCCAGAAGACATCCATAAAATAATAATTTCATTAAAAAATAAAACCAGTACCGGTTATGATGGAATTACGACTAATATTGTTAAAGATGTTGCTGATATAATATCAGAACCCTTATGCTATATAGTCAATTTGTGTATAGAAGAAGGCCTATTTCCGGACAAATTAAAAATTTCAATTGTAAAGCCAGTTTTTAAAAAAGGTGACAGAACAAATATGAGCAACTATAGGCCCATAGCGCTATTACCTATCTTTGCCAAAATTTTAGAAAAGGTTTTATAAATGTCTCTACACCTTCCTCGAAAGCCATAACATTTTCTCTCCAAGTCAATATGGTTTTAGGAAAAATAAATCGATTAATGTAGCAATATATAATTTCTTGGGAAAAATAATGACAAATTTGGACAAAGGATTGCCGGCTGTAGCAATATATATGGACATGTCAAAAGCTTTTGACCGTGTTGACCATAATATTCTCCTAAGAAAACTATATGCATACGGTGTGAGAGGCAATGCATACAATCTCATAAAATCATATTTATCTAATAGGCAACAAATTACAGAGATAAGGAGGGTAAACATAGTCACAAAAACAGAAGAAACTTATGCGTCTGAATCCAGAACGGTAGAGATTGGCGTTCCACAGGGGGGTATCTTATCCGCCCCTCTCTTCCTTGTCTATATAAACAACATGCCATCGGTATTAAATCACGATATGACATTATTCGCTGACGATAGCACTGTACTATTCACTAATGACAATACAACTAATTTAGAATCTGACATTAACGAATCTTTAGTATTAGTAAATGACTGGCTTAATTTAAATAAATTAATGATTAATATTGACAAGACCAAAATAATGAATTTTAAAATAAGAAATCGACGTACTGGTGCTATAAATATCAAGTATCAAGATAAAGACATCGAAGAAACAGAAACAACAAAACTGGAGTAAACAAGTTGACTGTGTCTGTAAAAAGTTAAACAAGTTCTCATATGCCCTTCACAGATTAAGAAAAATTACAAATCTACCAACACTAATAACGGCATACCATGGTTACATCAGCTCTAACCTTAGATACGGCCTAATATTCTGGAGCAATAGTGTTGATAAAGAACGCGCGTTCATTGCACAGAAACGATGTGTCAGGGCAATTTTCAATCTACAAAAAACTGAATCCTGTGAACCATTTTTTAAAAAGATGAACGTATTAACATTACCGTGTCTATATATTTTTGAGGTCGCAGTTTTTTGTTAAAAATAATATTTATCTATTTAAATATCGTACGCGTATACGGCATCAGGACAAGCTAGACATAGCGCCTAGTAAGACGGATTTCCTGCACAAAAGTGTTTTCTGCTCGGCTCCGCGTATTTTCAATAACATTCCACAGCCGATAAGAGCAATTACTGAAATAAAATCATTTAAAAAGAATCCCCATGAACTGTTAGTGAACAAATGTTATTACTCTGTGAAAGACTTCTTTGCCGACAAATCACTGTTAGAATACAATCTGCCTAGGTCATGATGCGTTTTGTATAGATAGATACATGATGCGTCTATCAATATTTAATTGTCTAAAATTAGTAATGTAATTTGAAATTGGTATTTGTAAAATGTGTAATTTATTATAATATTATTGTTGACATGCATGTAAATTCACTTTATGTACCTACATTTTATTGTACGCCCTAAGGGCAGGACATAGCTGTTCGCGAAACAATAAATTAACACCAGCTGTATAATGTACACTTTCCTATGATCCACAATAAAGATGATTTGATTTGATTTGATTTGATTTGAGAGCAGAATAGCAAATTGTTCAATGGCGATTGAGTGGCAGTTCGATGATATGCGAATGGAACACCATTGGTCTTAAATAAGTAGTAGAATACCAAATGTGCCAAACTATTCAATCGAGATTCAATTGAGATTCAATTGAAGCATTTGTAAATTAACAGACTTGGGGCCCAGTTACTATGGATTCAGTACATGATTCTGAATCGCCCTGCGTTGAAAACTTCCGGCGGTTATTAAAAAAAAAGCTGTTCAGTACATTTTGATCGCGTTGATACCACCTTTCTATGAAACAGCAGATGTTTTTTTATATAACCAACGAAAAATTTCTACGCGCGCTTACGCGTTGCGCGTCGATTTCGTATACCTACATACCTGATATTTGTACGCCTTTAACGGCAAAACATCGAGATATCTGTACCAAACTAGGTGTTTGGTACAGATATATCTCATATCTCGATGTTTAACCGTGGTAACAGTCAAATACCTATTCCCATCTATTTCAAACACCTGTTTTTACACCTATGATTAACAAATAAAAAACTTTGACTTTGACTCGATGTCCTTGCCACCTTGTATAACTTAAACACAATGACAGTTATAAACAGCCAGCCGATCTATTCCGTAAAAATCTCACCGTGAACACTTAGGTGAAGTGAGCTGTCGATAGTGTCAGTTCCTAGCATCAGTTGGAATGACAACTCACTACAAGCTCACTTCGCCTAAGTTTTCACGGTGAGATTTTTACAGAATAGACCTGCTGTCCATAATATCTTCCGCTCAATCAACTAATAAGCCAAAACATTCTATCACTCAACCACACAATGTCACCAAAACATTTACCTAGTAACAAAATCCTTATTACGGAAACCGAGAAACTTACGAAATCAAATAAAGTGAAGTAATGCTCGTAAAAATGTTGCTTAACTTCCTCCACTACAGGATCCTGATTTATACTTTCCTACTTTAATATATCCACTCGGGTGGTACAAAGATAACGCTGTGGAACCTACCACGGGCTTTCGATAACTCACTTATATTCACGTATATCCTATTTTCCACTTTATAAATGTATCCTTCCTTCTCCTTCTATCTACTAATATTTGGATGTCTAGATGTCTGTCGATTTGAATACTTATTAAACAATCACTTCTTAACTGCTGAAGAGCCCATGACCTCTGAGTTTGTTTCGGCACTTCTTCTCAAGGACCAGCGCCATCTAGCCCTTTATTCATAAACGTTGCTTAAAGTTAAGTAGTCATTCTGATTATTATTAGCCGTCAATGTCCCACTGCTGGGCAAAGGCCCCTCTATTCTCTTTCCACCTCTCTCTGTCCAGAGTTGCCAAGGACCAATCAAGTAGTGATTAGCGACTGTTTAACGTTACATTTTTCAAGTTAAAAAACGTCACCTAAATTTAACATCGTTTACTCGTATGAATAAAACTCTTTGGTTTCAAAATATTGACCAACAAAATATTGGCGAATAAAAGTGTCTTTTTGCTATTATTTATTTAGCATACACTGATTAATTACTATTTTTACAAGCTAACACTAAAATATTTATACAATTATATATAAGTATATAATACGAAAAAATATAGAAAAAGGCAGGAAGAGCTCATTGGGCATCAAAAAATTCGTCCGTCAATGAGATAAGTGCCTAAAAGGCTGGCGGCACTACCACATTGGATGGCAATGCTGATTCTTTAGGCTAAAAATAGGCCAGCCTTCTGGTCACCTGCAGAGTCAACCAGCTACTTGGCGATGTCCCGAAATATTCGATGAGCACTGAGGACCCCAAGGCCCCAGTGTTTCAACCCCAAATGGCTCAAACATATAGCTCCCAATAAGGTTGTTATATTTGCGCCGTTTGAGGTTTTCTGCTCCTACAGCAGCCACCCCAGCACAGTCCACCGTGCTAGGAAGATGGGATGGCGCGAGGGTGTCGACACAGGTGGCATCCCACACCAAAGGCTACCCAACTTCCAAATTTCTTCGTCTATCTTGTTTAACGTTTTTGTTAAGTATCTGGTACTTATTGCCAGCTTCAGCAGTCTCGACATTCATAGCGATCGCTTTACGACCGAATTCGGTCGCAAAGTCCCGGATTGACAGGTGTAATGTATGGAGTGACAGGACTTTGCGACCAAATTCGGTCGTAAAGCGATCGCTATGAATGTCGAGACTGCTGGGGCAGGTCTGTACATCACTGTAATATGAAAACATTGTAAAAGTCAGTTTTTCTAAAAAGAGTAACTGGTGTTTCTTGCCGGCTCTTCATCTTCATAGGAAACGACTAATGCACCTAGCTTCTGTTGTTTCATAAGTGGCCATGTAGGTTTATCTTAACGAAAGAAAAGTGTTTTATATGTATTACCAAGTGAAAAGATTTAATTTTTTTTTTTTGTTTGTTTCGATTCAACGCAAAACTGACTTAACGCATTTAGATGAAATCTGACACATAGATAGACCATGACCTGCAAAAAGAGATATGCTATTTTTCATCCCGGATCGCAGACAAAGTCGCGGGCGACAGCTAGTGTGAAATATAATTGTTAAAAATTGATGTTTTTTATCCCGGTAGAGCGAGGGTTAGTTGTAACGTGATTTTGGTCTTTTTCCACAATCAAACAAATAAATTCCAATTTGTCAAACCTCGTAAGTTGTTTTTCTACAGACATCTTTGATTTCCAGCGTCATGATAAGCAAAATACCCGTAACTGTATTTGAAGAAGTGCCAACCTCTAAAAAATAAGGTCGTAACTCCGCCGTTATGTTGGCGAAATTACCTACGTTATACAAATAGGTACTTCAGCTTTTGCTGCCATCTTCCTTCACGAGAACAAAGAAAATCTTGGTTACTGTGTTGGTTTAAAAGGAAGAGCCGACATAATAAAATATGAGCTGTTTTCTGCTGCTCAAATTTATGAAAATCAAATAAAGGGTAATAATCTCTTCCGTTTACGTATGGAGGCGAATAAGACGTTCAAAGCAAACTCAAACTCAAGCATGTTTATCATCAGCCTGTAATGTTACCACTGCTGGGACACAGGCCTCTTCTCGTGAGAGGGGCCGTAATCCACCACGCGGGCCCAGTGCGGGTTGGTAGATGTCACAAGAATGGATGTTAGAAGATGTTGAAGCATGTCTATACTTTGATTTAAATGGTATTGTGTCCGTCAGACCATTTTGTAATCATTTTATTTTACAGCTATTTTCATAAACAGTCGCAAATTCACGTTCCTACTCATATTCAGGTCGACAGTATTTGAAATCCTTACAAAAATAGTTTACGACAGTTTATAGGGAAGAATTTAAGTAACATTAGTAAGACAGAATATTTCCCGGGTCAACTTTTAAAGTTACATAAACAGAAAACTAATACATTGATAAAACTGAAAGGACTGAAACAACAGTAAATCTTATTGAAGTCAATTACCGTAGTTCAACAACGGCTAAAAATGACAAAAAGAACAAGAATCAATCAATCTCAAAAAACTGTCATTAGTGCTACTACTGATAGTTGACTGTTGGGAATAATTAATAAATAAATACTTCACCACAATGAATACTACTAGAAGTAAAAGAAAGAACGAAAGAAAATACGTTTATTTGCGGTAAAGGAAGAACATAACACAAAAAAGAACAGGTTAAAGGAAAATATGCGTCACATCCACGCAATACGGCTATCGCTCAGCATAATGCTAAGACCCTATGAGAGAGCGCCTAGTTTCCAGCGACAGCCGGCGTTGACATGATGTCGCCAACCAGTGAAGCATATGATAAGATAAAAAAAATCAACGGATTGCACTCCGGGAGTGCCGGCAGAAGTGAAAACTTGAATATTAACATTGTGCATTTTTGATATTTTGAAATGGTTAGGGAATAATTTTGCACGAATTGCTTTAATTATCAGTATAAAAGTGAGTGTCATTTACGTGGTAAAATACAATATTCATTTCTACTCTCCCTCCATCTTATGAATGTTCGATCAGGTCTCGTGTCCTGACGCGAGTTTAACATTTTTTACCCATCACAACAAAAGTGCACAACGCCGCTAAAGAAGTTTTCACTTCAAAAAGCAACAATCAAAATAAGAAATAAAATAAATATACAATAGCTAGTTCTGAATGTTTGTTTCACAACAAAATCTTGCTAAAGGAGATGAAGAAGAAGAAAATAGGAAAGGAAAAGTACGTAATCAAACTCCAAAAAACAAAAGACGATCATTAGTAGGTACTTCAAACAGTAGTAACAGTTACATATAACCAAAAATGCTACACAATACACTTGACCATAGCTCATAAACTTTTGATGTAAAACGTGGGCTATAAAATCTGGTAGCTTCGAATTGTTTGCAATGTCGTTCGCAGTTTGTGCAACTGTGATGTCTTTGTCAATTATTTACTTTGTAACTACAGTGACAGTTTCAAATGTAACAACAACTGGAGCTTTTGAAATGGAAGAATGTTTTTCATAAAGATTGGAATATGTTAGTTACATTTCAAGATCGTGGTTGAGATTTTGATGGGTAACTTGCCGAATATTTTCGACGTCAATGTAGCTAGCTTTAAACAATATGAAAACTGTAGAAAGTAATAATGCTTTTGTGGCGTATTGCGTTTTACGCTCATACCTACTTTTTTAAAAGGCATTTCTCAAACAAAAAACTAGTCGCTCAATACGCTTAAGTAGTACAACACACATCTTTTCGTATTAAAATCCCATACAAACCAAAGTGAAGCTTATTTCAATCAACAAATGCTTTGTTCTAAAACCTGAGACATTTAAAAAAATATATATTTATTCCCAACTTTGTCTTTCTAGTTGGTCTTTTGGTCGCAAGCACCACTGCTGAGCGTAAGGTTCTGGGTTCGGTTTCCGGGTCGGGCAAAGTATTATTGGATTTTTCCAACAGGATTTTTTCAGTAGCAGCTAGGAGTCTGGATTTGTGCGTTGTATACTTAACATAACTAGAGAAATGTTGTACACCTCTGCCTAACCCGTACCCTACACGGGAAATACAAGCGTGATGTTATATGTTATTCCCAACTTTTGAAAGAAAGAAAGAAAAAGTATGTATTGCGACTCGTACAGGAAGATCATAAAATTAAACTAAACTAAACACAATCAAAAAAAAAAAAAACAAATTATATAAAAAAAAAGTAACAAAAAGAAAAATGAAACAGAAAGTCCTACACGAGGCCAAAAGGCTCCTATCTCAGCATGATGATTCGACATTTAAAAAAATAAGTTCTGGTATTCTGATAGGGCCCGCTGTGATTTGCTATTGGTATTCATTAAATATTTTTAGTGCTTTGTTTTTACGTGACGATATTTTACCGTGAGAATTAAAAGAGGCATCGGAAGAAATAAACACTATAAATAAAATTAAAATAAAAAAGTTAAAAACCGTATATAAAGTTAAAAACCGAGCAGTGGCAGGCCCAGTGGTAACGGCCGCGACTTTCGAGTTGTAGGTCCTAGGTTCGAACCCAGACAGGCACTTTACATTGAGAAAATTATATTTCATCACCACAGCTCTTAAAACGGTGAAGGAAAACATCGTGAGGAAACCAGCATGTCCTAGAACTAAAAATTCGAGGACATGTGACATCTACCGACCCGCACTGGGCCTGCGTGGTGGATTACGGCCCACGCCCTCTCACCTCGCCTCCTCTCAGTAAGAGAGAGTGGGCTTACATAATCAGCCTATAATATTCCCACTGCTGGGTAGCAGTCCACTCTCCACGCTCCACACCACTCCACCCACTCCACTCCACTCCACTCTCTCCCCACTGCTCCCCAGCAGTGGGAACATTAAGTTAAAAACCATAATAAATAACTATTCTTACCTTCACAAGTCATATTACAGAGTCCACCACGCTTCTTTGGTTTGCACCACTCATTGGGAATCTGAAAGGTGCAGTCAGAAGTTGAGCAAAATGTCAGCAACATAATTTTAATCGCCGCACCAATAAAAAAAGAAGAGAAAATTAACATATTTAAAAAAAACCTTATACAGTTTTTGCTAAATAAAAGCTACTCTACTCGGTAAACGAAAATCTAAGTGATAGACTTAAAAGTCATAACTTAAGTACTCGAGACTTTAAATTTGATTTATCTTTTAATTATTATTCCATCTCTCAATAGATACCTATTTATATTTTATATTAAAGCTATTAGTTTATCTCATATAATATCTACATAATTATTGTAATATAGTAGTTTGATAAGTAATATTATAAAATTACCAACTAATGCTTCCTCTCTCCTAACTCACTTATTTTGCTGTGCCCGACAGGGTCCATATGATCTAATTATAAGTTTACCACCCAAGAACATCTACATATGGAATGCAATAAATGTATTGAATATTGAGTAATCTAATTTTCAATCGAATATTATTGGAAATGAGTTTTCGGAAACGATGAGAACCATTTCATTGCTCAAAAAGCTTAGGAGGTTTTTCAAGGAGATTTGTATTCCTACAAAACTAATTAGCTTCTGATTTTGGCTTCTTCGCGACTTCGTCCGCTTGCCACCCACATCCCACCCCATCGCATCGTAGTGCCAGCGCTATTACTTCGTTATCGCTCAGCGTTGTTTCTGTTTTTTTTTCTTTTTGCTCGGCTCCTTAGTGACCTAGCGTGATATTAAATAGCCTTCCTTAAGACCTGGGTTATCAATGCAAAAAGTATTTTTCAAATCCGACTGGTAATTCCAGAGATTAGCGCGTTCAAACAAAAAAACAAACAGACTCTCCAGCTTTATTATTAGTTAAAATTTATTAGTATAAATATAAATAGATATATATATATATATATAGATAGATTGCCGCGGTTGGTCTGTGGATGGGTTGACCATCTTTACACACCGAGATGCCTCCGTGCCTCGGAAACATGTTAAGCCGTTGGTCCCGGCTGTCATTCGTGGATCTTTGACAGTCGTTACGGGTCGTCTGAACACCGAAAGTTTGACAACCAGTCTTACTAAGGGGTATCGTATTACCCAGTAACTGGGTTGTGAATGCAGGAGCTGCATCCGGTTAGACTGGAAGCCGACCCCAACATAGTTGGGAAAAGGCTAGGTAGACGATGATAATATAGATAGATTAAGTATATACCTGGTACAATCCATAGTATTTTTTTCCACTAGGTGTCGCTATAAACGCACTGGTATCCCTTTTGCTCACTTTTTCGATCAAACACACCCCTGAAACAAACAGAATATCATAGGTTAGGTTCATTGGGACAATCATTAAGAATCTCTTCTCAAGTCATCACCTACTCGCTAAAAGAACTCGGTAAAGACTTCAGCTGGCCTATTCTGTAAAAATCTCACCGTGAAAATTTATGTGAAGTGAGCTGATATTCCACCTGATGCTAGAAATTGACACTATTGACAGATCACTTCAGTTAAAGGGAATTGATGACTTTTATGTATATGGAGCCTAGCATACCTACCTAACGGACACTTTGATTTTTTTTCAAAATGGCAGCCAAGCATGGAACCTATACAGGGTGATTTTTTAAAGACCAGCCAAATTTAAGGATGTGGTACAGACCATCAAACTGAACAACTTTCTCCATGGGACCAACATCGTAATCGCGAATAAAAATTCAGCCGTCCCATACATTTAGGACGAGTAGGTATTGAAGTTTTCTATGGGACAGTTGATAAAATTTTCGCGATTACGCTATTTGTCCCATGGAGAAAGTTGTTCAGTTTGATGGTCTGTACGACATCCTTAAATTTGGCTGGTCTTTAAAAAATAACCCTGTATAAATCGATAGCTCACATCAATGCAAACAGATAATTCGGATCCAGCCTGTCCTTTTCTGCCGTTTCCCAGCGACCGACGCCCTAAGCCGAGGTCCGTACCCCACAGGGGGTGCCCTTTTTTTTTTTTGAGGCTGGGAAATCATCAAATGACCCCACCCGCTCTGGGTGGAGCAGAAGTGAGTGTCAGGCTCTTACTGACTAAAACCCACCCGTGTTCCTTCCTTAGCACTTTGTGTTCCAGGGCAGCGGTAACCCTTTCGGACGATCCCGCTACTCCGGCAGGCTTCGGCTCTGTCGGGCCCCGTCATCTATGCTGACATCTCTTTGTAGGCCTCATTTACGGAGACGCGGGGCGTCGCGCGTCGCGTGCAGCGTGGCGTCTCTCGGCGCGTCGTACGATTGTTCTGTTTACAGAGCGGCGGCGCGTCAAGCGGCACTTATCATCGCACGCGTAAACACAAACGTATGGCAATATAAGACGTTGTTCATAGAGATGCGGAGCGGGAAGCGTGGCGGTGCCCGCCGCTGCGCCCGCGGTGAATCCTCAAGCGTGTAGCAAAGCACACGGCGGGCAACGCTGCGGCGCACGCGGGATACTCAATCAAACCGACCAGTTTTCTAAAAATCGATCATATCGTACTCCATTGTGACGGTGACTATGTCTGCGTTCTGCAATTCCCAAATATGACTGGCAGCCGCCGCGGGCATCGCTTCATCGAGAATTGCCGCTGTGTGCGCCGCCGCGATAAACACCGCGTGAGACGCGGCGGTGCCAGCCGCGGTCTCGGCCGCAAAAAACGCTCCATTTCAAGCAAACGCGTCTAAAATCCCTTCTCCGTAAACGCACTCATACAACGCCATATGTTTGAATTCAGTACGGGCCGCGCCGCACAACGCGACGTCCGTAAATAAGGCCTTAGCGTGTAGTCGCTTAGTTTTTAAGTTTTTTTAAACCCTGGCTGGAGGCCGTAATATATTGAGGCATCCACAGGCAAGCCCGGTAAAGCAGACGACCACCTCAATAATTGAATTGCGAGATGCCATCGAAAAAAACAAAAAAAAAAACTCAAACAGAAAACATAACAGAACAGAATCCCGTAAAGCGCCACGTTTCCGAGATATTAACGCTCACAGTTGATCACGTGACATCCATATTTTTTGAACTTGCATACATCACGTTGCTTAAATATTTGATTATTTTAAACATGCAGAGTGATTATTTCCATTAAGATATTTATAGAATAGATCAGCTGGTATTTATAATATCAGTAACAACCAAACATTTACAGAAATAATTAGGAACATTTCCGTATTCCAAACTGTCACACCGCAAAGGTCAAACCGGACATGTTACCTAACCTCTCAATTGGTCTATTAAATTGTAGCCACAAACCCTTTAAAGGTACGATCCTTTGTTCATCAGAAATACCGAAACATTTCATAATTATTATTGGAACAGCTGCTCTAAACCACAGAACACTTCAGAAGGTTGGGTCCATACAACGAACGTTAAACGTTCACACACACACAGGGTCAAATTGGGGTTTTGTTCCTCTCAACCAAAGCACCTGCCATCTAATCTCTTCACCACCCTTGGTAGAGAATGCCTAAGGCATTAAGTCCGCCTTTGTACCTTTTTGTGCAAAAAGTTTAAATCAATTAGTTAATTAAATTAGCTAGCCAAACTCTGCAGACGTCGGGGGTATCGTATATACAAACACGGTAAACAAAATGATTTGATGTTATTTTTGGTAGTTGTAGAATGATTTGATGGTAGTTTTTTTACTTGAAGTTTGAGTTGAGCAAATCTGTTTACTTTTGTTTTATCGTGTTAAGATATTGAAACCCAGCACGTGTTTAATTTTCACAAAAAAAACTGTTTTTTTAAACTGATATTTCAAGTGACTACACTAATTGCGGCCGATGACCCCACAAAAAGCCCATCAAAATTAATTTTTTGTTTTATCTTGAAGGAACTTGAGACGAGGACGGGACGCAAACGCGGTAATAGTATGCAGACTGTATTTGTGCGTGTGTTTTGGATTGCTGTATAGAACCAACCTTCTGTACTATTCTGTAAATAAACTGTGTAAAGGTCAATAACACAAACTTCAAGGTCAGGGTCACGCTACAGTAGATACCGGGGATCAATTAGTAAGAGATAATACCCCGAGAGGGATGCACAGCCAATTTCAGCCAGCAGATATTGCATTGCATTAATTAATTTAAAGTTTAATACCAAATCGTACTGTTGCTGATGTTTTGTGCAAGATGACGGTGATAATAGTGTGCAGCAATTTGGGCTTAAGGAGTTTTTTGTACATAATTTTTTTAATCCATCCAAAGGTTGTCTTTAAAAGATCGCTCTTAGCGATAAGACCGCCCATTGTGTCACCCTATGTAAAATTTCTATATTTATGTCTGTAATTTATATGGTGCACATAATAAAGAGTATTCTATTCTAATGTACTAAACTAGCTTCATCTTTTTGACTGACCGACCTTGACAATTAAAAAGTGCCTGTAATTGGTTTATTTGAAATAAATAGTTTGAGTTTGAATGTATCGTCTTAATGGTGATTTTAAATATTTGACGTAAATGTTATAAAAAAACATTAAAATAAATATTGAAGAGAAATATTCAGAACATACAGTATTATTTAGTAACTTGGGATTTTTTTCCTTTCAATGAAGAGTTAAAACCATATAGTTAAGTGGAAATTATGCGTAATGAAAACTGCAAGTAAAACGTGAAACATGCCAACCAATATTTTATCAGTTTCATGTTTTCAAGGGTCCGCCAACGACTTGGGTTCGAGATAAAACCACGAAAAACCAATCAAATCGTCCATAGCCAAAGGACAAAATAATAAAAGAGCTCAATTGGATCTTAAACGCATCTTCACCAAAATACCCTTTTCAAAAGTACTTTTAAATACAAGCTAGTCGAGGCCCTAAGGGGTTCTGTTTAAAATTAAAGTTCCAAGGTCAGTGGTCTTTGTGTTCTCCGTTCAAGGTCAAATTCCAAGGTCATTGTTTGTGTACATCGTGGAGTTAGTTTCTTTTGTGCTTGTTGAATGGCGATGGTCTGTATGGTCAGTATTATACAGTGAATGAATTGGTTCGGATATTTATGGGTACCTGTCTATGTCTATACGTGGATTTATATTGAATAGTTTGAATTTTTGACATAATAATATACAGCGTGTCGCTTTAATGGCGACATTCATTTAACACACGTATATGGTTTCGCATTTTAGTTTTATGAACATAATTTTAATTTCATTAAGGGCTTGTAATAGTTCAGTTGAAATTCATATTTCGCCCCCACTTCCCCGCGCCATGTATCACTCTATCCCGCTCGCACTGTCAAACTGATTCCATTAGGGTGAACTAGACTGTTGATAGACGTAGGCTTGGTAATAAATGATTAAATTATGATTATATTATTATACGAAATTGACGTCTTCTGTATAAACTAAAATGTAAATATATTGAAAGTTAAAAAAAGTTAAATTATTCATTAGTAATGATTAATTTCGCTAATTTACCAAGGTAACCTACGTACAGATGTCCAACAAAAAATAGGCGCTCCGGAAATCATCCTCTATCTTGTAAAATACGAACGCGCGATGTTGAGACTAATATAGAGTTGTAAAAACTCTCAAATTAGTCGATCAGCTGACAACTCTCAAATTGGTTGTTAAATAGACATGTATTTATATAAATACTTTTGACTCTATCGAGACCTGAGGGGCAATTCTCGTAATTTTAAGAACGTTCACAGTCTGATATCAGTCTCAATTTATCAAAAATACTTCTAATTTCCCTACATTTTGACAAGTTGTTGACATTTGTTTGTCGCCGAGATGAGACTGCGACTAGATTTTCAACGTTTTAAATTACGAGAATTGGCCTTCTGGTCTGTTTTGTTTTGTTTTGGCATTGATTCCAATTCTATTGGCGATACATCCAAGTGCTGAGATGTCTTCATGAAAACGCGACAGCGACAGTCCAACCTCAAGACCAGCGAACTAAACATATCCATGTAAAGGGTGAGAGAAGGGGACGTAATTTCCCCGAAATTGTGCTCTAATATTATTGGAGGATGTATTTAAGAGGCTGAACTGGGAAAGACGCGGCATGGATGAACTTGGACAAAACCTAGATTATGTTCAACGATTGCTGTCCATGTTAATGCTTTCAAGGTTGTCCGAGAATACTTTTAACTACGGAAAACTCTGCAGATTGGTAAGAACAACTTTGAGAGGTTAACAAAAGAATTTAGCTGGGCTGGGCAGCGTTTACGAAGCTTCATCGAGTCTTCTCGTTGAGTATTTCATAGAGCCTAAAGACTAAGATCTTCAATCAGTGCGTCCTGCCTTTTATGACTTACGGAGCCTGTTTGTGGCAGTGCGCTAACAGCAAACTTCCACACCGAAAATAAAAGTCGATTCCCAGCAATTAGTTTTGTGCAATAGTTTTATATACAACGGCTATTACACCCTGTGTATATTATTATTTTACAACAGTTTAGGCGCCTACCCTTACTGCTTCGTTACAAAAAATCCACCTGTATCACATTTGTGGTAATTGAAATATTTTTCCATTACCACAAACCTATCTCAAATAAAATTATAAAAAGAGTTTTGCTGAATATATTGAAAACACCATAAAAATTTGGGAACTGTCTAAAATAGGTACGTTTACCTTCCTAAATTTTTGACAATGTTTGGACATTGGCGTGAGATTACGTTTTTGAACCATTTCAAAGATGATTTTATAAATGAAAATTACAAAATTTGGAAAAAATAGAAATACGGGTGCCTTATTTTTACATCTAAATTAAATTTTACATTATTATATAATTTCTTCAGAACATAAAACGTTGTCAATCGGGTCTTTTGAGCGCAAGTGAAGTGACACGGGTCCCCCGTCTGATAGCCGAAGCGGCACTGTGGTACTGACAAGTACTGAATCGGGGTCCTGTCGGGGGCCGTACGGCAGAGCGGTTCAAGGTGTGGGTGGTTGTTAATCTTGATATTTCCAATCTCATCTTTTTACGTTAAATGTAACGATTAAAAAATTAAAAACTAACAGATGACACCTGCTTTATGCAAAGTTCGATTAGCCTGCAAAGTTACATGACCTAATTTGAAAATTTTCATTGATTATTCTTCTTTTATTGTACGGTTTAGAGGTAACTTTGAGATTTATTTGTATCGAGAAAATTATATGCAATCGTGTTTTCGCAACAGACGACACCTCGCAGTAGTCCTCATCTTTATTGTATATTAATTACAAAGTGAATACTGCAGTATTGTTGAAACTACAGTCATTAATGCTAAGACAATTTGCGCAATCTGAGGTAGTACTGGCCCTTAGGCCGCTTTAACATTAGGACGTTAGCAGCGCGACAGTCGCGCGGCAGAAGCAATCCGCTTAATCGGATTGGCTAAACGGCTTCTGCCGCGCGACTGTCGCGCTGTTAACGTTCTAATGTGATAGCGGCCTTAAAGGTTAAAACTTTTATTTATTCACAATTTTCTAAAATAACATCTTGGAGCAACCTGTACTTAATGAACTGTAGCGCAAGGGTCATTTGCCGGGGTCACTGATCATAACATCGCAACTATGTTTATTATTTTCTTTATTTTTTTATTGCTAAATGGCGATGGATGAGGTCTATGATGGAACGAGGGTGCCCAGAAGATGTCTAAACCGAATTAATTGCAAATTACTGGTTAGTGTTCATACACACGTGGGACACGCGTCAACGGCAGGGTCAACTGCAGCTGTTGACAACATACTGCTCGTGTATTTGAGCAACGTACTCAAATACACGAGCGACACGTTGTCGACGGACGTGTAGCTCGTGTGTGCACACTTAGAAGCTGGAAAACTCTTTGCATAATCAACCTATACTGTTCCCACTGGTGGGACCCAGGCCTCCTCTATCTGAGAGTGAGCCGTAAACCACCACGCGGGCCCAGTGCGGGTTGGTAGATGGCACATGTCTTCGAATTTATTGGTTCCAGGACATGCCGGTTTCCTCACGATGTTTTCCTTCACCACTTTGAGAGCAGTTGTGACGAAATAATTAACACAAAGTAAAACACCTGTTTTGGGTTTGAACCTACGACCTACAACTCGTAAGCCGTAGCCGATACCACTAGGCCACCACTGCTCAAAACTCTTTGCAAGCGTGTCAATTATTATGTTTCATTAGATATAAAATAATAATAAGAATTGCGTCGTTAAGGCCATCCACTATTAATAATCGGAAACTTACCCACCTTCGGACGAACCAAGATTCTACAAATAGATTTAACAAAAAAACCTAAACTTCTGTGTTTTTCCCACGCTATAGACAAGAAACAGTTACCTATTTGCAACAATTACGAGTATAATTAAATATTTTTCCCCTAGTTCTTCTTCGAAAAACCGCACTACGATTACAATCTAGGTTTTCCGAGGTCTGCTCTTGATCTATCGTCATCATCTGCCTAGCCTTTTCCCAACTATGTTGACGTCGGCTTCCTGTCTAACCGGATGCAGCTGAATACCAGTATTTTACATGGAGCGGTTGCCTATCTGACCTTCACAACCCATAGTTACTGGGTAATACGATACTCCTTTGGTAAGACTGGTTGTCAGACTTTCGGGCTTCTGAAGACACGTAACAACTGTCAAAGATCCACGAATGACAGCCGGGATCAACGGCTTAACGTGCTTTCGGCTTTTCGGGTATTGGTATGTGAAGATGGTCACCCATCCACGGACGAACCGCGGCAAGCGTAGCTTAGCCTGATCGTTCGACCCGTGCGGCTGTTATTACTTAGCCACAAATCTATATCTACCAATATTATAAAGAGGTACAGTTTGTGAGTTTGTATGTAGGGGCTAATCTTCCAAACTACTGATCCCATTTCGAAAATTCCGAAAATATGTGCTATCCAAACTATATCCTATACAGGACGAAATTGAAAACTTGCAACAAATCGTAATTGGAGGTCCAGTGACACTGTTACATCCAATTCTTCTAATATGCAACGTGAAAGTTTGTATGGATGGATGGATGGATAGTTGGATGGATGTTTGTTACTCTTTCACGCAAAAGCCACTAAACGGATTTATATGTAATTTGGCACACAAATGGTTTATAACCAGGATTAACATATAAGATACTTTTCATCCCGATATTCCCACGGGATCAAAACTTATGCGGGTGAAACCGCGGGGCGTAGCTAGTAATCATTATAAATTGTCATTACCTAAATCGAAATTCTTGAAAGAAATCGTGTAATTATCGTCTTAGATATTTATTTAGACGAGTAAAATATACTTTATGTATTATATTAATCGTATAATGTAAATGGTACACGAACCGACTACCTACTATATTTGTCTCTCCTTAATTTTAATCCATCCAAAGGTTGTCTTTAAAAGATCGCTCTTAGCGATCAGACCGCCCATTGTGTCACCCTTTGTAAAATTGTATATATTTATGTTCTGTAATTTGTATGGTGTACCATAAAGAGTATTCTATTCTATTCTATTCTAGATAGTGAAAACTAAGTTATTGCCTTCAAGTAGACACTAATTACCGTAGTTCAAAAAAAAAAATTCTAAATTTTCTAAACATGTTTTAATTAAAGTATCAATTTTAGCGCGCTGTGCAATCATGAGTTCACAACATGAAGCAAGTTGGCAACGCGTTGAACTAGCGGTATTTACGTAACTTTGACCGTTCCTCAAAAAAAGGTTGCGTGACGACGTTGCGAAATCGCTCACCTACGCGCACGTGTGTGCATCCCTTTCCTTAATGACATGTTCTAAATTTACTTTACAACGAGTTAGATATTTAAACCGAGTATATAAACTAAAATAAATTTAACAGAGTATCCATATAAACCGAATCTCTAAGTTAGGATTCCTAGAAACAGGACTGAGCTATTTATGTAAAAGTTTCAAGGAAATGGTTGGGTGAAAGTGTTTGACTATGTACAGAGTTTGCATAACTAAATTTAAGCGGAAATGGTTTTGCATTAGAACCGATTTCAAAAAGGAGGCTGTGTTATAACAGCCGCACGTTTCGATCGATCAGGTTAAGCTACGCTTGCCGTAATTTGGATGGGTGACCATCTTTACATACTAAGACCCCTCCGTGCCTCGGAAAGCACGTTAAGTTGTTAGTCCCGGCTGTCATTCGTGGATCTTTGACTGTCGTTACGGGTCGTCAGAAGCCCTAAAATCTGACAACCAGTCTTACCAAGGGGTATCGCATTACCCAGTAATTCGGTCTTGAAGGATAATCTTAACTTTGCTTTTGGAAAAAACCTCCCATACATCTACTGCAAATGTAAGTTTATAAATGCAAAACTTATACTTTTGTAATAAAAAAAATATATCTGCCCAGCCTTTTCCCAACTATATTGGGGTCGGCTTCCAGTCTCACCGACAGCTGCAGCTGGATACCAGTATTTTATATGGAGCGACTGCCTATCTGCCCTCCACTACCCAGTCACTGGGTATCACCCCTTGGTAAGAGTGGTCAGGCTTTCGGGCTTCTGACTAACCGTAACGGCTGTCAATGATCTTCGGCAGACAGCCGGGACCAACTGCACGGAAGGGTCTCGCTATGTAATAGATGTATTATCTATTTTCCTCAGCACGTACAGTTTCTTATGACACTTAAAGTTATTACTCAAAAGCTGAATGTTCAATGTTCATGTTAAGGAATATTATTATATTATGCAAATTACTTTTATAGTCTTTACGTGACCTAAGTATTGCACTTTACTGCATAATCCCACTTCTATGCTAAACTAATGCTTTTTAATTAACTTTTTCGGATTTGAACACTTTGTACTTATTGAAATTATTATGATAGAACAATAAAACTCTTGTTTTTGACGTGAGCTTATTTGAGGTTTTTCTTGCAGTAAATAAAGACTATAGTCCTATTAATCGCTTGACGGCACGAACCATTAATACAGGGTGACAGAGACATCGACGCGCAAACTGCAACCATGAATTCAGCACATGATTCTAAACCCCAACGTAGAAATTTATCAGCGGTTATCAAAAGAAAAAACAGCTGTTCTATAGAAATGTGCATACATACGAGTCAAAATGTAAGGAACAGCAAATGTTTCCTAACATTTTAACTCGTAGGTATGGTTCAGAATCATATATTGAATCCATAGTAACAGGTTGCGCGTCGATGTTCCTGCCATCCTATCTATTTTGTATAGTTTTAAAAATAGGACAGTCTGCAAACTGCTAAGAATACGGTGAATGTACTATGGATGCTCTTTTTGCATGCCTTTAGGAGTACCTAAGAACAGCTAAAGAAATAGGACATTAAATTTGTTATTAGACCCAGCCGAAGAACTGTGTTCCGAATTTCCCTATTACACAGAAACAAAACATGAACGGCGTTTTAAAGTCAGGAAAATTAGTTTACCAAATTAATTCTATTCTATTTTTCTCTATGGGAATGATGCCAAAGCCGACAATTCTGCCAATATCAGATGTGTAAAGGGAAAACGTGCTTACCAACTTAAATTGTCCGTATATTCAAATCACAACTCATACAGGCATTCTTTGACAATAGGTAGTATAAACTGGCTAACTGAAGGTTGCACTTTGTTTTCATTTGACACTAACTCTAAGGGAAGATGTTTGACGGCACGGTTGGCGCAGTGGTTAAGCGATTGACTGCTGCGCTGCGTGTCGCGGGTGCGATTCCCGCACGAACCAAATAATGTATGGCCTACAAGTAGTTGTTCCAGGTCTAGCTGTTTGTGTATGTGAGTTTAAATGTTTGTAAACGCACCCACGATACAGGAGAAATTCCTAGTGTGGGGCAAAGTTTAAAAAAAATATGTATGTTCAACCTGGTGAAGTGGGGCTACCTTGACGAAACGGCAGTAGGGTGTGATTGTGGAGCTATGTCACAAACCATGCTCCACCTCCTATCCTGCCCTCTGTGTCCCAAAATATGCAGTCAAAGTGACCTCTGCTGCCACTGACAACTCCGCGGAAGTGGCAAAGTTTTAGGAAATAAGATTTAAAATTCAGTCATGCAGTTACACGAAGAATAATACTAACTCTATACTCATCTGCCTGGCCCTTTCCCAACTATGTTGGGGTCGGCTTCCAGTCTAACCGGATGCAGCTAAATACCAGTATTTTACATGGAACGACAGCCTATCTGACCTCCACAACTCAGTTACTGGGTAATACGATACCCCTTGGTAAGGCTGTTTATCAGACTTTCGGGCTTCTGACGACCCGTAACAACTGTCAAAGAACCGCGATTGACAGCCGGGAGCAATGGCTTAACGTGCTTCCGAGGCACGGAGGCGTCTCGGTGTGTTAAGATAGTCACCCATCTACAGACCAACCGCGGCAAGCGTAGCTTAAGCTGATCGATCGACCTGTGCGGCTGTTATTATTTAGCCACGGACCCATATCCCCCCACCCACACCACCGCATCACCACAGCACCCGGCATCTTACATAGTTTATAAGAATTATAACAATTTTTTGTTATTACTTAGCCACTGGCTGTACTATAAAAGTAATTCCATACACAATGACAGATCACTGACGTTGATTTGAAAATAATTGTGTACTTGTATACTTAACTCTTTTATCGTGTGTACTATGCACCTTTTTTTTTTTTTTTCTGGGGGAAACCTTCGAAAGGCACCTGACCTCCGTGGAGAAGGGTCGGGGAGTGTGGGATTTTTACCTCACTAAAACCACCCAAGTTACCCATTTTTATCTGACTAAGTTATAGCTACTAATGCAAGAATAAGCAGGTACTCGTAATCTATCACTGAAGTACTTTTAATTAATTGTAGTGATTCATCATAATAAATTACTAGTTTGTACTTTACCAAACAATTACTGTATCGTGCTACTGGTAATAATAATTACTTAGCAATTATATTATTATGCACTTAAACATAGCTAAGGAGTATCTAACTGTGATTTAACTACACCAACGTATTAAAATTATACTAAGGCCGCATCCTAACCAAAGCGAAAGTCGCGTACGTTATTTTTAGCGATCACGAACGCGTAATCGCGAATTTAGAGGGCGCCTTCCGGTTCTCCGAAGAAATGAGTGGCATATTAACACGACGATCGTAAGGTCGCGCGATGGATCGCTTTGTTTAGGACGCGGGGCAAGACCTAGCTATTGTCAGCTTGACAATGAAACAAAATACATATTGCTTAAGTGTCAGCTTCAAAGAAATGATCTTCTTGCTTCCCGTATGACGTGAACGCAAAAGGTGACTAAGTAATTACCTCAAGAGGATAAAACGGGATATTCATACATTGTAGAATATCTACATCATCACTAAATAAGATTTTGAAATTCCTTCGTACACCACCACCGCTCTTTCTGGGCCAAAAAGGTAAACAGGGAATGATAAAAAAGACTGGCAACATGCGTCGATATGTGCCTATCACAATATAACTAATTTAAAAATTATGCATCACAGAAGCTACTGGACTATTTATATTATTACTGGACTAACAATCAGATATAAATTAACTGTAAAGTTTAGGGCTTACTTGCAACTAACAACCGAAGTTGCAGGTAATATTTTAAACCACTTATGATGTCTTAACTACCTAATGTTTATCCTTTCCCGTAATTAAAAACGTTCAAAATATTCACATCCTAATTCACTTGACTGACACGTACCACGTGCCACGACGAATAGGAAGAATTTCATCTCAGTGACAATCAATGTACAAAACTTGTCAAAAATTCACGGAAACTAGAGGTAGTTTGACCAGATTAAAACTGAGATCAGACTGTGAACGTTCTTAAAATTACGAGAATCTCCCCTCAGGTCTCATTGTGAGGCTTGTCATGAACACCTGTGGCAATCGGTAACGATCGATCCTCACACACACAATTATAACATAAATTAACAACATACTATTTTATTATCGAGAGATCCGGGTTTGTGAGTACCGCGTAGACAAGTGGCGTGTATTTGAATAGTTAAATTTGTTTATATGCTATCAAAAAATCTTTGACACTATGGGTTATGTTGTAATATTTGACACTATTGGTTATAGTATAGGCAGTATTACAGTGTTCTCTCTGTATTAAGTATTAATGAGCTGACAATTTTTTTTTTGCTTGTTTTTCTTGCAATCGGTTGTAAACCTTTAGCAGATTTTTTGTGCAGACATTGACTGCTGAGGTTCATTCTTCCAGCGAAGAATCTGCCTCTCAAAATTGTTTAGGCTTTATTCAATAAAGTCCCATATGTGGTGTAGTTTGAGCCTTTTCGTGGCTATTGGTTCATTTAGGGCTGTGGCTAAGGTGTTGGTATGTGACGTTATTCGGTATTTGTATGAATGTATCCTGTGTTCTATTTCTTCTTTTACAGTTCTAATTTCTAGATGCTCATGCAATTCTGAGGTCCTCATAAACCAAGGAGCATTTGCTACTATTCTGAGTGCTTTATTTTGAAATCGCTGGAGTATCTCCACATTTGAGTTCTTCGCAGAGCCCCACAGCTCAACTCCGTATATCCAGACAGGTTTTAATACTGATTTGTAGATGAGTACTTTGTTTTCCAGTGATACGTGTGATGTTCTTCCTAACAGCCAGTTTAGTTTTTGAAGTAGGATTTTAAGCTCGTCACGTTTTTTCTCTATGTGGTATCTTCACGTTTGTTTCCTGTCTAGATATAGGTACGCCAAGATACTTAGCTGTTGTCCCGTGTGGAAGTGTGTCATCTTCGAGTTTAACAGGTGGGCAGTCATCTTTTCTGAGAGTAAATGTCACATGCTTTGATTTGTTGGCGCTAGCTTTTATTTTCCATTCTCTCATCCACTTGTAAACTTTGTCGAGGTGGTTTGAGATGAAAATGCCGTGAAGAAAGTTCTGAGTAGGGATGAATGTAGATCAAAGAATCGTTGGATAGACCGTGTGAAAGATGATATGGCTAGCAAGGGAGTGACTACTGATATGACGACTAATAGAGAAGTATGGAAGAAGAAGGCATGCAGCGCCGACCTCAATAAATTGTGATGAGTTTCAATGATGTCTCTGAGTATGTTTAAGTTAGGAAAAATTATGATAACTGAGATAACGACTAATAGAGACTGTGTATACTCGTACAGACGCCAGCAGGTCAAGCTACCTGAAACTGTCAAATTTTCCCAATCAACCTTGAAGCTTAATGCTTCAGGGATAAAGTAGAAAATCTATTAAAGAAATTTGACAGATTGTAGTAACCTGATGTGCTGGCGTCTGTAAATAGAAAACTTTCCGATGGCAATATTAAATGAATCGATATGAAATATTATAGCAAAAAAAACCATGTGCCCGATGAGAATTTTATACAAATTTTCAACACCTTCAGGAGACGGATTTTCAGAAATCCTACTAATATTATAAACGAGAAAGTTTGTGAGGATGGTAGGATGGATGGATGTTTGTTACTCTTTCACGCAAAAAGTACTTAACGGATTTGAATGAAATTTGGCACACATATAGTTTATTACTTTTATCCTGATATTACCACGGGATCAATACTTATGTGGATGACACCGCGGGGCACTGCTAGTCCTTTCATATTGCTCACTTTTGTTATATTAGGAACTAGCTGATGTGTTGCAATGCTATTTTTATTTTTTATTAGAAACCGTCTCCATCCCACACTCAACCACTTTCTAAAGTTTCATCACAATCGGTCGAGCCACTTTCGAATTTCTGCGAGATTAACGCACAGCAATTGATGTATATCGATTCTTGTGCTCATGCCTCTGGACCCATCGTTTTAAGCTGTGCGTTGTCTGTCAGTAATGAATGAATTTTAGATTTTTGATAAGTGGAAGATACTATTATACCATTTCTTACTTACATTGTCCCAAAAACATATCATTAGGCATTCCGATCTTCAGTAACTCTCTCACTAACTTACACCTTGTTTCAAATATTTTGCCACTTATAACGTTAATCACTAAATACAAAACAAAAACTAAAACACGTGCGTTCCACATAGCTGTATCTTTATGTATGAACGTAAACACACGAGACGATTACTTAATTAAGATTGTTTTAACTCTTATGTCAACGTGATATGGTATGTTTTGCAGTGATAACAAACTCAATGTCATTGCCAGATGATTGGTTGAATGTTGTTGTATTTTCCGCGAGGTCTTTTTGCTGTTAATATTCCGGTCTGACCTATTAACAGAGTGTGTAGGTATTATTATTATGTTCAAGAAAACGTTGTATGATTTTGTTATTGTGTCATCCTAACTTTGTTATATACCTAGTTATACTCATAATAAAGCTAAAGAGTTTATTTGTTTTTTGGTGATTTGTTTGTTTGAACGCGCTAATCTTTGAAACTACCAGTCGGATTTGAAAAATTCTTGTCTGCATCGCACTAGGAGCCGAGCAAAAAAAAAAAAGAAAGAAAAATGTCAGAAAGAACGCAAGCGAAAACGAAGTAATAGTACAAGAAATTTCACGCGGACAAAGTCACGGGCAGAAGCTAGTATCCTATCGTATCCTACTAATATTATAAATGTGAAAGTTTGTATGGATGGATGGATGTTTATTATTCTTTCACGCAAAAAATACTAAATGGATTTGGATGAAATTTGGCACACATAATTATACAGGCAAATTTTTTAAAGACCAGCCAAATTTAAGGATGTGGTACAGACCATCAAACTGAACAACTTTCTCCATGGGACCAACATCGTAATCGCGAATAAAAATTCAGCCGTCCCATACATTTAGGTCGAGTAGGTATTGAAGTTTTCTATGGGACAGTTGATAAAATTTTCGCGATTACGCTATTTGTCCCATGGAAAAAGTTGTTCAGTTTGATGGTCTGTACCACATCCTTAAATTTGGCTGGTCTTTAAAAAATCAGCCTGTATAGTATTTTCGGTTTAGCTACTTGTAAGTCAAATCACAAAAACAATAATCGTTTTCAATCTGTGTATTAGACATCTCATGAAAATTTGACAAATTGTAGTAGCTTGATGTGTCTGTACTTACAAAACTGCACCATTGCACAATCTGACTGATTTTGAAGGATATTGCTAATCTGTTGCTTGTTACGTTTGAAAAATCCGTCTGCTCAACAAAGTAAATAACGCAATGTTAATAGTTTAATGTTAATAGTTTAATGTTAATAGTTTAATGTTAATAGTTTAATGTTAATAGTTTATTCTGTTATATATTCCCACTGTACTCTTTTATTTATCTTTGAAGATTCTGAGAAGAATATAATCTAGGGGCATGAGGTCAGGAGATAAATTAAAGAGAATAGTATTTTAGTAAATATTTATAAATTAAGTTAGTATACTATTATTAGGTACATACTAGTCGCAATCTCATCTCAGCGACAATCAATGTCAAAAACTTGTCAAAAACGTAGGGACATTAGAGGTGTTTTTGACAGATTGAGACTGAGATCAGACTGTGAACGTTCTTATTATTACGAGAATTACCCCTCTGATGTATGTATCTGAAGGCCAGCTATCGTAATTTTAAACGTTCAAAATCTAGTCGCAGTCTCATCTCGGCGACAAACAAATGTCAAAAAATTGTCAAAATTTAGGGGAATTAGAAGTATTTTTTGACAGATTGAGACTGAGATCAGACTGTGAACGTTCTTAAAATTACGAGAATTGCCCCTCTGGTGTATTGTGTGTCTTTTAGTCTGTGCTAAATAAATGTATTTTATACCTTTCCTTCTTTTAAATCTTATTTATTTTTTAATTAAGACTTATTTGGTTTTTCATAAATATTTAAGTCATAAATATTTTTGTGTATTTTTAAGACTAAATTTGGAAACCTTGAATTTCTTCTAAATAGTACCCAAAACTAAAGTAAAAATAAAAACGAGTACCCACGTTATTTTGTTAGTTAATAAAACAGCATGTAAGTAAAAGAATTACAACAACTGAAGTTTTCCACCTGTCTTAAATAGTTACATTACTTTGTACTAAATGGCGAATAGAATGTTTTGTGAAGGTAGCTTTATATATACATTGTAGCTACTGCTAGTATTAAAAGTTGATACCCTAAAGGTTCTTACTATGTCATCTTTATTGTCCTGACTTATGGTATAATTTTTTATTTTTTTATATTTATGTAAAATACTAGCGGCGCCCCACGGTTTCAGCCGCATACGTTTCGATCCCGTGGGAATATCGGGATAAAAAGTAACTTATGTGTTAATCCTGGTTATAAAAAATGTATGTGCCAAATTTCATCCAAATCCGTTCAGTAGCTTTTGCGTGAAAGAGTAACAAACATCCATCCATCCATCCATACAAACTTTCGCGTTTATAATATATTATGATATATTTATACCTAGATTGTTATATTTATGATCCTGACCTTATCACAATTTAGCTAGGCAAATACCGTCTGGGGGGTAATTGCGTAACACCAACAAAATAACAACTGATCGCAATTTCTTTCATTTTGACAGTTCAACCTTGTTCATTGCGTTATTTACGACGAATTTATCAAACCTGTGAAGCAATGGATTAGAAATATCCTTCAAAACTCTCAGGATTGTGATTGAAAGTGTGTTACGCCATTAGGTCGTCCGGTTTCCTTCCATAGTTAACTCGGAAAAGAAATGATGAAGTCTTGAAAAAAATGAGTCGTCGTCGGTCGTTGAACCATACAAGTCTTGAAAGGGATTTCGACAGCCGGAAAATTTATGTTTTGTGATCTCCTATCTCACAGAGCACGGAGTCTGGGGCTAACTAATAAAATTCGTGACGCTGAAAATTCGTTGAGCGCATGACTTCTGTCACGGACCGCCTTCAACGCTGTCAGTTTCTATACATCATCTGTGTCGTAGTGCGAGTAAACGGTAACACGCTTGGTTTGTGTGCAAAGTGTTGACAATGCCACCTCTAGCAGTGTCCACCGAGGCTTCTCCGTGCTAGTACCATAGCTAGATCACTTCACCTAAGTTTTCACGGTGAGATGGTTACAGAATCGCACTGCTGTAGCAATGGATTACTTATAGAGGCTCAGTTAATGGACATTTCCTTAAGTTTAATAAGGAAGCCGAAAAACAAAATGTTTCGAGAAAAAAAAAATATTAGCATAATTTTGAGAATAACATGTTTTCTAAAATATCATAAAATATAAATAATAGAATGTTACGCTAATTAACTTCCTGTCTGTGGTTAATTAAGACATTCCATGAATTTTGTTTGGCAAAATATAGATTATAATTTCCACAAATCATCTATTAACAGGCTACAACGGTTTGTTCTCATAATAATGATTACTGTGAAGAACAATTCATGTTTAAGTGATTTATCTCTTAGATAACACATAACTACTGACAAGTTTATGGCACCTGTCCGCCGACGAAAAAGCGACTCGCTACCAGCGATTTTCTGGCTCAAGAAACATACAGACGCCAGCAGGCCAAGCTACCCGAAACTGTTAAATTTTCCCAATCAACATTCAACCTTAATGCTTTAGCGATAAAGTTGAAAATCTATTCAAGAAATTTGACATATTGTAGTAGCTTGATGTGATGGCGTCTGTACAAAGGATTGTAGGTCCCGTGTAAGTAAAAGAGATGCAAATATTAATAGTTGATCGATGACTGTCCGTACCTAGTTAGTTAGTTAGAGATACATAGTTTGTCGGAACGACAAACGAGTGAGTTTCCCTGACCAAGTACACGTGACTTTATTCAATGGCGATTCTCGCTTTTGTTTTTTAATGAAATTTTATGTAATTACGAACATAGTATTTTCGAACCCATAGGTTTATGTGATGTGTCGTATTTTAACGTTGCATTCGTATTTTCACGCAAAAATCGCTATTGAAACTTTCCAAGTATTAACATATTAGTGCTCGTGACTGTACTCTTGTACTCGTTCAGCGACGCTCGCTTGGCTTGCAGAACACTTGCTGAAAGACTCACGCTTGGTACGCCTGCTCGTCACCCCTGCGCACACGCTATTCAATGCTCGCCAACTCGTTTTTAATTACTAGCACGACGCGCTTGTCGTTAATCGCCGTCGGTGGGACGGGTGCCTCATGGTAACTATCAGGCATATTATATTTTCTTATCTATCTCAGGTTCATGAGAGCACAACGAAGAACACATGTTTTGAGTATATTAAGACGACAATGTAATATTAGGACATGAGATATTTTCAACTTCGTCTCTGGAATGGTAACGCATAGAAGATGCGTGTGGTAGGTATTGCAGATGCATTTTGATGACGGTTACCACTTGCCATCGGAAAGGCCACATCCTTATTTACCACATCAAAATAGCCAAGCTAGATTTTAAGTCACGCACTTAGGTATAATCATAGCATAATTAGCAGTGATAGGAATAGGTAGTGCCTATTTGCCTAAACTTCGAAGAACAGAGACAAGAAACGGAGACTTCCTTAGGACTAAATTTTTTCCGGGACATCTGTCTCGAAAATCGGGACAATACTTTTAAATACATTAAAAAAATATCTTATTTGTCGTGAATTCGTAGTAATTCGTCTATATTTACCTAAAGTTTGCGACTAGACATAACATTTATAATTATAAATGTTATGTCTAGTCGCAAACTTTATGAATTACTTATTCCAAATAACATATTTTTTTAATGTACTTAAAATTGTTGTCCCGGAAAAAATTTAGTCCTAAGGAAGTCTCTGTTTCTTGTCTTTGTTCTTCGAAGTTTAGGCAAATAGGCACTACCTATTCCTATCACTGATAATTAGCCTATAATATTCCCACAGGTGGGACACAGGCCTCCTCTCTCTTTGAGAATGAGTGCGCCGTGATCAACCACGCGGGCCCAGTGCGCGTTGGTAGATGTCACATGTCTTCGACTTTTTGGTTCTAGGACGTGCCGGTTTCCCCACGATATTTTCCTTCACCGTTTTGAGAGCAGCGGTGATGAAATAATTTACACAAAATATAGCGCCTGCCTGGGTTTGAACCTACGACCTACAATTGGAAAGTGGCGGCCGTTACGCGGCCCTTAAATAGGAGATGAAAGTTTGTAATTTTTGGCGATGGGAAATCCCATGCTGGCTTGTATGCAAGATTAATCATTATTGCAGCCGAAAGACGTTCACTACCATACATAAGCCTCCCCCAAGCACCGCCACTTCTGTGCTTCACCAGTTCTGTGTTTCTCGTATCCAGCGGATTCCTGGAGCCTTCATAAGGTCGACCAGTCCACTTTGTAGTAGGCCTCACAACGCTACGTTTTGCGGTACGCGATCGCCATTCCAGAACCTTTTGGCCAAAAATAAATATTAATATGCTACCATAAATAAAATGATTATAAAAATACTCACAGGTACCCAGGTAACTCTTTTGCATTCCTTTAATTTTCACTAGTTGACGTGTGAGGCCGCATCTTGTGAACTGTTTACCTTCACAAAAATCACTTACAATGAAAGAAAATACTGTTAAAATTAATGAAAACCGCATATTGGTAGTTAAAAGATATAATTTAATGAAAAACAAAATTGACCCGAATTTAACCCGATTTTCAACAAAGATCAATATTTAATGGAATGTGTCTAGCAATGGACTAAATTATTACACATTAAAATTTCAATTTATATTACCATTTATTATCTATGAATTTATTTACCTGTTAGGCGTAGGTACCTGCTACTTTACAGTATCTCGACGTTTTTCTGTCTCTATCTATTATACGATTTTGGTGTGAAACGAAAAATATATTTATCAATCTTGAAGAGTTTTCTTATCGAATGTTTGAGTAAGTAACTTTCGTCTCTATCAATATTGTCTTTAAGGTGCCTACAGATTTGCTCAATTTTTAACGATCGACTCGTGTGATCAAACAGTTGTGTAAGCAACAGACGACCGACGACGTCGTATTTTTTGTTGATCACCACTATGGATCGTATAAATCGTTTGTTATACAAAAAAAAATGAGTACATAAGAGGAAGTCTGAAAGTGGCAGCGATGACTGAAACGTCGTGTGGAAATCAGTTGTCATGGTGGGCATGTGATGAGGGAAATGTGCCGAGGAAAGTTTTTAGTATGAATGTGGACGCCTATAAGGCCTCTGCCTCGAATTTTGCGGGCAGCGGGGCGGCGGCGGCGCGGGAGCGGCAGGATCTAATGCGTAAAATCAAATGGACCGGCCCTCGAAAACAGCGGCGCGGCAGCGGCGCGGGGGCGGGCAACGAGCGGTGCACTCCAGTCAAGCGGTGACCGCCCGCGCGTCTGCATTGCAGTGTTGTGCAATTTATTTTTGTGACGTGTCGAAATATCCTCGGACGTGCTAGATTATATTATTTCAGAAATTTTGAGAGGACACCGCTATGGAACAGCAAAGATGTGAACCATAAAAATAGAAGAGTCATTAACCAGTTATGGGAAGAACGCCGCTATAGTGCCGCGCGATCTGCCCACTGGTTTCGAGAACGGGTCTGAGTTGCCCGCCCTGCTCCCGCGCCACCGCCGCCGCCCCGCTGCCCGCACAAAATTCGAGGCAGAAGCCTGGAAGACCAAAGAAACGATTGATGGACTGTGTGACAGATGATCTTGCTAGAAAGATGGTTACTACCGAGATGACGACTAGTAGAGAAGTATGGAAGAAAAACCACGCCGCGCCGACCTCAAACAAATTTTAATAAGACCAACAGAATAATGATAAAATCAACAATTGATGCTCGATTATAACCGATCGTTAACAAACAAAGTGACGGTCGATAAATTCCTAAGAATCTAAAAGAAGCTGACAGATCTTGATCGTCATAATATATCCAACTAATCTATAGGTATATTAACACAATTTATTATTTCGAAAGTATTTACTCGACCAGAGGAGTCATAAGTCTACTTACTACGTACGTTTTCTTTACAAAAGCATAAAATTGGTTCATCATCATCAATCTCCTGCCCTCATTCGAATTTATTTGGGGTTGGTACAGTATTTTTCTTTCATACAGCTCTATTAACCGTCATTTCAGTAGTCATTCCCTTTCTAGCCATTTCATCTTTCAAACAATCATACGTGCACACAATCCATTAAGGTGGATGCTCCAAAGTAGCCCGCGAAATTCAAATTTTCTTACGTTTTTTTCCATTTGCTGGTCCAGTACTAAGTTGTACGTTGATTAAAATATGATTCGCGGCCGTAACAAATATGTATTTACAGAATTATAATCATTAGAATCAGTAATACAACTTGTTAAGTTAGCATAATCCTAAAATGTCAAGATTTCATGAAATAGTCATTCAGTAGGATTACTTGATCTTAAAGAGTTGTGCTGATGACTTTAATGATTATAATTCTTTAAATACATATTTGTTGCGGCCGCGAATCATATTTTAATCAAAGTACAACTTAGTACTGACCAGCAAATTGCAAAAAACGTAAGAAAATTTGAATTTCGCGGGCTACCTTGGAGCATCCACCTTAACCGCTGTTGCACGGACGTAAAAATATTACGGCGGAATTTTTTCGCGTATTAGATTTTCAACGCAAATAAAAAATAATAAAATGCAAATAAATAATATAATGCAATTTAAGAAATGTATGAATAAGTTTTTGGTTGACAAATGTTATTACACAATTAATGACTTTCTATGTGATAATATTGACATGAGTAATTTTATTAGCATGAGTAATGTTTTGACATGAGTAATTTTTGACATGATTAATTTTATTGACATTTCCTATTGAATTTTGCTATAATTATATTTTGAAATTGTATTAAATATTTGCATGCCTTGTTGTGGCAAAATATAGAGGTACCTACTAACCTCATTCTGTAACAACACTTTATACTTACTTATATTGCAAATAAAAATGATTTGATTTGATTTTGATTTGAACGCACTTCTTAACGCCGAGAGTTTAAAATCCAACAGTATGGTTTTTGACGTCCTGGGATGTACTCTGTTGGATTCTCAATGCTGAGCTCAACACCGAGAGCTAAAAATCCAGTACGAGATAAAATTCTGTCGCGATATTTTTTGTCCTCGACGTCAACCGTCGAACGTCAGCCTTATCGTTTCTTAGGTTTTCCTCTAGTTCTATAGCCATCATTATAAATAGGTATCTGTAAGGTGATATGTCACTGCCCAGATTGCGCAAGAGGACATACATGTTAGTGATGCCATTGATATTTCAATCATCATCGCGTAAATTTCGTCGCGGTCTAGAATTGTATGTATTGCTGTTGGTTTTACCTAGCTTACCTTAAATAGGTTACTGCTAGTAGTAAAATTAGACTACAATAATACGTAATCATTGAGAACATGAGCAATTATTAAATTTGATTGTAGTGTTGACCATAAAATACCCAAATACAGGTATTTAAATGCTACAGGATTTTGCTAATCCATTGCTACATATATTAAGCTCGAATTTGTTTGCTTCACAACGTAAATACTTAGAATAAAAGAAAATACTGTTAAAATGAATATAGAAAGAAGAAAAAAAGAGTAGAGAGTGCAGTAAAATAGTGATGAACTACCGCCTGATGCACCATTGTTTATAAATAAGTAAACATGGGTGGAGGCTTTTCAGGTCTAAATTACTTAAGATGATTAATTCATATCTAAATACTTTTATCATGACAACAGATAATAATAATAATCAAACCACGTAATTATGTTATTGAGGCTTTCCTTACCTATTTCTGCATAGTAGCTGTGTTCCGGTTTGAAGCGCGATTCCGGTAAAATGGCATGTAGCAGTATCTACAACGCCACACGCCAAATCCTGCATCTCGCAAGCAGAGTTTACCGTGCAATTAGCATACATACAAACTTCCCGACATCAGTCGTTGGGCAGTTGCCCGCCAGATACAACACCCGTCTGGTCGGAGGATCTTCCCTTTTCTATGGAGGATGAGTGAACTTTACACCCTGTTCCTCATACCTCTATACTGGTGACCTTGAGTATGAACGTCAGCGCAGCTTTCGTGCAAATACTGCAGCGTGACGTCATAATCATCACTCCCGCAAGGTTTAGCGGCGAATCACCCAGCCAGCATCCATGGCTTCAACGGGTATCCTGACCACCAGCATGTAGCGTCCACGCATACCTGGTCATCACCCTCAGCCTCATCAGCAATCTCGGCACAGCACAACTGCACTTTCGGCCGGTCAACAAGAAGAGCTTCGTCTCCTGGTCGACGCAGCAGCCACCCTCAACCCGGCGCTGTACGACATCCGACGCACTAGACGACCGGTAAAATGGCATGTAGCGGTATCTACAACGCCACACGCCAAATCCTGCATCTCGCAAGCAGAGTTTACCGCGCAATTAGCATTCATACAAACTTCTCGACATCAGTCGTTGGGCAGTTGCCGCCAGATACAACACCCGTCGGGTCGGAGGATTATCCCTTTCCTATGAAGAATGAGTGAACTTTACACCCTGTTCCTCATACCTCTATAGGCACATGAGACAACTCCAGCTTTGTTTTCTAACCATCAGTAGCGCTGGCTGCTTAATTGCCATCAAATAACAAAGAAAAGGAGAGATCAGTGGTAGCCCAGTGGTGTCGACCCTGACTTACGAGTTGTCATGATGACTTGGTCATGGGTTCCAAAACAGGCAGGCACTTTACTTTGTGTATTTAATTTCATCACCACTGCTCTCAAAACGGTGAAGGAAAATATCGTGAGGAAACCGGTATGTCCTAGAACCAAAAAATCGAAGACATGTGACATCCACCTACCAGCACTGGGCCCACGTGGTGGATTATAGCCCACACTCTCTCACAGAGAGGAGGCCTGCGTCCCAGCAGTGGGAACATTATAGGCTAATAATGCTTATCATTTAATAATTATGCTAACAAAGAAGAGAATTCAGGAATACGTCATTTCTAATAATATAATTATATAAATGAGTAATTAATCATGAATATGTTTTCACTATTGGCGTCATTTAATAAATCATTGATTGACATCTAGTGGCACTTGAATACCTAAGTTTTGAACTCATTAGAGCGATGTATCACTATCTTTAAACGAGAAATGATCTATAATTAGTCTCCTAATTATCTATAAGTACCCTTTAGTGCAAAAGTGTTAGTTTATGTGTTCATATCATTTATTTCTACTTATCTATTCCTAGATGCCGTAAGCTAATTTTACCTGTGGTAGCTTCTTCCATATGGGAGGGTCTACTATTGAAAGCTATGAGATCTTTGCTTCATTATTATTAAAGATACAGGAGTCTTAATTTTAACCAATAACGGTCCATAAATTACGGGAAAATGACAAGAATTGCCTCTCAGGAATCGGCAATTCTCGTAATTTTAAGAAGGTTCACAGTCTGAAGGCGAATTCTCGTAATTTAAAACGTTCAAAATCTAGTCACAGTCTCATCTCGGCGACAAACAAATGTCAAAATGTAGGAAAATTATGAGCATTTCTTGACAGATTAAGACTGATATCAGACTGTGAACGTTCTTAAAATTACGAGAATTGCCCTCCTGATCTCACTCTCAATCTGTCAAAAATAACTCTAATTTTAGAAAAGTTTTTGACATTGATTGTCGCCGAGATGACATTGCGACTAGATTTTGAACGTTATTAGTTACGAGAATTGGTCTTCTGGTTTCTACTTTAACTCAGTGTAGGTATTTTTGTATCTTCAACGGTTCAGATCACATACAGTGTTGGCAATCAGACATACACTAGAGTGTTTTATGCGTTCGAAGAAGAAAAGTAAAAAAACATCACAGCTACTTGTGAATCAGTTCATCTAGCAAAGTACACCCTCCGTATATATTTGTGCCTCTAAGTAGCATTCCTGTGTATTCTGTGTGCTAATAAAATTATAGATTTACAGGCATATTGTACGTAAACTTTGTTATTGTCTCTTACATATGACCGACACGTGGCAACGGCACAGGCAACTGGAGCACTTCTTCTGTTTCTACGTGTCACTGGCACAACTGAATTTTATATCTTGTTGGCCCAAAACTTTGCCTCTTACACAGAGTTGTCAGTGGCAGCGCAGAGGTCACTTTGACTGCATGTTTTGGGACACAGAGGGCAGGATAGGAGGTGGAGCATGATTTGCGACATAGCTCCTCGGAGCCTCTCCGAGTGACGTTAGAAATCGGTAGCCAATCCCCTAAACGTCCGGCGCACCCTAGACATCTAGCACTCGATAACGCAGAGTCTAAGTGACTAATCCTTTCACCACGATGGCACGAACCGGTCTTTAACAATACCCATCCCAAACGGCACTACAGCTACTAATGAGGCTGAATTTTTGGTTACCCCTGGGTATTAATAGACAATAAAGTAACGAACACTAACGAGTGGCTTTCTTACACTATATATAGTTAGTAGTTGCTTGATAATATTAACGTTTTGTATTTCTACAGAAGGGCTATTCATATTAATTTTGCATCAAGAAACCTTACCTAATGCAGTTCAGAAGTCATAGAAATAAGTTTAGCTCTGTCGATGGAAGAAAAGAAAGAAAGAAAAGGTATTTATTTGGCACAAACTAAAAGACACACAATACACCAGATACATACATCAGATAAAACAAACAATAAAATAAAAAAAAGATTAAATAAAAAGTGAGAAGTCCGATGTAAGAAATTAGCAGGAAAGTGTGCCTCACGGCTGCGCCAAAAAGGCCCAGTTCAGCAAAAATGCCAGACAACTAGTGCCTTTTTTTTTCTTTTTTCAGTATGGGAAATCATCAAATGACCCCTCCCGCTCTAGGTGAAGCAGACTAAAACCCACCCGTGTTCCTTCCTTAGCCCTTTATGTACCAGGGCAGCGGTAACCCTTTCGGAAGATCCCGCTACACAACTAGTGCCTGAAGCTGGTTTTCAACTGGACCTGATGTGTGAGGTGACGGATGTAAATCAGTTTTATACTGCAACGTGACGTGTGTATGCATACCTAAATATATAAATAAAATAAATTTGCGTTTGATAAAAACAGTAACGAATATGTCAATATGTCTGAATAGTGCGATGGTCAACATGGAAGTGAAGAAATTATAAATCAGTCTAATAATAATAAAACATCCTATTCTAATGATTCAGCTAAGGTGACTGTTCCTGTTATTAATGTCTATATGTAACGAGCATCTAATATGCTCTCACATTTGAAACCCGTATAAATGAAAAAAAAAGTGATTATTCACAGAAATCATTTTTCACATGACATAAATTACCTCTGCCAAACTGCAAAGCAGTTTGTTGGCAGACATAGCTCCTTTTTTTGTACAATTAACATATTTTTTTTTATAATGACACTTTTTCACTGAAAGGTTAATAAAACAATTCTTTCATTTCTTTAATTTAAAAAAACGGACATACAATTTATTTTTATGTTCTCTACAGTGAACTACTATTGTATAATAATATTTATTTTGTTTCTTATTTTGATTGTTGTTTTATTTATCTTATCGTGTGCTGCACCGGCTGACTTCATCACGTCAACGCCGGCTGTCCTTGAAAACCAGGGGCTGTCTCGTATAGGGTTTTAGCATTATGCTAGTCGATGGCCGTTTTTCGTGGATGTGACGCATATTTTCCCCCAACTTGTTATTTTGTTGGGTTTGCGATCTTTCTTAGCGTTATGTTTACCGCAAATAAACGTATTTTCTTTCTTTCTTCTTCTTTTCTTTCCTAAAATAAATAATAATAAAAACTTTATTGTACAGGAAAAACATTACAATATTCTAATAGAGCAGTGGTGGCCCAGCGAGCTGAGCCAGCGTGGTAGATTACAGCCCACTCTCTCTCACAGAGGCCTAAGTCCCAGCAGTGGGAACATTATAGGCTGATTGATCGATTTTAATAGCACTAGCCTCCACACTAGGTTTATTGATAGTAAAGGTACGTGCACAGTGCGGACACGTTAGAGTACCATAATGTATGTTGGAGGGTAACTAAAGCGCCTTCCTCACCGGATAGTTTCGTTTTCGTTTCTGTACCGAATCTGTACAGTCGAATGGTTCGGTAGTATTTGGTACAGAGACGTGTGTGTGCACTCGGTAAAGAATCCGGTGAGGAAGGCGCCTTATTCTTGAGGGAATCAGTCTTCTTAACAAGGCAAGCCCTTATGTTCACCAACCATTTACAAGTTCCTTCGCAAATAATTTCAATACCGAAAACCGACAAGGCAATATATGAATCGTGCTAAAAACTCTATACATTTGTGCGCTAAACTAGTTATTCCCACAATTTGTTAGAGCGCTTTCAAACTCGCTTGGTGCTCGGTCTGGTCCGTATTGATTGAGTTATTCGGGCTCGTTTTTCGATAGTTTATTCGTGTAGACGTCCATGGATTATATTGTGAGGTAATCGAGGGAGACTGTTTTAGTTTTTACCGGTATTCCTATAAGTATAATCGCTTTGTAACTTATGACAAAAATTCTCAGTAAATTGAAACGTCACTAAGGTTGAAACTATCTAACTGTCACTTAGACAAATAGACCTTGTCGTTTTATGACGTGCAAGCGGAATTCAACGTTATAGTGGGAAAGAAAGAACGAAGAAAGAAAATAAATATATTTGACCCAGGTTAAGGCACACAAAGTAATACCAAGGTCGCCGACTACACACTTTAGGCCTGATTTTTCAATTGACAGATAATTTTTATTCGTAGAATAAAATTGACGTCTAACTGATTTTGTATTAAAGAATTGTCAAAAATTCAAAATCATTAGCTGCCTAGCCTTTTCCCAAGTATGTTGGGGTCGGCTTCCAGTCTAACCGGATTTAGCTTAATACCAGTATTTTACATGGAGCGTCTGCCTATCTGACCTCCACAACCCAGTTACTGGGTAATACGATACCCCTTGATAAGACCGGTTGTCAGACTTTTGGGCTTCTGTCAAAAATTCAAAATCATTCCTCAGATAAAATTATCTAGTGATGGAAAAATCAGCCCTTAGTATCTTTGTATCGTATTTAAAATATGTTGTGTTAACTGATAGCCTAATACATTCCTCTAAAAGACAAAGTCCTTGTCTCTTGTAAATAGCAGCTACAACAAAAACCTTTTATTTCTCTTCTCCACCATTGAAACCACACAGCGCGGTAGTGAGCAGCCATTATGTAGCAAGACGAGCAGTATCTTAGGAAATACGTGGCTATCTAACCCATTTGATTCATTTCGATTTAGATTCTACTTTATTGTAAGTACCTACCTAGCTAGAAAATCAACGGCAGAGTCTTATTCACTTATTCACCCAACGGCAACCTTGAATTCACTTTCGATTTGGACACCTCAACACGAAAACACGGGCGCCGTACCAATTCTATAAGCTCAAGTCCGGGGGGTTTGAGTCTACTGCAAAAAATAACTACTCAACTTCCTACCACCAACAACACCACAGCCACATAAAAACCATAGACTTTAAAAATAAATTTTAAAAACCTGCTTAGCTTAATTCGAGACCTTCCTGAACGCCGCCATCTTCAAATGCAAATCCCTAACATTACGAATGGAAGTTAAAGAGCAAAAGTCGGGTAGATAAAAAGTTTTAATTATAAGAAGAAGGTAGCTACACCTGTACTCTCTGATTTGCATAGAGGGTCTTAGTCTTTATTCAGTTATCTCATCAGTGTTACGATTCAGAGCTGTTAAGTCCTTTGAATCTGAATTGAACTGAATCTGAACAAATTATTGTCGATTACAAATGAATGTCAAATTGCTTTGTAACCGATAATTATCAAGATTTTACTGAATCGGGAAAAAAATATAAGGTTCTCTTTGAAAATCTGCTGTTTTATTACTGCGATCGCCTGTGTTTAAAAGACAAAGGATGAAATTAAAAGAACTTGTGTCTTCAAATATCACAATCACTCAAATGTAAATGCATTGCCTTTTTATAAATAAACGATTATTATTATTATGTCGCTTATTTATTTTGTTGTCTTATTTTATTACATTTTTAAATATTAGTATAAAAAAAACATAAAAAAATATTAAAAAATTGTGATCCACCGGTGTCGGGAGCAGGGTCCAAGCTACCGGTGGTTAGGGCTCCAGAGACAAAAACCTCCTCACAATGCGAGCCGTATCGAGGAGTACTGCCTTCTGAATGAAGGAGGAATCTGAAGGCCCTTGATCCAACCGCCCAACAAGAGCCTCGATAGATGTTGATCGAGGCTTTCGGCCATCAGGCCATTGGCCGATACGACAATCGGCACAATGACAGTCGAGCTCACATTCCACATGTCAACAACCTCGTGTGCTAAGTCAAGATATTTGATTTGTTTATCTTTCTCAGCTTTCACGAGGTTCCCGTCATGTGGAATGGTAACATCGACAATCATTGCGCGGCGCACTAATCGATCTATCACCACTAAGGACCGTCCTCCATTGCCCCATACACGTCATCAGGAAGGTGCGCAGAGTTGTATCTACTTTATACATCTTCAGCACCCTCATGAGTCATGTATGTGGCACCGAGTCATAGGACTTCTTATAATCTATCCAACACGTCGACAGATCCTTTCGAGAACGACGAACCTGTTGGCTTATGGCCATATCAATGAGGAGTAGCTCCTTAGTACCGCGGGACCCGTTCTTACATCCATTTTCAGAGACAGACATGATGGAGTTGCTGTCTATATATGTTTATTAATTTTAGCTCTCAAAATGGATGTAAGAACTTTATAGACCGTTGGAAGACAAGTGATCGGTCTATAATTTTTGGGTTCCGCGGTACTACCTGATTTATGGAGCAGGTGGGTTATTCCTGTCGTTAGAAACTGGGTCAGCAGCCCTGACTCTAAGGCTGACTGGAACTGGGATGCCAAGGGGGCGTGCGACCTTTGGAACCACTTCATCCAAAAGTTGTCCAGCCCGTCCGGCCCTGGAGATTTCCAGTTAGGCGACGGACGGACTGCACGAGCAACATCTTGGGGGCTGATGATAAGTGCCTCCATTTCTGGTATTAGGTCGCACGCTCGCTCGATCTTCCCAGTCCAATCCATTACTATTATAATAGTAATAATAATAATTATTATTATTAATTAGGGTTTTTTTATAAATGATGATTAAAATTAAAGTGCTGTTCAAACGTTTGGCAGGCCTGTTGGTCTAGTGGTTAGTGACCCTGACTGCTATGCCGGAGATCGTGGGTTCGATTCCCACCCAGGACAAATGTTTGTGTAATGAGCACGATCATTTGTTCTGTGTCTGGGTGTAATTTATCTATAATATTTATGTATTTAGAAATATATAAGTATGTTTATCAGTTGTCTAGTACCTATAACATAAGCTCTGCTTAGCTTGGGACTAGATGGCGTTATGTGATAGTTGTGGAATATTTATTTATTTATTTATTTAAACGTCAAATGTATGGTTAAACAGTCGCTAAAAACTGCTTCACTTTAATCAACGTTTATGAATAAACCGGAGATTGTTTGCTACAGGCGTTTATACTATGAACCTATTTCGACTGTAACTTTGTCACTAGCTTCAAATATTAGAATCTTGCGAGAACTATTCGAGATAACTGGGCGAAACAGTACCAACAGTGTGCCAAGAAACTCGCACGAAATAGTGTCATAATGTGATACGCACTATTGTTTTCCTATAAACCAAGCGATTTTCAACCCTGGGGCGTCGCATATGTGTCTACGTAAGACAGCAACATTCCCATCTCTGTACCTGTCCCCCAATTTTTGTTATGATGTATAAAACATTGTTTTTTTATTAAATTAGTTATACTGATTGGGGAAGAAAATTTTGGTCACATTCTAAATCTACGCATGCACACAGTCGCACACGTATAAGGGTATAGCGCAGTAGGTTCTTCATCCATTTTTGTTTGATTTGACTGCACAGCGGAAGTGTGACAGTAATTTACAAGGTTTTCGTTATTTCCAATATGCTGTGGGCCAAAATAACCACCACGTAGAGCCCTGACACAGCTAGAAGACGTCGCGGCAGACCCCGTTGAAGATGGCGGGACAAAACAAACGACCTGTGGTCCACTTTGGCCCTGGATCGAAAAAGCTGGAAGTCATGGGGAGAGACCTTTGCCCAGCAGTAGGATGATGCAGGCTAACAGTAATTATTTTTAGGATAAAAAGTTACCTGTATTAAAAATTACAGAAATCGATTAAGTGAACGATTCTGAACAAACTACTTTCATAATGTGCATTAATTTAGTTACACATTGTATATTGCAATTCCTACATTCTGAACCAATAACTGATTTACCAGCAATCTGTTCTAGCCTCAGATAATCACAGTAGCGCATCTGTGTCCTTTGTCAGAGCTCCATGTATGAACATACCTACATATAGACATGTAGTATGTATTGTACTGCACTCTGAGTTATACGGTTAATATTGGAAACGAAAACGGTGACTTTATTTGTAGGGAAAGTAATGAAAACCGGCCAAGTGCTAGTCGGACACGAAAAGTTCCATACCAACGTACAATATTTAACAAGATTTCGTTTAAAAAAAAAGGTATCTTGAGAATTATGCGACGAAAAATATTTTTTTGAATTCTGTTTTACAATTGTTTTATCATGATACTAAGTATTGTATTTTATAAAATATTTTTGAATATTTCTTTTCTTTGAATATTTGACAACATACCCCATTTTTCTGGCTCGTAATATGTAAATACTCAGCGTTTTACGGTGTTTACCTTTGGGCAGTGCCTTAAATTGAATGGTCAGAATACAAAAATATCTTTGTAGCTTAAAGAATTTTTCTAAACAACGAGTTTCATCTATCACCAATTCAAACTGACCAATCCAATCTGCACCACTCTTGAAACATTGAAAGGAATCGTGCATAAAACGAAAACAAATAAAACAGACAAATGCAAAAGTCTCCTCAAACCTGATTACATTCAGACGGGGCATCAACCCTCAAATCCGAAAATAAACAGTACCATCGAAGACAAATATACTAAATTGAATTCAACCCTAAAATGCTACAATATCGGATCGTGTAAACAAGTTTATACCCTTTGTATAGACGGTTGTATTCAACCCCAAAACTTGTTCGACCTTTAAAATCATCTGATCCGATTCTCAGGACGTTTTAAAACGAGTTATAGTACGCGACCTGCAGGTTGGGGGTTTTAAGAGAGCGGGGTTATCTTAACCCTTTACGCCTAAAGGGTTATTGGGGTCGGAGGTCAATTTATGCGATGCCATATCTCGTTATAGTGGTCAAAGACGGTTTAGATTAGAACCGACAGGGTTGTTGACGAAGAATGAGTTAGAATTCATAATCATATAATGGTCCTACTGCTGGGACACAGGCCTCCTCTTTGTGATAGGGAGTGGGCCATAATCCACTACGCGGCCCAATGCGGGTTGGTGGATGTCACATGTTTTCGTATTTTTTGGTTCTAGGACATACCTGGCTGCCAACCCTTAGTGCGATGTGTTTGCGGATGAATGGATTAAAATTATGCGTATATGTATGGTATGGTGTTCTGTGAGAGAAAGTATGCAAACGAGTCCACTGTTCCGTGTAATTTTAAATTAATTTATATTATTGTCAACGTAATAATTGTCTCTATGTTGATTAATATAATTGGTGTTGTACCGTTTTAATTAACTATAAATAAATGCAGGTTTCCTCACGATGTATTCCTTCACCGGTTTGAGAGCAGTGGTGATGAAATTAACAACACAAAGTAAAGTGCCTGGCTGGGTTTGATCTCACGACCTACAACTAGTCGGGGCCGATAACACTTGGCCAGCACTTCTCCATCATGTAAGAGTAAGAATGTTATTATTATAAATAACATTGTGCTTGTTATGATTGTTGTTTTTTATTTATATCTAATCGTATGCTGCACTGGTTAACGTCATCACGTCAACGCCGGCAGCTGTCGCTGAAAACCAGCGCTGGAGTTCCGTCTCGTATAGGGTCTTAGCATTATACTGAGTGCTGGCCGTTTTGCGTGGATGTGATGTGTGTCTTCCCCCAACTGGTTATTTTTTTTTGCGTTTGTGTTCTTTTTATGCGTCATATTTGCCGCAAATAAATGTATTTTCTTTCTTTCTTTTTCTTTTCTAATAAAAAAGCAGAAACTCTTGAACATTAAAAATATTGTCGCTCATTTCATGGCCCGATAACCAAGTAAATAAAAGGAACAATCTAATGAAAGGCAAATACAATGTATTATTAAAGGTAAATTAATTTACACATAATATTATTTACCAAACAGCTTTTTCGGTGAATCGATATTTCAACAGCTTTTATCAAAATAATGTCTGACTGCATTTTTGAAGTGAAAACTTCATTAGGCGCGTTGAGCGATTTTTGGTAGGGGAAAATCTTTGTTGCGCCCAGTTACGCCACTTCTTTTTCCCAGCGAAGGCACTAGAAAGTAGTGAAGGGCGGGCGTTTTTGGGGGATTGTCTTATGTAATTTTGACGTTCGAAAAGTGCTGATTCTCAGCCTAATTTGAGTAAATGACTTTTGATTTTGCTGTCGGGGACTAGGCAAATCTGAGGTGAAATTCTCGTCAGCTAGATAGAGTTTGAGTTTGAACTGAGATCAGCCTGAGATCATTCTCGTAATTTCTGTCAAACTCAAACTCAAATAATTTATTTCACTTATACCATTTACAGGCACTTTTGAATTGTCAAAATTAAATAGTCGGTCAGTTAGTCAGAAAGTTGAAGCTAGTTGCCCATTCCAAAACGTAGATCTCTATGGAGAAGAACGGGTAAGAAACTCCACGGACACTCTTTTAAATCAAGATGTTATTATAAAATCCTGGGTACATTATTCTTATTGCTTCTATACGTGAGAACAATGTAAAAAAAAAAACAAATAAAGAACCGATTTAAAATATAAAATTAAAATAAGCCCTGGCAGTTAAGAGACGACCAGTCTCAACCGACGGCGCCCGTTCACGAATATGACGCGTGGATCAGCACCACCCAGCTCAACCATTTTGTAGGGAACCGAATGATCCAACACACGCGCCACCACCAGTGACACATTTAGGTGAGCATGTCATATTCTCAACTGCCATGCTCTTTGAAGTCAACATCAAAATATCATAATAAACGGATCCATGGTTCTTACATTTACAAAATTTTATAAAATGCTGCTAAATTATACAAAACTATAGTTTGCAATTTACTTAAGAGATGAAAAAAAAAAATACTACCAGTCTCAATCTGTCAAAAATAACTCTAATTTCCCTTACATTGTTGACAAGTTTTTGATATTTATTGTGGCTGAGACGAGATTGTGACTAGATTTTGTAACCCAAAAAGTGTAATTTTCGACTCGGAAGCCTGTTGTAAATAAGTGCTATGTGGAAGTCTACAGTACCGTATAGTGGACAAAGAATTCCTTTATCTCTTAACTATCCGATTCAGTTTCCCTATTCCTATTTCAACACTTTGCCAAGATTATAAAGATATCCTAGCTCAAATACTGGAATGAAATTAGCACTAAATAAATAGTGTCTATTTTAATTACACAGACAGTAAGATAAAGTCGACATAGACGCTTTGAATGAATCATTTAAATCTAGTATTGCAACGGAATCTGAAAGCAGTTTAGATGAAGTCAGAACTGTTTCATTTTAATTTTTATTTTTTGGTAGTTTGAACATTGGATGAATCTATACTAATTATAAAGCTGAAGAGTTTGTTTGTTTGAACGCGCTAAACTCTGAAACTACCAGTCGGATTTGTTTTTTTTTTTCTTTGCATTTAATAGCCTAATTCTTAAGTAAGGCTATAGGCGATTTGACATCACGCTAGGAGCCTAAGGGGACGAGTGAAACGAAAAAGAGTTGTAGCGCGTAGTGACAGCGTGGGCAAGCGATGCGATGTGACTGGATGGATTGGGGAAACTAGAAATTTCTCGTGAACGAATTCGCGGGTAGAAGCAGCACCCTAATTGCGTAACACACGATCAATCAGAATCCGAATCATTTTAAAGCAAATTGCTAATCCATTGCTTCATAAGCTCGAAAAATTTGTTTGCTCAACACGTAAATAACGCAATGAATGTTGTTGAACTGTCAAAATGAAACCGATTCCGATTGATCGTGTGTTACGCAATTAGGGTGCTGGTTTATTATAAAACGCTTGTGGATAAAATATGTTCTAATTATCTATGAGGTTATAGACTAATGTCGTCGTTAAGGGCAAGCAAAAGCCCAAAGGATTTTTTTAAATTTATTTATTTACACAATTTATTAGCTTAAGTGTACTGTTGACATTACAATATATAAGGCCGCCAGTGACAGTCACAATACCCCTGTACTAGTTGATACTGTATTACAGTAGGGTATTATTCCTCATTCCTGGACCCGTAGAGTAACAAACGTGTGAGAACTTAAGATTATAGGTTAATATAGGCTCCTTAGGAATATAAACTTAACAAATGAAAAAATTAATATAATTTTGCAGTGAAATTGCTACGCTTAACTTAATACTATTTGGCTTCTCGTGAATGTAAGTGTGCGAGTGTATTTGATATTATGTATATAAGTATGTATGGAGTTTGCTATTTCAGAATTTCACTGATTTACTGGGTAATACGATGCCCCTTGGTAAAACTGGTTGTCAGACTTTCGGGCTTCTGACTACCAGTTACAACTGTCAAAGATCCACGAATGATAGCCGGGACCAACGGCTTAACGTGCTTTCCGAGACACGGAGGGGTCTCGTTATGTAAAGACGGTCACCCATCCACAGACCAACCACGGCAAGCGTAGTTTAACCTGATCGATCGACCTGTGCGGCTGTTATTATTTAGCCACGGGCCCCTCTCAGGTCCAGGATACACAAAAATCTCTGAGAAAATACGACCAGAAACAATGTACTCATCCCGAACATCTCTTTAATTAAATATTCCAAAAGGCAAATAGCTCTCGGCCATTTTTTTACTTTTATGCAAATCCTTAGATCAACGTCGAAATACCATCAAGACTCAATCTCATTGAGAATGCAAATTCTCAGGTAAAATTGAAAATGCCTTCCTATAGTCCATTAGTGCTGTAAGCGGTTGGTACGGGACCAAACTTGGAGATTTTGGGTTTGTAATCTTTATTAAAGGATTTCCGAGAGCCGGTAAATTAGGTAAACCGTTTTTTTTATAGATGGAACTAGTGATTGCAGCAACACACAGTACATTGATTGATACACGTACGGTATTATAATGTCAGTAAGAAGTCATAAATAAGATAATTCGATAAGATAAGGCAGTTTACATAATTATTTTCTTACGCATTTTAAAGTTACCCTTTACGTAATCTGGAATATGTACAGACGCCAACACATCAAGCTACTATAATCTGTCAAATTTCTTTAATAGATTTTCAACTTTATCTCTAAAGCTTTAAGGTTCAAGGTCGATTGGGAAAATTTGACAGTTTCGGGTAGCTTGACCTGCTGACGTCTGTACGCTCTAAAACAACCGTCAAAAAACGGTTAACCGGGTATACCTATTGATTGAGTTTTGACTGCCCCGTTAGTGTCGTAGTTACAAGCGCGACTACTGTGCATGGGGCCCTGGGTTCGATTCGATCGGGTAAAGTGGTATTAGATTTTTCCATTGGCAATTTCTTAGCTTGGAAGTCGGTGGTGTGATACTCCCACACCGCGGAAAGCACGTTAAGCCGTTGGTCCTGCGCCTGATCTCTCTCCAGTCATGTCGGATGGCCATCCCATCGGACTATGAGGGTGAGGGAAGAGAGAGTGCACCTGTGTCTGCCCACACACTTGTGTACTATAATATGGTCCGCGCCGATGGCTAGTCTCCGCTGAGATTGGTCGCCATGGCCGAAATTCGGCCTGGAGGACTTTATTGATTGAGTTAACAATACCTATTTGAATTTTCATTCTGTTCCGCGATGATCAATCAGTATAGTAAAGGACCGACAGGACAAGACAGGAGGAAGGAGGGTAGGAGGAGGAGGATTGGAATTCTCTAGATTCTTTTTTTATTTTATTTTTTAAAAACGTTGCCCCACACTAGGAATTTCTCCTGTATCGTGGGTGCGTTTACAAATATTTAAACTCACATACACAAACAGTTTAGATATATAGGATATTGTTTGAGTGGTTACAGGAAAAAGAGACGTGTCCTGGTATTAAGTTTGAGTGAAACAATTCGCCGATATCCACAGAAATAGATGAACTAGTGGGAACTAAATAAAGGCGTTACAGTATGCTTCCAAGTATTTTGCTTGTCAATGATTGATACATCGCAATAGTATTTATATAATGGTGATATCTCAATGTACGTCTTGCGCAGCCAAAGCGCATTGACAAGTGACAATCGCTTTCAAAGCTTTCGTATGGCTGCAACGGCTTTCAACAGGATTGACATAAACCATGCGTTAGCTTAAGGCCAATTCTCGTAATTTTAAGAACGTTCACAGTCTGATCTCAGTCTCAAGCCGAGATGAGACGTTGACTAGATTTTGAACGTTTTTACTTACGAGAATTGGCCTCCTGACTGTGAACGTTCTTAAAATTACGAGAATTGCCCCTCTTATGTCAGGCCCATACATCTTTGACTTTCGCATCATTGTTTTCGCAGATAGAATGTCAATTTGTCTAGGCCCTTTGGACAGGTCACCCTCACTACCATCTTTCTAACTGGATAATATTTTTATCATGACATACTCGTACTCTATTTGATCTCAAATCGGTGAAACATCGTGAGGAAACCGGTATGTCGAAGAACCAAAAATTCGAAGACATGTGACATTTACCAACCCGCACTGGGCCCGCGTGGTGCATTATGGCCCACTTCCTTTCTCACTGAGAGGAGGCATGTGTCCCAGCAGTGGGAATATTATAGGCTGATTATGATCCGCTATTTTTATACAGTTACGATACGAGTACATAAGAAAATACACCACGATTAAATTTTGTTTAAAAGTGAAAAATGCGCTTATCACCACTTCCTCTTACGTCAAAAAACTTATTGATGTACGTTACTTGAGCCAATTAAAAACGCCAATTTTGATAGTGTTAAATTAGTAGTACATTTTGCTAGCTATTTTCTATTATTTTCATTAAAAACACACTCGGGAAGGATACACGGAAATAAGCTTCATAAAAATGTACATATTTTGCCACTCTTTTACAATAAACTAGAGAGCAACTATAAACGTTGACAAGCTTGCATCTTTATTGGATATAGTGGCTGCGTTTGCAACGCGCTAAGAGTGGAAATTGCAGATGTAGAAGCTTACAAGGAACGGGCACATTTAGTTATATTGAATTCTCGACATTCGTTGTAACTATTACTGGCGTCTTTGAATTCCAAACCAAAATCATTTATTTGCATAAATAAGGTTCAGTATGTTTTAAAGATAATTACATCGGTCACTTATCATGCCATTAACGTTAGCATGCAAAGAGCATTGAGGGTCTGTGGCATACCTATTGTCCGCCATTTTTTTTTCATAATGTTGGCCACGCCGTAAGCCACCTATATTGTTATATTAAGTTTTCTGTTTGCATTGATGTCAGCTATCGATTTATATAGGTAGGTTTCAAAGGAGGCCGCCATTTTGAAAAAAAACAAAATGGCGGACAATAGGTATGCCACGGACCTTCAAAGCCCTTTGCACTACTGACACTATAGGTATGCCAGGCTCTATATAAAAACTTCAATCCCCTTTTACTTAGGTACTTAAATATAATTTAAAAAAAAAAATTGAGAAAGAATTTACTTCTTATGAAAGTACTTAGTTCAGTCATGTGATTATAGTTGAAGGGGAGGGGCTTGTGGCTAAGTAATAACAGCCGCATGGGTGGATCGATCAAGTTCAGCTACACTTGTCGTGGATGGGTGATCTTCACATACCAAGACCCCTCCGTGTCTCGAAAAGAGCTTGAAAGTCTGACAACCAGTCTTACAAAGGGGTATCGTATTGCCTAATAACGGTCGTGGAGGTCAGATAGGCAGTCGCTCCATGTAAAACACTGGTATTCAGCTGGTTAGACTGGAAGCCAACCATAAATAGTTGGGAAAAGGCTAGGCAGATGATGATTCTCTTAATATTTGTTTAGTTTTATTAAGTGAAGTGATTTCATGTATTTTTTTTTTGTCTTCCAGTCTAACCGGATGCAGCTGTATACCAGTATTTTACATGAAGCGACTGCCTATCTGACTACAACAACCCAGTTACTGGGTAATACAATACCCCTTGGGAAGGCTGGTAGTCAGACTTTCGGTATCTGACTATCCGTAACGACTGTCAAAGATCTACAAATGGCAGCCGGGACCAACGGCTTAATGTGCTTTATGAAATACGGAGAGATCTTGATATGAAATGAACCGACACGCATCCGCGGACTGACCTCAGCAAGCACAGCTTAATTTTAGATCGATCCGTGCGTCTGTTTTTATTAAGCCACGAGCTTCTCTCTCCTCAATCATAATTATAGATAGCAGTTACCAAAATATTTTTTTTAAATTATTTTAATATTATTATTTTACTTCAGAAAATACCTACATCATTATTATATTATAGTAGTTTGCTAAGTAATGTCATATAGTTAACAAATGCTTCCTTCCTCCTAACTCACTTATTTTGCTGTTCCCGACAGGATCCATATGATGTAATTATATAAGTTTACCACCTAAGAATACCTACATGTGGAATGCAATAAAAGTATTGAGTATTGAGTAAATAAGGGACAACCACCTCAGTCATACCAATTACCAAAATAAGGAACAACCACAACTTCCCTAAATCCACTAATTATAATGCAGTCACTTCCAAATTCTCTATCCACATATAAAACCATCAAGTGGAAATAATTAGGGTTCCCACAAAAACAATTTGTGGTCCGTGACTTCGAGACTCATCCGCCGGCCGTTTGTTTTGTCCACAGCGTCATTTGGACCCACTGTTGGTACCGGAGTTTGTTTTTTAATGACGGACAAATTATGGAGGCGTTTGTTTTCAAAGTGTGGCTTGTATTCATTTAAAAATGTTGAGTATGTGAGAAAAAGTTATTCATACTTTTTCTCACATACTCAACATTTTTATATACAATGCAGAAACATGCTGGTTCTGCTCCATAGGACGATCTTAGAGGATAGACAAAATCAAACTGGTAATTTAATGTAATTGTTTTTTTTATGAATATTTGTAAATATGTCAGCACTATGTAAAAATTTTTTTTTTTGCGCTTTAATATGCATTTAGTAAAAGGCTGTAATTTTGATATTACAAAGAGACACTTCAATGATAGTTATTTATATATATATGTATAGATAAAAAGTCTTATAATATTTTGTATACGTTAGTAAAAATATTTTAAAAGACTAACTGTGGAGTTTCTTGCCCATTCTTCTCCATACGAAACTGCCTTTTGGAAGAGGACAAGAATCTGTTCAAACTAAATGAGATACCTAACCTAACCTACCATGAGGATGATAGAGGATGAATTTAAATGTATAAGGTACGAAACGTTACTCCATTTTTGTCGTTTTGTCCATTCTTGTAGAAAAATCATGACTTCATGAGCTTGAGTTTCTTTTTTTTTTTGGGAATGGCGTCTCGCAACTGGGCTGGCCTCAATAAATTAAGGCCTCCAGCCAGGGCTTAAAAAACTTAAAAACTAAGCGATTACACGCTAAGGACACCCCCTGTGGGGATCGGTCCTCGGGTTTTTTTGAGTTTCTTTTGATTTTTTTCTAGTTTTAATAAAAAGCTGTAATATCGAATAAAAGACAAGTTTCTGAAAGAAATCATGATATAATTAAAACCACAGCTTTTGAATTTGGGAGCTGTGTTCTTTACTTTTGATCCAACAACAACACTCCCGAATTCAAAATTGTTTCTGCTATCGCACACTTTACCCAATTTACTGAAGCGATGTGAGTATTCCTCAGAGTATTGTCCTTTTAAAAGCAAAATGGCGACATAAAAGAATGTACCAAAAGGAAAACAGCGATGAAATAGTTTGACAGCGAACTAGTCAACCAGGAAACAGTTTTTGCAAATATTTCAACCATTAACAACCCAAAAGTTTCTTTATCCACGACTTAGTGAGGTTTGGCGTTAAAGTGAAAAGGGTCCACTCAATTTCCGTTCGCATTCGTCGCGTGAATGTATCATCCATCTCTTTTGCTCTAATTAGAATAGGGGTATGTTAAAAGGGGAGGTGTGACGTGTAGTTTCAAACGAGAGATAGCTATGTCAGAAACATTCCCCATTAAAATAGTTGTGTCGGAGTTACTTGTCGAAAATGTTCAAGTTAGGCAGCGGCCAAATTATTTTACTTTGTGCTTTGGCGTTTTGCGTTGAGTCCTTTGTTTCTTTCTACCAAATGTGTTGTGCCACATTTGCCGGGAATTCTACGATGCGATTTGGAATTTCCGCTTTTTATTTTTCTCACTGCATTGCTTTTGCTCGAGTAAGGTACACACCTTGCGCAATATAAAATTGTTGTCAAGGCAGTAAATGTTTGAGAGACTTGTTTTTAGCATAATTTTTGTTTACCAAGCCCAAAGAAGAGACTAATATTTTTAATATTGCGTCATATACGTAAAATTCTTACGATCAGGTTTCCATAGCACAAAAAATAAGGCCAATATTCAGGAAAAAAAATAATAATATTATGATGATGTAATTCAATTCAAATTAAAGGGGCTAGTGGTTAAATAATAACAACCGCACGTGTCGATCTTCAAGGTTAAGTAAGGTTGATCCGTGGATGAGTGGCCATTCATTACATACAGAGGTCCCTCCGTGCCTCGGAAACCTGTCAAGTCGTTCGTACCGGCTATAATTTGTAGATCATTGTCAGTCGTTACGAGTAGTCAGAAACCTGAAGTCTGACAATCAGGTCTTCAAACCACAAACAGATGAAAGTGACTTAAGCTGTGATAAGTTTTATTTATTTCGGATTATAATATTTATATATTATAATATATAAGCTGACACACTTCAAATAATTATTAATATTTAAAAAGAATCATAGGACATCAAAAAATTCGCTCGTCCGCGTCGCTATCAACAGGAAAAGCGCCCAAAATGCTGGCAGTATTGCCATGATGTATGCTGTGGTCATGCATAGGTATAAACGCCTGTAAATTATGTCACATTTTAAATATAAAATCACATAGTGAAATAGTTATGAAAACTGAACTCCTGCATTTTACCTGTATAAAACTTTCCTGTTCCGACATGTTTGGTATCGAATATTTGAATAGAAAGTAGATTTTTCAACAGTTTCGGAATTAAACTAATGTTTTCTTTTTTAGTGGACATTTTTGTACCCAAGCGTGGCATTTTTTTAGTGTTAAAAATATGTATAGTGTTAAATATTGTACGGTGGTACGGTGTGCGCGCGTACTTCGTGCGCAAGTCCAACTTTCTCTTGGCCGCATTTTAGTCTTCTCGGCAATGTAAAATATTTCAATACTAACTTCTATGGTCCCATATGCTACCTTATAAAGTCATGGAAGTTAACCTTTACCGATCAGTATTGTGGCGGCACCTACATCGCCACATGCGAACTACGCATCACACTGATGTCACGCAAAACCCTGCATCGTGCTAGCATAGTTTACCGCGCGACTAGCATATGTACTACGTCCCTTCATCAATCCTCGGTCTTTTGCCCAACACACGTCTGGTTGAAGGATCTTTTTTTCTTTTTCTGTTTATTTTTCTTTTTTTTTTTAACTTACTCCCTGTTCCTCATACCCAGGAACCCAGACAAATCAGCCATTTTATTTCTTTGAATTAAAAATCAATAAATTAAAGGAAAGCTTCCAAAGGCCCAAGGTGATTAGTTAATGTATTAAAATTAATTTCAGATACATTTTTATGTCTTCAACGCCTACTTAGATGTCTTTGAATGTCAGACGCTAATTAGGGCAGGATTTATTCATATTATCATAATCGGGTATATTTAAGACCTAGCGTTGCGTGATTACGTATTACTAAATATACCCGGCCGCGTAATGCCAGACTGTATAATTACAACAGACATCCATAGTCTGGCTGGACCACTTTGTGCTCGCAAGTGTCAGTCCAAGTGCGAGCGAAGCGAGCTCGGAACTTGGGGCACCCCGACTCGGACAGGTTAGGTTCCTTTAAACCATGTAGACAGAAATACCCGCGAAGCGGGGCACAATCGACTACGTCTTATTTTTATTGCTTGTAAACTAACTTAGACCCACCACGTGATTATTCCTAGCCTAAATAATAATAATAATAATAATTTATTTGCATCAAGTTTTACATTTTACATTAAATACATGGTAGTACATACAGTTTAGAGTAGATTATACAATAGTGTGGCGACACCAGCACCCTTGCTAAGTTGCCAAGACAACTTGTGTTAAAGATGCTGGGCCCGACCCTTTATTGGATGTTTCTTTATCGCATTTAGGTACAAACATGCCATTTTGTAATTATACAACTGGTTCAGTATATGGCATAGGTAAACGGACAAATAAACTATTTAGGAAAGGAAATAAAACAAAACGAAAAATTATATGAGTGGAGTAGTGTAGTATGTGTAGGGGTGTGTGGGGGTGTGTCTATGTGTGTGTGTGTGTGTGTGTGTGTGTGTGTGCGAGGGTACGTGTGTGTGAGGGTGTGTTTGTGTGTGGGTGTGGGTGTATGTGTTATTCCTATATTTGTGGGTAATGGTAGCGAGCGATGAGCAAATGAGGACAGAATGGGGTTTAACGGGAGTGGTATTGAGTCAACAATAAGCTTTCTGTGGTGTTGTAATTAAGTGTTTGTAGCCAATTATTTAGTTTCTTTTTAAATGCCACTATAGGGAGTGAGTAAAAGTTCAGTATTTTGTTAAGACTATTGTAGAGATGAGGACCTTGGAAACAGGGAAATCTTCTTGTAAGAGAGTATTTACAGCAAAAGGGTTGACATACCTTGTCTTTGCGTCTTGTGGTGATTTTTTTATAGGAGGTTCTTTGATGCTGATGTAGCAGAATGTGTAGTACAAATAACTGTCGGACTGTAAGGACTTTACAGTTCCTATATAGTTCTTCAGTTGGGAAAAGGATGGACCGGAAGGTACTAATTTTTAGCACGGCTCTCTGAGCTCGTTCTAACTTCAAAAGTACCGTTTTGGGTGCACCACCCCAAGCGCATATACAGTATGTTACGAGAGACTGACAAAGAGCAAAATATGTACACCTAATAGTTTGAGGTTCTGCGATGTGGCGAAGACTACTAAAGACAAACATAAGCTTTCTGATTCTCTTTGTCAGTAACTCTATATGAGGTGCAAAGCTCAGGCCATCATCAAGAGTCACACCGAGATATTTGATGGTTCGACAGCGTTCTAATATTGGACATGTACATGTCGCAGTGCCAGACAGTAAACATGAGTGCGCTACTAAAGAGTATGAATTTGGAGGTTGAGTGGAGTTTCGTAAGCTGTACGTAAGAATTTTAGTTTTGTCGGTATTGATAGTGAGAAAGTGTCTTTTGAGCCATTGTAGAACACTATTCAGTCCTTTTTGTGCGGAATCGAAGGTGTCATCCCAAGTGTCGCCAGAGAAGGTAAGGACGGTGTCATCAGCAAACGCCACGATTCTTCCATTTTCCAAACTCAGATTACATAGTTGGTTAACGTAAATTAGAAATAGGGTTGGGCCAATCACGCTGCCTTGGGGAACGCCGAATGTCACTGGTTCCTCTCTACTGAGGTAATTTTGTATTTTTACACACTGAGTTCGGTCTTCAAGGTAGTCCCTAAAGATATTAAGTGTTTGGTCACGAATCCCGAGTTCCTCCAGCTTTATTAATAAGTCAGAAATCGAAACCGTATCGAATGCCTTTTTTAGGTCCAAAAAAATTGACAATACTTTCTTTTCCTTGTCAATATTTTTTGTAACATGGTCGATTAGGTCGATTACAGCACTGTTGGTGGATTTATTGCGTCTAAAGCCGAATTGGTTGGGAGAAAAAAGCTTTTTATCCTACATATAAGTCACAAGTCTTTTGTTGATTAGGCGTTCTAGAACTTTAGAAACGGAAGGTAATACTGCAATGGGACGATAATTATCTTCAAGCTTTTTGCTCCCACTTTTGTGGATTGGGTGAATGATGGCCTTCTTGAAGTACAAGGGGAAAGTGCCGGTATGGAAACAGAGATTAAAAATATGTGTGAGTATGGGGACCAGTGTCAATGAATAGCGTTTCAAAAACTTTGTTGGAATATTGTCCCAGCCTATAGCAGAATCTGATTTAAGTGACATTAGTACCTCCCCAACCTCCACCTCATCTGTGTCTAACATGACGAATGATTGTAAAGGTGAAAATGTGGAGGTAATTTCTGGTGGAATTTTATGACCACCAGGTGGACAGGAAAAGTTATCAGCAAGTTCCATGCCGATGTTGGCAAATAACTTGTTTACTTTGTCAACCGAGAGCTGAGGTGAAGTAGACGAAGTTAATAAATCAGTGTTGGGTATGTTTGGCTTGTCTGTATTAGTTACTCTCTTTATCACCTTCCAAATCTTTTTACTATATTTTGAAGCCTCACTCAATTCTCTCTTGTCATAATCTCTTTTTAGTTTTTTTAAGATTTTTGTGCAGTAGTTCCTATATCTTTTATATGTAATACTTAAAATAACATTGTTCGGAGATTGCCTGAGTTTTTTGTGCATTGCATCTTTATTACGCATACAGCGGAGCATACCAACGGTCATCCATGGTTTGAGTAAGCGTTTTTTATTTGGGATCTTGATTATAGAAGTGTGAGTATTTATGAGTCTAGCTAGAGTGGTAACTAAACTTTTCGTCGCTTCATTAGCGTCGGTATGTTCGTAAACTGCTTGGAAATTTGTAGTCTTTATCTCACTATCAAGAGATTCGTAATTAGTCTTCAAAATGGCGCATGACCGTGGATTGACATATCGTTTTAGCTTAAGGCACAGCATTACAGGGTTATGGTCGGTGACGGAGGCGTGTAATACTATGGTGTATGCAGTCAAGTTAGATTTTAGCATGATGTGGTCAAGACAGGCATTCTCTCGAGTGGGAAGTGAGTGAGCAGGTAGCAGGTCATGAGAAGCTATAAGATCAAGGTAGTCCGAGGTTTGGTTTGAAGATATAGTACGTGCGATGTCAAGGTTAATGTCACCAACTATAGCTATATTTTTATATGTAGTCAGGGTTGTTAAAAGAGCGTTTAGGGATTGTAGGAAGTTACTTACGTCTCTAAAAGACGGAGATCTATAGATACATATTATAACCTTATCTGTGCCGATTTTTAGCACTAGACAACTGGCATCTGAGAAGTCAGGTTCTTCAACTGTGTAGTTTTCTATATTTTTAACATAAAGGACTACACCATCGTTCTGGTTTAAGTGTTTTTTTGTCTGATAATAAGAGTAGTTATCGATAGTTGGGATTGAATCATTATAACGTTTCAGCCAGCACTCAGTCAGTACTAGTATTTCGCAGTCAAGGTTTATTCTGTGGAGAAGGGTTAAGAATGAGTCGAAGTTTGCATGAATAGAGCGAATGTTCTGGGTAATTATTTTTAATTGCTTGGAGGGGTTAGTGACATAGCTAGTGCATTCTTCGGGGTCACAATTAAGAGTGGTAGAGACTGAGAGCTGATCTATATTGTTAATAATTTCTGACACGCTATCCACTGTTAAATTGTTTTTTTATGGGTGTACCAGACTGAGGGGTCATAAGGTTTTCTGTACATAATTCAACTACGATACCAACAACGGCTTTAAATAGACACAAAGTAAACAAGCATGTATGGTACCGTGTAGTAATCTTTTTAATACTGCAAGTGAGAAAGCTTGTGAGAATGAGTGGATGAATGAATGGATGGATGGTTGCTACTCTTTCACGCAAAAACGGCTGGACGGATTTGAAAGATACTTGGTGCACGGACAGACTACAACCTGGAACAACACATGGGCTACCGCTTATGTCGGTTCCACGCGGGCGGAACCACGGGTAAGAGCTAGTGCTGTATATGTGAATGTGATGTAGAAGATACCGTGAGATAACTGTGAATGTATATAGTATAAACTGATATAGTGTATTAAATGTATTGTGTTTGTTGATTGTTGTTGTGTGTAGTGATCGCGTGTATAGTGAAAATAGGGTTCTAATGTACTTTGGTTTTAGTGTGTTGGCATACACGTACAAAAATATAAAAAACAGAAGAAAAAAACTTAAAACTATGTTAATTACAAAAAAGTTAACATGGCATGCAATTTTCAGACGAAGGATCAAAGTGTTAGGCAGGTCGCGTTGTAGGGTGGTAATAAGTGTATCTAGTCATTTTTCTTGTTGATTCAGACCTTCAAAGTCGGATTCCTGTGTTATTCTCTTTGCCGGCGCTCCCTCTTTCTTTTTTATGTAGACTTTGCCATGTGATGTCCAGTGGTACGCATAGTCATTTAGCTTCGTAAACTCTCTTGCTCGATAGAACAGCTTCCTGGCTTTAGTGGTAAGACTCTCAGAGATGAATACGGGACTGTTTCCCGGTATTTTAATGTGTGAACTGTTAAGCCGGTTGGACTTGTGGTCGCGATTGTAGTTTTTTATGTTAGTTAGAAGTTTGTCCTTGATTATGGTTGACGTAAATTCGACGGTAATAGGCCCATTTGTTTGGGGTTTTCTGTTACTAGTAAGACGATAAACATCTCTGAGTTCACCTGTTTGTATTTCGGTGCTCACAGCGGTTCCCAGATTTTTTACAATATCTATTAGGTCAGCCTTAGATTCATTAGGTTTTTTAGGTACATTGCGAATTTCTAGGCTTGATGATTTTGAATTTCGTTCCATGATCTCGACTTTTTCCTCTAAATATCCTACATACTCCAATGTGCTCCTCTTTTAATTTTCTAAAAGAGCCAATTTAGTCATGAGATCGTCATATTTACCACTCAAAAACTCAACTGTTTTTTTCAATTCCGTATTTTGAACCTTTATTAGTTCCAAATTACATTGCATTACAGTAAATTTCTCATGTTGATCCTTTCTCAAGGTATCAAGTGATGACATAATGTCTTCCCGGAGAGATTTCATCTCGATTAATTGTTCAGAATCATGTTTACGTTTTTGTCGTAAAGTGATTCTGTCCAACGTTTGTTCCAAAACTGGTGATGCCAAATTGGGCTCTGAACTGTGGTGAAGAAGAGGTTCACTGCCAGGTTTAGGTGGCGTCCGGACCGTCCGGTTCATCATTTTGAAAAGATAAAATATGCACCTTACGTCTGGAGTTGACAAGGGATTGACGCGAAGACACACGTTGCTTGGTGTAATTTGTTAGGCGCTTGTAATTGCTTGTAGTCAGTCTAGAGGGCGGAGTCAGGTGGTAACGACTCACGCGCAGTCGACAGGCACGGGTAGCGTGGACACCAACTTGCTGTCTCGCTTCGCTCGCCGCAGGACTCGATCTCTTGCAACACTGCGCGCCTGGTACTTTTCGAGAATTAAACTTGACGATTTATTTAAATTTTTATATTAAAATTTAAATATTGATTTAATTAAATAGACTATTTGGGTAAACACGTCCGTGCTCAATGGCTGTCCGAGGGGAAGGGGATTATTCGCACTACGCACCAATCCCGCCATTTTTGAAGCAAGTTATTCTATTGAAAAAGGGTATATTTTGTAATGATTAATTTTAAACTGGTGCTACCAAATACCCGAGTGGTGGTGTCTTGGTCAGGTACATTTAGCGGTAGTCACTCGAACATGTTATCTCCTAATTATACCCGAAGTCGGCCAGGTCCATGACGTATCTGGCGTCCCCACAAGGTACATTTAGTAAAGACGCCTACCAGTCTCACCAAGGGGTATCGTATTACCCAGTAACTGGCTTGTGAAGGTCAGATAGGCAGTCCCTCCATGTAAAATACTGGCGCTCAGCTGCATCCGGTTAGACTGGAAGCCGACCCCAACATACTTGGGAAAAGGATGATGAGTACCCATATTTCCGGTACCTACACCCAAAGTTGTATTTATTTATATATACTTAAAAAACACAACATTATAAAATACATAACATACATAATTAGCCTATAATGTTCCCACTGCTGGGACAGGCCTCCTCTCGGTGAGAGGGAGCGGGCCGTAATCCACCACGCGGGTCCAGGGCACATTATAAAATAAATAACAAAAAAAAAACATTAAACACTACAAAACGTACAATGGGCGGCCTTATCGCTCTCTGTGATCCCTTAAAGAGTAAACAAGTCACGACATAATTTAAATCAACAAGTCACGCTTCCTAAAATAACAGTCAGAAGTCAGAACGTCCAATAACACAATTCCTTTATCTCTCTATCCGTTTGCAAAGCGACAAAACGACAGAATCCAGAGAAAAACAAACAAAACGCCGTAAAAGTCAAATGAAGTCTTCCTCAATTAAGTTAATTGCGTTTTGTCGACAATCGCCAAACGTCCTGACTGTGAATGTTCTTTTTATAGCTCTATGAATTGTAATTAGGAATTAGTAGGACGCTGACCTTCGGACGAGATGTGGTAAGCTCGGCTAGATTACGCCAGGGAACGGTCGGAAGGTTAAAAATTTTCTGGTGCAAAATCGATGTGAGCCTACCGAAATTAGCCTAGTGCAATTGTTAAGTTGGAGTAACCAACAGAAGTGTGATCACTGGTGGTCAAAAAGAGCCTGTACAAGTGACCATCAACTGTGTTGACTTCCTCATCACAACCATCATTTCATGAACTATTCTAACTTACAGCGCATGGGACACATTAAAAGTAAATAATAAAGTAACTATTTTACGTTACTTAAGAATAAGAGTTTCGTGCGAGCCCTTTTTTTTTGTTTCTGGGGGGAAACCTTTAAAAGCGCCTGGTATTTGGGGATAAAACCAGGGAGTGTGGGATTTTTACCTCACTAAAACCATCCCGGTGGTCACCATCTGCACATGGAAGGGGCACCATTACCTCTTAAAAGACCAATCTGGAGCCCCTCTGTGCAACGCCTGTTAGGGCACATCTCTGGGGAGACTGTAAAGGGGTCTTCCCGAAACCAGACAGTGCAAGTGTGCAAGGCAGCACATGACCACTCTCACAGCGTCCCCACTCTAATGGCCCGCGACTCCAAATTCCCGCCTGCGTTAGATGATGCAGGCGGGGTTTCGGCGTGTTACTCATCGAGGTGGTTGCCTCTTCGACGCCTCCTTCCGCAACCCCCGACTAGTGCCGGCCCGCCACCGTGGGCCTCCTCGGGTCAGGGGGGGGAGTGAGGTGTTAGACTCCCCCCGCGACGTCTAAGAGGGGCGCGCGTGGAACACTACGCGCCGCCACCTCGGGTCCTGATGTGTGGGGGGCAACGGACGTCCCCGAGTCCGTCGCCTCTATGTCCGGTCAGCACCTGAGTTAACCTATAAGAGATGCGCTCCTCTCTCTTCAACCAGGCTTCGAAGTGCAGTAGAACGGCTTCGACAACGCGCTTATGCGAATATTGCGGCTGTTGCAGCCGCTCACGCCACCGCTCGAGCACGTTCCTGCCGCCTCAGCCGAACAACAGCGATGCCTGGCACGCCATAGCCACTTTGGCGGGTGCCACGGATTCGTTTATAGACAGACCCTCACGTCCACCGGCAGAAAGCGAGAGGAGAGGCGAGGAGAGTTGCCGCCTCAAAAGATACAGTTCGGTATCCTCGTGCAATATGAACAGCCATTTTCTGCTGCAGACTGAAAGCCTATTTGACCAAACAGGTGCCCCATAAAGGACCATCGATCGCATGACACCCGCGTAGAGGCGGCGAACGACGGCGTGATTGAGTAAATCCATAAAAATTATTTCGGTCCAAAGAAATTTATTCTCATAAGAACTTACAGTCCGCTTACAAAGACCGCGACCGCGATACAAAGTAGTAAGTGTGATAATACTGTACAATACAATTTCCTACAGAGTATTAGAAGTTATAATGTACATACATGTTTCTTAAGCTTATGTTTAACAAAATCCTAATAGTGAAACAAGAAAAAAGAAAGCCGATCAGTCAACAGAACACAACACAAAACACCATGTACAAAGATCATTATGCCAAAGCTAAATCTTTTCTTCCCTTCCGCACCTAATTATGCAATAACCATACAAAACCTGAAGCTCCTTTATACTCGCTATGACACCATAAAGCGAGGTTTTAAACGAGTTTTCAGAGTAAACGTCCTCGAATTTTAAGGGGAGACGACATCGCCTTGATAAATTACATTACGGTATGACAATTTGACTGAATAGGGCCGAGACAATGGCGACTGAGTTGTAATACTAAATGAATGGGTGACCCGTTTTCTTTTGTGGTTTTTGCGTTCAGTATGTCGGTGTGTATGTTTCAGTTTGGGGCTTAGGAAAGTAGGGTTTCAGCTGTTTTGGAAGGTATTAATGGAGTTTGTTGAACTGGGTTAGTTGTACAGGTTGTAAGCCCTGAGATTTATGAATCTGTGTTTTAAGTGACAGAATTGGATTATAATGTAAAATCACAACGAAACTGCAGACTTTTTTTATAATACACACATCAACACATCATGATCTGCCTAGCCTTTTCCCAACTATGTTGGGGTCGGCTTCCAGCCTAACCGAATGCACCTGAATACCATAATTTTACATGAAGCGACTGCCTGTCTGACCTCCACAATCCAGTAACTGGGTAATACGATACCCCTTAGTAAGAGTGGTTGTCAGATTTTCGGGCTTCTGACGACCCTACGACGAACGGCTGTCAAAGATTCACGATTGACAGCCGGGACCAACAGCTTAACATGCTTTCCGAGGCACAGAGGCATCTTGGTATGTAAAGATGGTCACCCATCCACGGACCAACCGCGGCTAGCGTCGCTTAACCTGATCGATCGGCCCATGCGGCCGTTATCACTTAGCCACAAATCCCTCGCAGTATTGTATACTCCTATATGAAATTAAATAAAAATGTAACTATAAAAGAATGACTTTTATTAGCAGAAATGATTTAAAAAATAACAATGTAGATTCCAAGATAATATTTATATTATATAGTCTTAAAATAATAATAATATGCAAAAGTACCTATATAAAAAGAGGAATGGTTTCGAACGGTCAATTGAATTCAATTCAAAATATTTTATTTCACATAAGCCTACATGGGCTGCACTTATGAAACGTCAGAAGCTAGATGCACGTTTTCAATTAGGCGTTTCCTATAGAGAAGAGCGGGCAATAAAATCCACGGTTACTCTTTTAAAAACATTTGGTTTTCAACTTACAGTATTAATAGGTATGGGAGGACAGTGTAGACCTGTCAACAAGTATCTGGTAATTAACAAAATAGGAAATGGCCAACAAACCTGCTAATATCTTACTTCAGACTTTACACTTTTTATTTATTTTTATCTGATATATGTATCTATTTTACTGTGTGTATTTTAGTTTGTGCTAAATAATTGTATTTTCTTACTTTCTTTCAAATCGAAACATCTAGAACATTTTAGCAGCTTTAAAACATAACCAACATTCACAACACATGCAAAATCCAAACAATTTTCTACCATTAAATAACTCAACTTTTAACCATTTAAGAAAACAGGAAAAACTCCATAAAAAAATAAAAATTCTCATAAATGACAGGCAAAAATATAACGTTCAAGCGTCGTGCTCATAAGTTGCTCGAGCAGCCTTAGTTGTTTAGAGCTCGTCATTGCCCAGGCTGAGTCGAGCCATAAAAAGCCGAGAGCACTACGAGCCTCTTCACTGGCATATTGCGCTCTTTCCGCTAACAACAAAAAATGGAAACCTTCACTTATTACTATGGAGTTTCTATTCGAATATAATTTGCGTTTTGAAGTTGGAAATTGGGTTGGTAATGGGCTAGATTTTAAGCTCTACTTGCCCTAATTTTTTAAAGGAAATCTCTAATGACCTTAGTTACCTATGCGTTATTAAAAATTGTGAGAGTTTAAATTGGTGAAAATTGTATTCAATTAAGATGGCTAGAAGAAATTGAGAACAGCACAAAAAGCCGGAGTAACTGGTACCAGACATTTCGTTGGAAATAAGCATCCCCCCTGTACGTATTTTTCCGTTGCTTTCTTCTTGTCTGTACATAGACGGTTAAATAAATAAAATTGCGATATTTATTTATTTAATATTCATTCATCATTAATTACAGCCGAAAGACGGCCTCTGCTGAACTTAAGCCTCCGCCAACCACCGCTACTTTGGCCGGTTCTGTGGTTCCCGCGTCCAGCGGCCTTCGGTCCACCTTGTGGGAGGCCTTCAACGCTACGTCTTCCGGGACGCGGTCGCTACTCAAAAACCTTTTGGCCCCATCGGCCATCTGTTGTACAATGTGCCCTGCCTATATTTAATATTATCATAGTATTTTGGTTAAGCATAATATGTAATCATAAGCGTACCAATTAAAATGTTATTAATTTTTTTTTTTTTTTTTTAAATAAATCGTTGCCCCACACTTGGAATTTCTCCTGTATCGTGGGTGCGTTTACAAACATTTAAACTCACATGCACAAACAGCCAGACCCGGAACAACTACTTGTAGGCCATACAAATATTTGTTCCGTGCGGGAATCGAACCCGCGACACGCAGCACAGCAGTCAATCGCTTAACCACTGCGCCACCCGTGCCGTCAACTTATTCATCCTACTCGTGATTTGATGACAAAGAAGGTAGTATTCTTGAAGTACCTAATTTTAAATAATGTTGTTGATAGGCCTCCCACAAGATGGACCGATGACCTGGTGACGGTGGCGGGAATCCGCTGAATGCGAGAAGCACAGGACTGGTCGATGTAGCGATGCTTGGCAGCGGACGTCTTTCAGCTGAAATGATAATGGATTTTATATACTAACATTTATAATACCAACTCTGTTTTGACTACCTTTAATGGAGAATTAGAGCTACTTAACATTTTATTTTGGGCAGTGGTGGTCCAGTGTTATTCACCCCGACTTACGAGGTCGTGTGTTGGAACGTTCGGCATTTTAATTTGTGTAATAATTTCATCACCACTGCTCTCAAAACGATGAAGGAAATATCGTGAGGAAACCGGCATGTCCTAAAACAAAAAATTCGAAGAAATTTGACATCCGCCAACCCGCACTGGGCCTGCGAGGGGGATTATGGCCCACTCCCTCTCACAGAGAGGAGGCCTGTGTCCCAGCAGTGGGAACTTTATAGGCTGATTATGTTTACATTTTATTCTGCGAAACAATCTAATTACCCTAAACTCCTCCGCTTATGAACACAGAAATACTCTTAAGCAAACATAAACTGTAGAAGTCTTTGAAGTCCTAAAAGATAAGTCTCAGCCTAAAATTAAGATAAACTAAAGCTAATTACTTAGGCGTTGTTTTAAGGATCGTATTTCAACGTGGAAACACAAACTGGAACTTAGGAAAAACTAGTTTTAACTTTGTTTATGTTCGAGATCGAATTATTTTAGAATTTTCCTTTGGTCGTTTCGGTAGTAAGTAAAGCTTTAATAAAACTTGATGTGCAGAGTTAATTACACGATCACTACATATATTTAGTAATATTTAACTAGATTGAAAAAAAAAAGGTTCGAAAAAAGAATTCGGATACTTGTTTGGCGCCATCACCAACGTCCATAAGTGCCTGTAACATGCATGTATCTATCACATAGTTAATTTATATGTCATGGTTTCATTAATCCATTTTAAGTCTTTTACCTATTGTGGTATAGTAATTTTATTTTTAGGTGCATCGTCTTCATATATAATTATATAATTAATGTATGCAAAATATTGTAAAACATTTTAAAAGAGTAACGGTGGAGTTTCTTGCCCATTCTTCTCCATACGAAAACTACTTTTTTGGAAGGGGCGACTAGAATCAATTTTATTTTTGACGTTCAAAAGTGCCTTTTATGTGCCTATTTGAAATAAATGATTTGACTTTGACTTTGATGCAGCCGACAGCACACGCAGGACACGATATTAAGTGTCCCATCGTTTGTGGAACAGCACCACATTTACACTCCAAGGTGGAGTCGTCCATGAATCTCCACCAGAACAGGGGGCTTACTCCGAAGTGCAATGTGCGACCGACAAATGGCCGAACCGAATATTATTGAAAAATGCGAAAAAAGTTCGTATCGGCTCAGTTGAGTCGGGACCATAGTCAATATTCGAAAGAGTGTAGGAGTGTAGGATCGGAACCGGTCGAGCCAAATAGTAACTTCGTAGCAGGAAACGGCCGATAGTACTTCGGAGTAGGCCCCCCGGTTTTTCTGTGCACTCCTCGTCATCATCATTATCTTGCCCTTAATCCAATTCATTTAGAGTCGGCGCAGCATATATTTTTCTTCCATACTTCTCTATTAGTCGTCATCTGGGTAGCCACCCCCTTTCTAACCATATCATCATTCACACAGTTCATCCATTGTTTCATTTTTTTTGTGCACTAAAGAGGTGAACAGGAATCGCTAAGACCAATCTAATGAGTCCAAGGTCGATACGTTTTTAAGAAACCATATAAGGGTTCCGTAACCCACTATCCAGCTCCATCATCAGACTAGCTCGCCGGTTCCATACGATTATATTGTCACCGAAATTACATACATTTTCAAAGTTTCAACAACCACTAGACACTTCTAGTGGGTTTGAAGTGAACTGCAGGACAGAATCCTGCAGTTGCCTCAACAATCGAGTCGTTGATGCGTGTCGCTAGTGGGTAGTGGCACTAAATCAGGCAAATAGTTTCGTTACAGAAGTTTAATGCGTTCAATAATGTCTTTGCTAGTTTACTACTTACCTTTTACAAGAATGTTTTAACATAAAATATCATGAGCTTTGCAAGTAGAACGATCAGTCGATCATAAATTTGCACAAACAGTTTTATTTTTCTCTCCATTCATTAAATTCTTATTACCTAACTGTATGTATAGTAATACTCTGATATCAAAAGTCTTTCTTCACTTCATCTCCTTGCTTTACCGTCACGAACTTAAAGCTAAGTATACCACGCAGCGAAATTTCAATTTTATAAAAGCTTTATGCCCAAGTAAAAAAGATACTGTACAAAAGTGGACTTAACGCCTGAGGCATTTTCCACCAGTCAACCTTAGCGTGGTGCAGAGAGAAAACATGGCGGGTACAACATAAGGGAAAATAATACGGAAATAACTATAAAATACAAGAATGATCATTTTTGTATCAAATCTGTGTGATTTTAAAAAGTTACACAGATTTGTGTACTAGCATGCATCACAATAGCTGCTCAACTACTAATACCATGTTACAGTATTAAGCAAGCAAGCAATCAGCAAGCTTGAAACTACAGCTTATAAACACGGTTAGATTCATCATCCTCACTTGAATTATGGTAATGCGCAAATGACAAATGGGCATCCAATACTAAGCTGCGTGAAGGCCGCGTGTTTGTCAAACGCTTCCGTCAGTCCACAGCGTCAGTCTGAATGTCAGTTCTAGTGGTTTGTATTGTACTGTGTGTTTGTTTTTGAGTGATGGAGAAAATGACCCCTTTAGGGAGTGAATTCTCAAAAATCCTTCCTAAGTCCTCAATTTCAGTATACAGGGTAAACTTAAGCTGGCTAGCGAAACTCCACAGACGTGATCAGTCAGATCGATATCTAAACACGATAAAATAAAATAAAAAACATATTTGGTGTCTTTTTGGGGCCACGAGTAATAGTTTTCTTGAAGTATGAGTTGAGAAAATCGGTTGTCTTTTATTTTGTCATGTTTGGTTTCGATACCCTTCACGTCTGCGGGGTTTCACTAGCTAATTTAATTTAACCCTATATAAGGAACTCTTGAAGGTGAATGGCGTGCAATAGAAGAAGCCTATGTCCAGCAGTGGGCTGCTATAGGCTGATGATGATAATGATGAAGGAACTCTTGTGCAAAATTTCATGCTTTTGGACTTAGCAAATAAGGCTGTGCGTTATCTATCAGTGAATGAATTAATTTTAAATTCTTATTAAGTTGATTGAGCTGAATCATGGCTTGAGTTTAATTCTGAGTGAGTATAGTACTTTAAATATACTAAACACAAAAGCAGTTGGTGCACCTTAATAAATAAATAAATAAAATTCTTTTCGGAAACGAGAATTTTCAATAAAGGTTTTAGATAAAAAAAATACCTACGAAAAGTTTCGAATTTATTTACGCTTTTCTTTCAGCAAAATTCCAACATATCGAAAAAATTGCTTTTCTTTATCGGAGATGCTTTTTACAAACAAATCTCACATTCGCAAACATCCAACCCGGAACAACTATCTGAGGGCCACACAAATATTTGTTCCATGTGAAAATTTTACTCGTAGCTAGTGGAAACCCATTGGGAAATCCAATCAATCAGATATTGCCAATGAAACTGTAGTCAGTTTTTTAAAAGACAAAGTCATTTATTCATCGGGTATAGTAGGTATAAAGTTGGCTTATATGGATAAGTTCGGGATACATCCGTTGCTAATAGCTACATACGAATATTTACAATGTGAACCTAATGTACTCATGGGTATAAAATATAACTTATATACTACTTATACCCTATTAAACAATACAAAACACTTATACTACGAGTATTGACATTTATACTTTAATGTACATTAAGGCATTCTTATGCTCGGTTCCTATAAACGAAAACGAATCATTTTGCTTACCAATCGTAGCATTTTTTATTGGCAAAATGGGCATATAAACAGATTGGTAAGCTAATTTTACCTGTGATAGCTACTTACCATATGGGAGGGCCTACTATGCAAACCTATGAGGTCTTTTTTCTTTACTGGTAAAGATACAAGATATAGGGATCTTATAGGGATCGGCCATTGGTCAAATTCAAACTGACAGCTTATAATTCGATTAACTATTTAAATACACTTTTGAATAGGCTATTTTCCTAAAAAAATCTAATTAGTCCGTCAGTTAGATTATCAAAAAATATTGAACCCGTATTTTTTCTTTTGTCAATTATATAAAAAATAATGAAGATATCGCCCGTTAAAGTTCCGCGTGACGTCACTTGCTTGCGACATTTTTACAAGCAAGTGACGTCACGACCCCTCACTTCCGAATTTTGACGCGCTTTATCTTTGTCATTTTTTGGTTGATTGAGAAAATAAAAAATACGTGTCCATTGTTTTTAGATAATCTAACTGACGGACTAACCATAATTATTATTTTTTACTCAGGCAACTACCCTATTGTCAAGAAGTCGGTCAGACAAAAAGTTAAAACTAATTGCCCGTTCGAAACGGAGGTTCCTATAGACAACAACGGCCTTGCAACTCCATTGACATTCTTTTTAAATCAATTTAATACACAAAAATAAAACCTGGAGATTGAAGCAAACAAAGAGAGGCCAACACCCAGCAGTTGGTAAAGTCGGCCTGTGGATAATGATGATGATAAAAAAATCCTGCTTAAGATCATTGGTATGACTAAACAGCATAGCATAGCATAATCAGCCTGTAATGTTCCCACTGCTGGGAAACAGGCCTCCTCTTTGTGAGAAGGAGTGGGCTTTCCACCACGTGGGCCCGGGCGGGTAGATGTCATATGTCTTCAAATTTTTGGTTCTCTGAGAAGTGGTGGCCCAGTCGTAACGACCGCGAGTCACGAGTTATAGGGCGTAGGTTCGAACCCAGTTAGGCGCTTTACAAACGACATGTCCTAGAACCAAAAATTCGAAAATATGTGACATATACCAAGCCGCAATGGGTCCGCGTGGTAGATGGCCCACTCCCTCTTACAGAGAGGAGGCCTGTGTCCCAGCAGTGGGAAGATTATAAGCTGATTAAATATGTTAAGTATGTTGTCGCTGGGCCCCCTCTGCTCCGGACTAAACAGTACCCAAGAATATGTAAAATTTTAAATCCATATTCCGTTTCAATATCACCACAAGAAAAAAATCCTGCAAGACAGGACAAACAAATAAAAGTACGTAATAATCGTTCTCCGTAAAGCCGAAGGCATGACGCAGCCAAAAACAATGTAAGCCGCTGTCTTACACTGCATATTGCACTCGCCTAGGATTATCTGCGGCTACCGCACCGGGATTTGAGACAAATTCGTTGCGTCATAAATGTAGTCCTTCGGGGATTTAGGAGGGAAAGACGATATGCTTTACTGGGTAACAGTTATCAAGCATACTATCTTAAGGATTTATATGTATCTAGGTTTATCTACACCATTGCTCTCAAAAGCGATGAAGGAAAACAGCGTCAGGAAACCGGCATTTCTCATTACCTAAAAGTCGAAGACACGTGTCATCTACCAACCCGCACTGGGCCCGCGTGGTGGATTACGGCCCATTCCTTCTCACAGAGAAGAGGCCTGTGTCCTAGCAGTGGGAAAGTTAAAGGCTGATTATGCTAGGTTTTTCAACAAAGTAATGACCTCATTATTTACTACATTACAGTCTGACAGAATTATTGCTTTCCAGTTAAGTAGACCTACTTAACTGGAAAACAATAATTCTGTCAGACTGTGAATTAGAAAAGAAAGTGCCTTGATCAAAATAAATAATAATAATAATTTAAGGATATACTATAGATAGTGTCATCTTTGATTGCCGTGTTGCTCCTGTAGTCACGCGTAGAGTGGAAGAAAACGTCTTCGACTCTACGCGTGACTACTTAGGTTTCGCGTTTGATATCCAAGTCTGCGTGTAAAAGGTACACCCTTATAATATGGTACCCACTGTAGTTGGCGGAACGTGGGTGTTGTACACTTCTGGTTTCCCTTTCGGGGAAAAGGCTTGATATTTTGTATAAATGTATTTTAATTGTAGTCAAACCATTCATTTTCTGACAGCAATCTACTTATACACACACCAGAGAACACAAGACTTTACTTGATTTAGGTTACTTCGAAATATTTCTTTGGCACATCTCCCTTTCTTCTTTGATGAGTGACCTCCCTTAATCCTTCGCTGTCTAGACATCACATCAAATTGTTGCGCATATTGTTTTCAGGGATTGTCGATATTTTTCTCTTTGCAAACCTCCTTTTACTTCGATGGCTAAAGGATTTTTTCTATAGGATCGACCACATTTACATTTTATATATGTCAATCAATGACATGTCATTTTGTCAATTTATATATGTCTGTTCTTACGTCAAAAAAAATACAAATGTAAATAAATGTAAATGTAATGTAAATGTAAATATGAAGACAGACTTGATTGACGTATGATTTCTTACTCCTTTAGTGTTGTCGAAAACACTCTGATGGTATTTTGCGCCGCGTGCTTCGCAAAATACACGACGCTTAGCCGCTGCGCTGGAAAATAGACTTCTAAGCTGAGCGTTACGATGTATAAAATACATAGTGTGCAGTATACATGTAAAGTGATGCAAAAATGGCGAGTAATTACTGCTCAGTGTGTTTTGGCACCTACTTATCGACTGTCATAAAACGTCAAGCTCAAATTAATCTACTTGCCGCTGCTGACATCAAGCAAGCACTCGATACGGTTCCGTACCGTATCGAACATCAATCAATGTTATCGTAGGAGTCCTCTAAACGCTGTTCACAAGTCCAAAACCCGAAAATTTTGTCAGTTTCAATCAAATAGACGACCGCTATTCTTCTGACAGCTGTTTGCTATCGGGGCATGGCAAATCAGGTTATCGAAATGTGTCATTTTCGATACGATAGCCTGTCGGATTGTAATGAATAGCTATGCTGAAGTGCCTTTGTCTCTTCATTGAGTTAACGACTGCTGCCTTCTAAATTAATACTTTCATGGAGCTCTCAAAAAATACCGATGGCGTTTATCGAGATCTCCTCTTGCACCTTTTTCACTATTAATTGTAGAAGGGCTTGTGGCAAGTAATAACAACCGTACGTATCGATCGATCAGGTTAAGTTACGTTTGCCGCGGTCGGTCCGTGGATAAGTGACCATCTTCACATACCAAGACCCCTCCGTGCTACGGAAAGCACGTTGAGTCGTTGTTGTGTGTCATTTGTGGATCTTTGACAGTCATTAATGCGTCAGAAGCCCGAAACTCTGACAACCAGTCTTACCAAGGGGTATCGTATGCTACCAGCTCAATATGATTCATGAATAATTATTATTTCCTGTAGATTCAAAACTATGCGCAAGTATTTTAATATCGAAACTATAATAGATAGAGAGTACGAGCAGTTCCCCTTCGTACCCAATACAAAAATAAATTATGCACTGTGAAATGCAAAACAGCATTAATGAAAAAAAGTATTCTTGGTATGGCACCTCGTATCTTTAATAAGATTCCAGATAGTTTTAAGGAAATGACATATGTAAAATTAAAAAAAAACCTGACTAATTTACTGATAGAAAAATGTTATTATACTGTTGACGAATTTCTAAATGACTTAACAATTTGATGTGACTTTTTAAATTTATTGTGATTTTTTATGTACCCACTTATTTTACTTTTTATGACATTTCGTATTTTTTTATAATTTCTCAAAAGCTAATTTAATTTTATATTACTAATTATGTTGTAATTAAATTGAGTATGAATGATATTTTAAACAATCGTTATGTTAAAATATTTGTATGCTCTAATGGCAAAACATGGCAACCTATATAAAATTATGTATTGCAAGAACCCAATGTACCTATGTTTGGCAAATAAAATTCTGATTCTGATTCTGATAGACTTACTGGACGTGTTTTGTTTATAGTAAAACATGTATAACATTAATTACTATTTACCTAATACTTTCCAAGTTGAGATTTAAAACTTTGGTCTGGTGAACTGTTGACTTACTAAGCTACTGACATTCTGAAGTGTTGAGATTTTGAATCGTTGGTCTTACGGTCTTGAGGTTTTAACTGCTGATATTATGGCTGTTGATCTTAAGTATCATTCCCGGTATCGTATTACCCAGTAACTGGGTTGTAAAGGTCAGATAGGCAGTCACTCCATGTAAAAGACTGGTATTCAGCTGCATCTGGTTTGACTGGAAGCCGACCGAAAAGGCTAGTCAGATGATGATGTATGTCTGCATGTGTGTGTGTGTGTGTGATTTTAAATATATGTGTCAAAGAGGCTTCCTGGCCAAGCTACCGAACTGATGTTGATGTAACTTTGTCTACATCAAGTTCCTACACAATCAGATTCCATGGTTCCATTACCTAAACACCTAGATATAAATATTCTCACTTTCATACCAGCTAAAGCTTAGTAAATAAATACGAAATAAACTGCCAAAAAATTCACGACAATTTCACAACTCCCGTTTAAATCATTACCCAATAAATAAAACGGTATTGTTTCCGCCAGAAGTAAGCCTCACATAACGGCTTATTTCGCGTAAAGGGACACATAAATTGCCGCTTTAGAAATATTTCTGCGTACTGTAAAAGAAATGTACAAAAACTTTTAAGTACAGACCGCTGCATTTTGTGAGAGATGGTGAGCTATATAGAGTGGTTGTAACCGGTATATTTTCTACTTCAATGTTGTTTACACTGAGGGGTTGAATCGCAAAACCCATTTATGCTCAGCGTTTCTGTTTTTATTGTGGGAATGTGGGTGAGGTTTAGGGTTTTAAAAGATCTTTGGGTATTTGAATTAGTGGACAATATTATTTTCATCCGTTAAAACTCTCATTGGAAAGTAGACAAAGTTTACCGCCAGAGTTATACCATACCCAGCTACTCTTTTTCACGCACCACGAATTCATGATACCTTTTTATGTAATAAAACAATCATGGCTACAATGAAAGAAAAACTCACTAATAGTTTTATTGAATTCAATCATTTTGACCGTTGATCGAGGCTCAGAAGTCCAAACTCAAGGATTGTCAAAGAGCGATGGAGCGTAGCTTCCTAGAAATTAAACTCACCTACCAAATTTACAAAACCATAATACGCTCCAGGTCGGGCATCATCCAAGGTTGCGATAAGTCTGCGAGAGTGAAATAGGACTAGGCAGGCCACACTAATGGGATGCAATAAGACAGATGTACCAGGATCATCATACAGTGGATGCCTGAAGATAGTCGTCACCGAGGCAGGCCTAAGACACGCTGACGTGACGATTTGAACTTGTTCCTGACCTTAAAGCACACTATAAAGAAAATTGAAAAAATTTAAGGGTGGCTTTTGCCTAGCAGTGACCAAGTACAGTTTGAACTAAATATTCAAACCAAATTAAAAATGGTTCTATGGGGCATACTTTTAGTATAAGACAGCTATAAACGTTTATAAATAAAGAAACATAAACATAACATAAAATAAATAAACTATTACCACACAAACTAATAACTTCATTCAACTGCCACAAGTTAACAGCTCTATATAACATTTCAACATCAAGTGCCAACATACATGTGCGACATAGATCTCAACTGTAATAACATTAATCCGCACTATATGCATTATGTTCTCGTCCAAATGATATAGAGACGTTTTGCTTGTAAAGTTAAACTGAATAATCGCGATAATGGTGTAATTGTTTGAACTTCACCTTTAGGTTCAGAAGCCCTAGCCAAGTGACAATCGCTTTCAACTGAATTGACATACGCTTTTCGGTAGTTTACTTGTCATTCCAATACATTTTTGACTTCTCCATCCTCGTCAAGTGTCGTGCCACTCTTGTATTTGACTACAGTGCTCAATTACACATTTGCCTTTGCTTTGTAGCAGTAAGTCTGCTGATAGAATGTCACTTTGTCTAGGTCATCTTGATTGGATTAAGTTTTCCGTAAATGTATGTGAACACTTGAATATGACTATGATATAAACCTTTATGTGTTAGTTTGCTACTTGAAGAGAACTAGATAGAAAAATCGTCATAGTGTGGTCATGGCGTAACATTGTTATGCCATTTTTATTTAAGAAAAAATTTGGGCCTAGTATAGGTCCTTGTGGAGTACATATTAGTGCATATTCCTATGGTATCACTTATTACTTATCATAATTTGGCACAGTTTTGCAAGAATACTTACAAAAGTTATTAGTACTTTACTTATGAATAACATAAAACATTATGATGTAATATCATCAGCATACACTTCTATCTACGTCAGCGAAAGCCTTAGCAAATACCAAATACATCATAAAAATATAACAAGATTATAGCTAATAAATAAACATAAGTCAATCAGGATTTACAAGATGGAAGGCAATATTTACGAGGCCATTCCATTAACACAAATGGTCCCATCAACTAAGAAAATAATCCTAATGCTGTGGATGAAATTCTTATATTTCAGTATAGGGAAAATATTACTCATTCTGTTGGTATAGTCTGGTGGAAGAGCTGATAGCAGGAACTCTCTAAATTATACAGGAAAAATTAATAACCAGTGTGCAAACTTTAACCATGAATTCAGCATATGATTCTAGACGTACTCGTATTTTAGCGTACAAATGTTTTCGTCATCAAAAAAAAAAACAGCTGTTTCATAGAAAAGTGCAATAACTACGCGGTCAAAATGTATGGCACAACAATTTTTTTTATAACCCCCTATAATTTCTATGCTATATCTGTAAGGGGAGAGAGAGTCATAATTATGCTGAATTAATTACAGTTCGCGCACTAGTTAACTGTTAACTGTATTTTTTTAATATTCTATTTCGCGAAAATATGACAATTTGCAGCAAATATATATTCAAGAGCTATACTGAGGTTTTCAATGATTGTATAGTAATTATTTTGTTATAGTTCCAGTGTCATGAATTTTGATCAACATAATATATTATAACGTAAAACAACGCCACAATTTGCAAAAACGTAATATGTTGGAATTCCGTGGGCTACATTGAATCACCTTAATAATTTGTTTTTAATAATAAATTCATTCCTGAATCAAACAGGTACAAAAGGTAACTGATATTTTTGTAGATGCTATATATTTTGCATTCCTTTACATTTTTACTTTGCTTTTCTAAAAATATATTAAAATCAGGATAAGAAATACGAATTTGGAATTCTCTGTAGTCTTCATCGAAATAAAAACTTTGAAATGTGTCCGATCTCATTCAATGCCAAACAAGATAAAAATAGATAACAGAATTCGTTTTTAATATTCCCATCGTTGCTTTGTCAAGTAATATGTAGCAACGTCGTTATCCAATGCATTGGAAGCTTGAAATAAAATTGGCTAAACTTGAGCATCTACGAAGCTCACTCTAACAATACTAGGATCTTTATTTTCTACGTTATTTTAAGTAATGTGTTGTTTATTTGGTTATTGTTGCTCACTTGTACCAATTATATTAATGCAATCGGGCGACTGCTACGGGCTGAAGTGGCGACCGCGTACCGGAAGACGAAGCGTTGGAACGCCTCCCACAAGGTGGACCGACGACCTTGTGAAGGCCGCAGAAACCCGTTGGATTCAAGAAGCATAGAACCGGTCGAAATGGAGGTGCTTAGAGGAGGCATCGGACATCTTTCGGCTGAAATGATGATGCTGCTATGCTACAAAATAAAGTAATTTTGAGTATATTTTGATTCAAAGTCAAAGTCAAACCATTTATTTCAAATAGGCACATAAAAGGCACTTTTGAACGTCAAAATTGCCAAAAATAGAATTGGTTCTAATAGCCTCTTCCAAAAAGTAGTTTTGTATAAAAAATAATAGGCAAGAAACTCCACCGTAACTCTTATAAAATGTTTTACAATATTTGGTATACATTAAAAATATGTGCAACTTCAAACTTCCAACTGCGAACTCTTTACTGAAAATCCATTTACCTGAGTAATCAATAATCTCTAAAGTAACCTTAACTTACCTCTTAATAACCCAACCAGTATTTCACTAATAACCAGTTCCAAATTACTATCCACATCCTCTGTAGCTATATTCACACTAGGTCTATCTTGCATACATCCAGTATAATCAAGTCCGTCTCAATAATCGTTTGTGCCGACTAACGGCATGGTGTATTATGTAACCATGTATTGAGACGTTCGTCTAATGCGTCTCTAGGGCCAATGGTATTTACATTTTGCGATTGCATTGCTGGTCTGATCCGATATATGGTTGGTATTGCTTCTGTGTATGGACATAAATGGGGTGAGTAATGTCGGAACGTTCAGTTGATTATTTTTAGAATAAATTTTATTGAAAACACAATGGTTATGTGCGATGCTGTGAGGATAGTTTTGAGTATGAATGTCGATGGCTGTACGAGTAGGGGAAGACCAAAGGGGTCAACTATTAGAGACGTATGGAAGAAAAAGACGTTGCGCCGACCCCAAATAAATTGGAATAAGGCAGGAAAATTATGAAAATAACTATGGTTATGTGCGATGAAACTCAAATGAACCCATCAAAACATAATTGTGGCGATATATGCAATATTCGAGAGCAGTGGTGGCCCAGTAGTAACGACCGCGAAGTACGAGTTGTAGATTTTGAGTTGGACGCCAGACTTGGCGCTTCACTTTGTGTAAATTATTATCTACAAGGCAAATGTTTTTGATAACGCTGGAAAGGGATGCCCTAGAAGGACATAGTGACCTCACTCGTTCTTCAGAAAGGTCAGGTACGTAGTACTTAGAACCGGGGCGCATGCATGACCAGAAGGCTAATTCTCGTAACTAAAAAACGTTCAAACTCAAGTCGCAGTGCCGCAAAAGTTCCAAAATGGCACAAAAGGTATTCTACTAAACTAAAAAAGTAAGTCAAACGTGACGTTTACTGCAATGAGATTGCGACTAAACTGAAGAAAAAAATGTACCAGAACGGTATTCTGCTAAAGTTTTGACTAGGCATTCAGATGTGTGAACATAAACGAAGCAAAAGGAGTATATAAGGATCGTAGCAGGTGGCGTTTTGTATTTTCTAACTAATGGGATGAAAACGTGAGTTTATGTATGTATGTTTAAACTAAATCTTACTTTTTAAGCTAAATCTTACTACATGCTGTACTGCAACAGGGCCATGTTATTCTAAATTTAGCCTAGTTAGGTATAATCTGTTACTGGCGCCGATTCCCTTGTTCACAAACTAAACTAAATTTATGTTCAGTGCGTCTTTATCTTTCTATTTCATTAAGAAAAGGACAGAAGATAAATATTAGTTTAGTCCTGTCAAATTAAGATACTGCATAGACATTTTAGACGTGATTAAAAACATGGCTACAAAAAATACGTCAATTTACGTATGGCGCTGACTAATTTGACGGGACTAAACTAATATTTATCTTCTGTCCTTTTCTTAATGAAATAGAAAGAAAAAGATGCACTGAACTTAAATTTAGTTTAGTTTGTGACCAAGGGAATCGGCGCCACTGTATTTATATTTTTAATAAATAAATAAAAAACTAAAAAGTAAAGTCACACAGTGGGTGCCTGAAGACGGGCGTCGTCACCGAGGAAAAGAAAGAAAGAAAATACATTTATTTAACACAGACTAACAGACACACCATACACCAGATACATACATCAGATACATACATCAGATACATACATCAGATACATACATCAGATACATACATCAGATACATACATCAGATAGCAACAAATAAAAATCAAAATAGGAAGTATAAAGACCGATGTAAGAAAATAGCAGGAAACGTGCTGGCGTGACGATTTGGACTAGTTCCTGACCAATTGGACGGATAATGCACAGCACAAAGAAAGCTGGAAGAATATGAGGTAGGCCTTTGCCCAGCTGTGGGACAATATAGGCTAATGGAAAAAAAAAGAGCGGCCGACGAGATAATGCGTTTTTGGCACCTGTCAGTTTCATACAAACGAATTCGTGTTTTGCGAATTTGATATTTATTAGCTCAGTAGCCGTAGCTTGGTCACCCACGGTGAAGCCAAGAGAAACCCGAGGAGAGGCCGCTCGTCAGGGCTTTGCCAGTAAGCCGACGACGTAGCGGCCAACAAGTAGGTTACGGTGGAACTTGGGCGACATCGTAACTGAGGCGGGCCGCGATGTCGTATGGGAGGCATCACGGCTGAGGGTTGGAGGCCGCGGCGGGAGAGGAGTGCTGGTATTGCGGTGCGCCGCTCTCCCTACCATCCGCGGCCTTGACGGGGTCGCCACCGTCTGATGGCAGACGCGGTGGGGCCGCAGGGTAGGAGGAGTGTTGGTATGACGTTGGCCGCTCTCCCTATCCTCTGCGGCCGAAAATTGGCATCGGCGGGGCTAATGACCTGACCTGACCTGGGGACCAAGGGTGCCCAGACACGGGGTCATCTGGCGTCCATGTGCTGGTTTGGTCCCTGGGGTGGTCACGGCGTGCTATGTGTTCTGGTGCGCCGGTGATGGGGAGTACTCCCCAGAGGAGGGTCCGGTGACGGACAGCCGCGGCGGGTTCACGGATGAGTGCTAACGCGTAACCGTGTTCCCGCCGTAAGAGGCAGAGGAGGACACCGTGGAGTTTTAGTGGGTTAGAATCCCACATAACTGCACTATCTCCCCGTGGTAGTGCAGAATGCATGAGCATTTCTCCACGATAAAAAAAAGGTTAAGCTACGCTTGCCGTGGTTGGTCCGTGGATGGGTGACCACCTTCACATACCTAGACCCCTCCGTGTCAGGTTAACTAACCCGGTAACACCTTTTAGTGGCATAACGCGTAACAAGAATTAAAATGTTAATGACTTAACTCCGAGTTAACAAACTCTACATTTATTTATTTAACCCAACTAAACGCGCAAGTGAGCCTTAGTTGTCCGTATTAAAATGATTCATTTGATTTGATTCGATTGTAAAAAGTGTTCGCCCCCGGGTGGGCTCGAACCACCAACCTTTCGGTTAACAGCCGAACGCGCTAGCCAATTGTGCCACGGAGGCGATGTGAGTAGGTCCCAAAATATTATCCACTTCAATTGTACAGATAATAAGAGTTATCTACCTGAATGCATATCCATCAAGACAGCGCTTCAATGAGAAACGCTGAAGCAGTACCTCCTACATCTTCAGCAGCAGTGGCGTAGTTATTAAGGTTCAAAGTGGTACAGTCAGTTCTTACTCGGGCACAGAGGTCTGCACTCTAGTCAGCGAAAGGATTTTAGAATAATATATACTCGTAATACTAAAAATATAGTGCGGTCTGAGGGGCGCATCCAAAGTTTTTATACAGCTTTCCTTAACTCATAAAAAAAAACTTGCTAATACTATGAATGGTCAAAAGTAAAACTACCTAACCAAACTAACTCGAGTTAGGGTGCTAAATTTATTGAGCTTGTTTCGCTCGCTCAAAAATAATGAATCCCAGAAACATCAAAGTGCATTATGCTAGATGTGGGAAACACTTCTTAACTGTGTGTTGCCCATGTGAAATGATGAATGATGATGTAATGAGACGGAACCTCTCTTCTAGATACTCGTAATCGTATATTAATAATTTTGGAATCATATGGCAGTTGCATACTGCATTTGATTTTAATCATTTACCATAAAATATCGTACAGGACAACTCCTTGTGAACAGCCGCTTAAGCTCAAGTTTCCTAGAAGAGCGAATCGTTCATCGCGCAAGCAGTAGCATATACAACGTCCCGACATCGGGCTATTGTCGGGCAGTTTAATTCCGTTCCAGCCTGACCCTTGGTGCCCTCTCCCAGCGACGCCCTAAGCCGAGGTCCGTACCCCACAGCGGGTGCCCTTAGCGTGTAGTTGCCTAGTTTTTAAGTTTTTAAGCCCTGACTGGAGGCCTTTGTTTATAAAGGCAGCCACAGGCAAACCTGGTTAAGCAGACGACAACCTCATAGGTTGAACTGAGAGGTCATCTAACATCAGCATCTAATCAGCCTATATTGTTCCTACTGCTGGGACACAGGCCTCGTCTCTTCGAGAGGGAGTGGGCTAACTGAGAGATGCCACTCCCAAAAAAAACAAATACGTCAGTTTCCCACCAGACACGGCACCCGCCTGGTAGTCTGGTTTCGTTTCTATGGAGGATGAGTGAACTGTTCACCCTGTTCCTCATACCTCTATATTATATAAAAAATATCACAATACTTGTACTTGTGGTGGTCAAGCTTTTATTTAACTTGCGATGTATGTTTGTTCGTATGTATGTTTGTTCGGATGGACTCTTGCAACGCAATTTTAAAGCAAATATCTTCAACCGATTGAGCTTAAATTTTGCATGCATGTGTAAATTGGGTGACAATGCAAAATTATTATGACATGGAGCTGATCTGATGATGAAACCGGAAAGTGGCCATAGGAACTCGGTAGTTAAGCAACACAACCCTATCGAATTTGAACTCGTTTGATTCGTCTTGACGAGAACTTTGGTGCTACATGGTAACCAGGGTCTGATGATGGAGCTGGAAGATAGCAATAGGAACTCGGTAATTAAGAGACACAACCCCATCGAGTTTGGGCTCGTATGATTTGTCTTGACGAGTACTTTGGTGCTAGATGGTAACCAGGGTCTGATGATGGAGCTGGAAGATGACCATAGGAACTCGGTAATTAAACGACATAACCCCATCAAGTTTGGACTCGTTTGATTCGTCTTGACGAGAACTTTGGTGCTAGATGGGTGCTAACCAGGGACTAAAGATCAACAGGTAGCTTAAGTGCAGTAAACGCATATAACGGAAAAACACTGCTAAGCGCTACGAACTACGCCGTAGTTAATCTCGCATCAAAAAAAATAAAAGTAAAAAATAAAATTAAAAGAAAAAAAAAATTTTTTTAAAACAAGCTTTTATTACTTATTAATAAAAAGTACTCAAAAGTTAAAAATAATTTAAACCTGAAGAAATACATGAAAGCGTTTTGATAGAACAATAAAGAACATTTAGAACACAATGTAACACGCTTTTATTTTTCTTATCAGGTTTAAATTATTTTTAACTTTATAGTCCTTTTTATGAATAGGTAATAAAAGCTTTTTTTTTAGATTTTTTTTTTTTTTGTTTGGAAACTGTTTCGAAATCTAGTTCAATCTGCTAGCTATTAAATTTCAAACTAAAAAGGTACAAAGCACAAAAACAAAACAGCTTGTATACATACCAGTTCTGACAATGTGGAAATCGGATTATTCTAGAGCTTTCATGACCAGTGAGCTTTTAACAACCTCGTATTAAATTATGAACTCGATATTTTAATGACGGAAAAAAATAAAATTTACGTCAAAAGTGAACTGACAACTATTTTGAAAGTATTTTAGCGACTGCCTAGTACCTCCACAATCCAGTTACTGGGTAAAACGATACCCCTCCGTGAGACTGGTTGTCAGACTTTCGGGGTACTGACGACCCGTAACGACTGTCAAAGATCCACGAATGACTGCCGGGACCAACGGCTCAACGTGCTTTCCGAGACATGGAGGGGTCTTGGTATGTAAAGATGGTGACCCATCCACGGACCAACCGCGGCAAGCGTAGCTTAACCTGATCGATAAACCTGTGCGGCTGTCACAAGCCCCTCTTATGTACATTATGTACAACCATATTATTTACATGGGACTTAAATATAGCTGAGAAATGTGGGTGTACTAAAGGTACCTACACCCCTGCCCAACCCGTGTATATACAAATTTTATTTATATTTCAAATTGACGTTATTTCAAGTTAAACAAATATCAACTTTATATTAATGAAAATTAAGTTGATTTCAGAGTAACTAGCACTATTGAAAAAGTTATAAAAATGTTTAAAGTTTTAGCGTAAACTGAACTTTATTGAGTAGGAATTAAAGTTATTTTTCCATAAACTCATATTTGGTGAATATGTCGCGATATTAGATTAGCATACAACAACCAGCATAGCATAGCATAATCAACCTATAATGTTCCCACTGCTGAGACCTACGCCTCCTCTCTGCAAGAATAAATGGGCCGTCATTCACCACGCGGACCCAGTACAGTTTGGTGGATGTCACACCTGGCATACTTCCTGCCAATTAATAAAACATTTTACCCGACTCAGTCTCCACTACGTTACCCCAGAAAATATTCACGATAATACGCTGTATGCCTCGTAAAGCATTCTCATATAATACACCAGAGGGGTAGTGAAAAATTAATAATTCATAAAAATTACCATCACCGGGAACAAGGCTTTAAAAATTTCACGAAAAAAAAAAAGCAAGTGGGATCGCTTCGCATGAATGAGCTGATACTCACAACGACATATCAAGCTTTCAATGGCAATTATAAGGTGACCTCTCGTAGTACGGAAAGCCTAGGCAATGTGAGGTCATGGTATATTGAAACGTATACTTAATATGTTGGCGGGTGTACAGGGTGCAATCAAATTTAGTAGGATATTGTATTCATAGCGTTGATATTTGGTTACAAGGCTGTTAATTTTCGTTTAAAACCACGTATATTGTGCAATATTCGATTGCATTGGTTGTCTTTTTGATGTTTGACGAAGTCAAACAGCGATATTAAGTGTTATGTCTTCAATTTAATAAACAGTGTATTATCTATGTATTTACATAAGAAGAAAAAAGGAAAGAATTGTAGTAAACCTATTGTATTATAGAACAATTCCTTTCTGATGTGAAACGTTATAAACAATCAAAATTAAATAATAATTATTATAATATTGCTTTGAATTTTCCGCTTGATTCAGAAAGCGGTACTTCTGGACACGGCTCGCATTGTCAGGAGGTTCCTCTCTCTGGAGCCCTGACCACCGGTAGCTTGGACCTTGTTCCTGATACCGATGGGCTACTATTTTTTATATTTTTAAATGTTTTTATACTTTTTATATTCTAATATTTAAAAATAAAATTGATATGATTACATTAAAATAAAGGAAATAATAATTATAATATAATATACTCCAGTATCTAACTTCCCAAATAAAATTTAACTGATTTTTTACTGGTGTGCCTTTCAAACTGTGTAAAATAATTAATACTATAATTTCATCAAGAAATCCACTGCTGTTATTGCACATCCTTTTATCCACACTCCTTCAAAAATAACCTATAAATATACTTTTTTTTTGTTAGCCTATTTTGTGTGCCACTGCTGGCAAAGGCCTCCCCGTTTTTCTTCCAAACCAGGGGCTTTGGAAGAAAAAACCCCACATGGCCAGAGATCTCTGCCCATGTTGGCCATGCACATGATATTAATATAGGTACATATACTAATAAATAACACACACACGGGTTGGGGTTGTTTTTTAGTTAGTAAGAGTCTGACACTCCCTTCCGCTCCACCCAGAGCGGGAGGGGTCACTTGATGATTTCCCATCCTCAAAAAAAAAAAAGTGTCTCTTTGTAATGTCGAAATAACAGCTTTTTACTAAATGCATATAATGAAAGTATATAAGGTACTTCTAACAAAAAACAATTCTAAAATTGTTTTCTGTCTGTCTGTTTCTTCCGATTAATCTCCGAAACGGCGGCACTGAGTTTGATGAAATTTGGTATGGAGATACTTTGAACCCTGAGGAAGGATATAGGCTTATTATCAAGATACCACACGGGAGAAACCGCGGGTGGAAGCTAGTTCAAGATAAAAAGGCGATACCGATACCAATCTGACAACCACGACGAAAGTCTGATAACCAGTCTTACCAAGGGGTATCGTATTACCTAGTAACAGGGTTGTGAAGGTCAGATAGGCAGTCGCTTCATGTAAAATACTGGTATTCAGCTGCATCCGGTTAGACTGGAAGCCAACCCCAACATAGTTGGGTAAAGGCTAGGATGACCAATGCCAATCTGGCCCGAAGCTGATTCGATAACTGTTTCACTTACCAACTCCAAGCACAGGCCACTTTAAAAAAACATTAAATCTTAAAATGTATGCACAAATTAAAACACAGAATATTTCGAACAATGCAAGTTAATTAATGGAACGAATTGAATTGCAAACCGTCGATTTTAAAATCCGATTTAATTTACATTACTTGTATGTTTAAATACCGTTAATTCTCGATTTTTTTTAGGCTTCAGAGGAACAATCAACGATGACGTTGAGCGGGAAATGAATGTTCGATGAACTGAAATGAATTTTCTGTACGAGGCCAAGCCCTGCCATAGTCATTGGAAGCATTATAACGATCCAGTGATCTCTCCCCGATCGTGTCAGATTACCGTCCCATCGGACTATGAGAGTAAAGGAACAGAGGGTGCACCTGTGTTTGCACACACACTTGTGCACTACTGGGTCAATTTAAATTAGCTAGTAAAACCCCGCAGACGTGATGGGTATCTTAACACAACGAAACAAACTCACAACATTTTTGGGATCGATGACCGCTGGTGGTGTTGTTACTTAAAGTATGAGTTGAGAAAATCTGTTTTCTTTTTGTTTTATCGTGTTAAGATACACCCTCAGAACACACCCAGCACGCCTATTAAGTTTACACAATTGTTTTATACTGATTTTCAATTTTTCAAACCTGAGGTCCAATAAAAAATCATCAAATTAATTTATTTTTGTTTGATCATACTTAGATATCGATACCCATCACGTCTGCGGAGTTTCGCTAGCTAATTCAGTTTGACCCTGTATAATATCTCCCGCGTACTTAGCTAATCTCCATTGAGATTGGGTACCGTGGCTGAAATTATGATGGGAGGATTTAATTGCCCACTTTAAAGGAAGTTCTGTAAAAAATTAAAGGCACTCTATCACTACTAACTAAATATTTAATTCGAGACAAAAATAATTACTCGTACATTGTAATATCTTCTACCAAACTACGACTTCTGTGATAGCTCCAGGCAGAACTAATCCTTTTCTTCTTCTAAAACAGACATCACTAGTGTGAAGAAAGACATGCCAGTTCTTATAAACTGAAACGAAATGAAAACGTTAGTACATACATAATTATATTGGCCATGTCACAAAGAGTCACATGTAAATTTTATTTAATTCATAAAGGTGTTGTATCTTAGATAGTCCCCTGGATTTAAGAAGCAATTGAAAGCAAAGATAAACGCAACACATTTTTTTTTCCAATCGGGTGACCACTGAAAATCATCGCTGTTCTGTGGATCCCCCATTGTCATAGCACAGCACCATGCTGAGTGGAAGCCTTCTTGTCACAGTCATGATGTGCAGCTGTCGACTATTTCTGTTCTGTGCTCGTGAGTCTATTTTGTTTTTATTATTCGAGTTAATTATCTTTTTGTGTGCCGGCGTTTCTGTGACAAATAAACCTAATTTTCTTCATTTTTTTCTGCTAGTCTAAAGAACATCGGCTTCGATAAATAATATAATTTTTGAAACAGTAGAAACATTTGTTCTCATATCTCATAATTTATATGAGATACTTAGTACAGATAGTTACTTATTGTTAAACAAAACTTACCCAAGTAAATGTTGGTAAGGACAATGTAATAGTTCCAAATATAAAGATAGGCATTCGTTGATTGAGTGCCATGTTGAACATCCTCAAATTGGTCTTATGTGTTCTGTTGAAAATGTACCATTTCTCTGTGACCGCTTTCTCTAATGCTTCACACTGTAATTGTATTAATAAGTCAATTATTTATAACAAGCTCCACCAAAAAAAAAATGAATATAATCGTAGGAAGAATAAAAGTATGGTTAGATGGTTTGGTCATGTTGACAGGATAAATGGAAGGCTAGTAATAAAAGGTTTACTAGGTAGATGTGAGTGGAATCCCTGGTAGGGTACGTCCTAGGAGGACGTATAATAACCTTATTGTTGATGTACGTCAAAAAGGCCAGGTGCGTAGTACATACTCGTAACCAGCGCGCGTGTATGAACGTAAACGGGGCTAAAGGAGTATGTAAGGATCTTAGCAGGTGGCGTATATAAAAGGAATAATCGATGAAAGGTAAAAATACAACGAAGCCAGACTCTGATCTGGCTTCGTTGTATAATTTTTTTTTTTTTTTTTTTGTAATTTTCAGGAAATGTTCTGCCGTTTGCTGAAAATTCCGCAGTCTCTGTGTCAGATAGATAGGAGGAAATAGCTAAACAAGGGCGAGCCAAACTGGTACACTAATGTAATGTAAGGAAAATTAGTATCTTTAGAAAACTAACTACCAAATTAAATTGTCCTTATCTTAATATCATCTACAAACGCCACATGTGAACTACGCGCCATACTGACGTCACACAAAATCCTGCATCTCGCAAGCAGAGTCTACCGCGCTACTAGCATATACATATACAACGGCCCAACATGAATTATCGGGCAGTTGGCCAACAGACACAATACCCTTTTCCTCATACCTCTATTTATTTATTTTTTCCTATTGTTTTTTTTTCCATTTGTTTTACAAACTATTAAAATAAAAATATAATAACCTAACTAAGGGCTGATTTTTCAATAGACTGATAATTTTTATTCGTGGACTGTCTAAAATTCTAAATTATTCCTCGGATAAAATTATCTGGCGTTGGAAAAATCAGCAAACTAAAATATGGCGTTAAAAAAATTCCTCCGCATCGCTGTCGATTACTAATGTATCCAAGAGACTGGCGGCATTGCCACATTCTAAGGCAATACTTAGCTTTTGGCCAAAGTTAAGCCTGTGGTCACGGAAATTGTCAAACAGCCGTTTAAAGATTTCGTCGAAGTTTATCCAGTGTATATATTTTATTTGATACATGATTATGATAAAATAATGGTAACATGAATTTGAGCTGGGCACATAAAACGAAAAAAAACAGGAAGCTCTGCAACAGACATATGGCGTATATTTAGTAATAGGGTCCAGTTTTAACCGTTTGGGTATGGATTCCTAAAAACAATTTAATGCATCTAATCTCAATAATGGTGCACTTACTGAACAACGTAACTCCAAATTCAAGATTTGCCAACGAGATCGAGTTAGAAATACCACCCTGCGCTCCATAACTCTAGTAGCAGATATTGGAGAAAAAACAGCCAGGCTGAAGTGAGAGTGGACCGGACACGTCGCGCTAATGCACCCGCAGAGATGGGCGAAGATCATCACTCTCTGGACGCCTGTAGGAGGGCATCGCCGTCGATTGCCAATGTGACGATTTGACTCAATAATTCCTAGGAAGATGTAAGGCAGGACATAGAGAACCACTCACCTCATTCTGAACTTGCTGTCCCATCAAACAAAACATAAGAACCACCAGTATAAAACAAAACTCGTGAACATAATACTTCATCGTTTCCAAAGATAATTTATTCTGAAACCGAAACTTTTTGGTTAAGAGGGATGCGCTAAGGCAGCCCGCGAAATTAAAATTTACATACTTTTTTGTAATTTGCAGGTCAGTGTCAGGTTGTGTGTTGATTTAAATACACGCTTTACAGAATTATAGTCATTAGAATCAGCAATACAACTCCTTTAGTTAGTATTGGCGTGAAATGTCATGACTTCATGAAATAGTCATTCAATAGGGTAAAATTTACTTAGAGAGATGTATTGATGAACTTTATGATTATAATTCTGTAATAAATATTTGTTACGGCCGCGAATCATATTTAGATCGAATTACAACCTGACCTGCAAATTGCAAACGTAAGACAATTTTCTTAAGGTATTAAGTCCGCCTTTGTACCTTATTTTGTGTGCGAAAAGTTTAAAAAAATAAATAAAATTTTAATTTCGCGGGATACCCTGACGCTTTCGCATTAATGAAACAGAACTAGTTGGTTAATGAAACAAAAAGTTGCACTGCGGCAAGCGAGGTAACTAAACATTGGAGTGTGTCAGATTCGTCTTGTACTGAAGTTTGCTATGTAATAGTTCCTGAAAAGTTTTTTTTTTTGCATTTAAAACACGGTACAGTAATGGTCTTAATAATCGGTTATGATCTACATGTCTAGCCATGGAGTGACATACAAATATGCTGAAGAAAATAAGGTAAAAATAATGTAGCATTCATAATAAAAGTGTGGTCGAACAATCATTTATTCAATGCTTGCTCTTGAATATCCTGCGAGGTAATTAACACACTATCAGTAGCAATGGGTTTCATTTTGACAGTTCAACAACATTCATTGCGTTATTTACGTTGTTGAGCAGACACATTTTTCGAACATATGAGGCAATTGCTTCAAAATGATTCAAATTGAGATTGAGGGTGTGTATTAAGAACGGTATATTGGGATTTTTAGGTGTATTATTAAAATTGTCAAAATAGTCTATGCATTTAACTGCTGAACATAATCTGCTGTTAGTCTTGTAATTGCCTTCATTTGTTGTCTGCATACATCTTTTATGTATATTTAATAACCTTTGGAATAATAAAGGTCAACCAGAGCTTAATCAAATATCAAACTGATCCCAATTAATACTACATTCACAAAGAAATCTCCAAATACATTTCAAAATTCTAAATGTTATCAATCCCAATAATAATTTCTACAATCACTAAAATAGCTTAGTAACATTTCAAAATTCAGAATCAGAATTTTACAAAATTAGTTATTCAAATAAAATGTAACTTTGAAATATTTCACATCTCACCTTCAGCTGCCTTTTCACCAGACATGTGCGGGTTAGCTTAGTGATGAACGAGGCTAAAGTTAAAACTATGACTGTGATGTAGCGGAGCAGATAAGATGAGCTATAAAGATGGATTTTTTGTCAATGCTATTTTTTTTATATGCACCTGTGTATGTGCCAACAAATCAAATTTTCTTTCTTTGAACGATAAAGCTATGCGCAAAAGATACGGTACGCGAGCTAAGCGACGCAGCACTAAACACCATTCATGCATCGCTTTGCTTCAACGAGCATGTTAAGACAACTTCATTGATCCTTTTTCTATTAGAGCTAAGCTAAGCTATGAAAATTAAATGCTCATATTGGTTGACATCATACACATTTCTCGCTTAACACATCTCTGCTATTGGTTGACATCATACAAAATTACACATCTCTCGCCTCGCTACACAACTCGGCACATCTGGTGAAAAAGCAGCCTAATCCTAAAATCAAACTGCTATTAATACAAAAGGGACCGAGCGATAAAATTTAATTAACGTAATTACTAAAGTTTGCATCACTCACCGATATAGCGATTTTCACAGAGCACATACATACCAGCATTATAGCAACTAATATCAATGTTAAGTAAAATGGACGGCAGATAACATTGAGCCGATTGCTGAACCTATAAAAACAGATATTTAGATTCACGATTTGTTGGTTATTGTTATATTTGTTGGTTATTGTTTTATTTGTTGGTTATTGTTATGTCTTCTAAATTATATTTTGTGTGTTGCTGTTGTATATATAGGGACGTGGGTAGGTATATCAGAATCCATTTTAAAGTGGGTAGTCGCGCGAGGTATTTTTGAAATAATTACACAGGTCTTCGATCAGCAGCCTTATAATTAGGAATCTCAATTTAAATTACAAAAATATCACCACTATAATCAGATGAAAACGGATTATGACTCAGGACGTAAGCGATCCGTCGTGACCTTCTCGACCGCGCCCCCGTTCGCTCCAAACTGAACGAGACAGATGGCCGCCTGACGCTCATGACGTTCCGCTACAGTGACAGTTGGTGACAGTAGTGACACCACCGTTGCCACTCTCGTCGTTAAACAATGTCAAAATAAGGTTGTTTAATTAATCCCACTAGATGGCGCTAGGGACGCGCCTTCCTAAACAATGTGAAGACAACAATACGACAATCAATGAAAACACTGGCAGTACTGTTTGTTTCGTCCTTTCTTCTCAGAGTAGTCAAATAGGAAACGCCGAACTATCTAGTTTTAAAAATATGATTGACGTGTAAAAGCGTTTGTGCAAACCTACTTACAGAAATAAAATAATTTATCAGTACTATGCATAACAGTATTGCTTTTTGTTAATATTTGTGTCCTAAACTTGTTGTTTTTTAAGAAGTAATTTTATATTTTTTGCTGTGCCCCACAGGGTCCATAATTGTACCTTAGCTTTAAGCCATTATAACACGTCTACAAAGCTATGGAATGCATAAATATATGAATATGAATATTTTGGAACTATCAAATAAAACCTAACAACGAAATTAAGAAAGTTCAAAGTTCCAAACAAACTGAATAGTAGTGATGGGCCGGCTATGGGTTTTGGCAATCTTTTACTAGCTATAGTGACTAAACTATTGGATATATTTGCCTGAATTTTCATTATGTAGTCTCGGAACGGCATAAGACATACGCAGTTTAATTTACTGTCCTATTTTCGTTTCCACCTTGTATAATATTGTAGGAGTTTTTTATTTTTTAATTTATTTACATAAAAAATTGAGCTTTCTCGAATCCCATGAATTTTCGCTTAGGGTTTTTGGGGTGCTTAATTGTTGCAATTGGGTCTCACTATCACGTCCTGGAAGGAACACGTCAAGTTATAAGTTACCTGTATAGATCAACTATACAAGCTGTTGTTTTGCATCCTCGCCAAATTTCAGGAGGCTGTTATGAAAGACATAAATAATCAAATAAAATTACGATCCCTGGTAAATAATGAATACATACTTGTTTTTTTGGTTATTTAAGTTTGACAGTATTTCAGAATACACCACTTTCAAAGAACAGAATCGCGTTATGGTATCGTATAAGCGGCCGCGTGCTTATGTGTGTGTAAAAGGGCAGTTATAGTGCGGTCTCACACAGGCTGCGTTTAAAAATGCGTGTCCCACACATGCCGATTTCCGAAAATTAGTAAAAAAAACCTACTTATTTTATTATTGATTCGTGTCGAGAATCAGTAGCATAGTTACCGCCTTGAATTTGACGAGGACGCAAAACGACACCTTGTAGGTTTTCTAATTCATTTCAATTATTTTCTAGAATGTAGGATTAACGATGCTGATAAAATTAATTAATTTAATTTATTCCTAGAAAATTTTGATTTCGATTCTATCTTGTGCTTAAGCGTTGTCTGGTATTTTCAAAGTTATTCCCATTTACTTCAGTGATTCAATTATATCTACTTCTTTCATTCTTCTAGTTATTTTTCACCAATTACCTGTTTACATAGTGTATTTGAGTTTCGTGTTTTTTCAATTCCCTTGTTTAAGTCCCCTTTTTTTCTTTTTCTAATGTCTCTAATTTCCAAATCATATACCTAATCTGCATTCGCGACTTATTTGCGAAAAATGTAAACTAATATGAGTATTTAGTAAAAATAAATTTTATGCCCACACAATAAAGTTCAGTTTACACTACAAATTCAAACATTTTTATAACTTTTTAAATAGTGCTAGTCACTCTGAAATCAACTTAATTACCACTAAATAAAGTTGATATTTGTTTAACTTGAAATAACATCAATTGGAAACATAAATTTGAAGAGACCTTACATACAACAGTTTCGTCTAAAATCTGAATAGTTTAAGTACTTTTGAATAAAAGAAATAGGTACCTCATTATCTTCACGTAATGATCGATACACTGAGATAGAACCCAGGTGCAGTACGCTTGCCATGCGTCATCTTGAATACCAGTCACTTCCAGTACAAGTTCATTCATATGCAGAAGTATGAACGTCAGTATCCTTATCTGACGAATCACTTGGCCAAGTAGCAGGATTATAGTTAATTGCAAACCTGGATAAGCTGTAGGAAAAACACTTTATTTACACTCAATGTTGATACCACCACCCAATGTTGTCAATTACTCCAAATATATCGGAAACGTGACACTTCAGGACACCATATTACTTGAAATTTTTTGTTTGTATAAGTGTCCCCTACCCATATATTCTACTTTCTTCGTGCGCATATGCCAGCCGCCAGCTACCATAGAAAAATGTTCGAACACCTTTGTACCGCTTGTGGTACACATCTGGCTCGTCCTGAAGGTTACTAAATAATGCTTTAAAATTACTTAAATTTCTAGTAAAATACAGTTTTCAATGATCTTAGTATTATCTGTGATAGAGGCTGCTGTCGAGCGTATCCCCGCGATGAACTATTCGATTTGGGCTTCATACGTCATTTACGATATTTTTTACTGTATTTTTGATGAAATTACATGAATTTAGATAAAGTAGTGTATACAGTTTCTTAAGCAACTGTTGTCTCAATAGTAGTAATTTTGAATCTTTATATTTATTATTTACCATTTATGTACACACATAATATATAAACAGACAATGAAAAACAGAACAGAAAAAATAGGTACAGAGGTGATGCTTATTTCATAAGAAATCTCTTCCAGCATACCTGAGATAGGACAATAGATACAGAGATGTAGACAGCGTGTGATAGAGCAAAGGAGACAAAAAATAATTCATAGAATCAAAAAAAACAATTCACTTAAAAACTAAACAAGAATTACGAGAATATATTAACATACATACAAATAAACATACATAAATACTTCTAAAATAAATATTACAAGAATGATAATAATTATATCATACTCAAAATAATAAATACATACACAACTATGATGAAGTGGACAGATAGTGTTCATAGTGTTCAGTATTCTTATTCTTATTATTATCAGTGTAGTATATGTCGACGTCATCATCATTGGCTGACTGACACCCACTACCGAGTATAAGCCTCCTCCCTTTTGTGTCACGCTTCCCTTCGGGGTGATTGCGTAGCACACTATCAGTAGCAATGGGTTTCAATTTGACAGTTCAACAACATTCATTACTTTATTTACGTTGCTGAGCAGACAATTACTTCGAACATATGAAGCAATGGATTAGCAATAAGCTTCAAAATGATTGAGATTGAAAGTGTGTTATGCAAGGTGCTGATCTGTGTGAGGTCTCACCCGCAAGGGTTTTTTCAATCTTAAAGCATAAGATTTACAAGTGATTTAATTATATTGTTCAGTCTTTGTTCAAATTAATTGACACGGTATAGCATCTAAGCCTCCACTTAAGACAGCTTAAAAACAAATTTATATAAGACCTGTTTATCGTTATTTCAAAATAAATCCTTTTCGAAGTAACCTGGAAACAGTTTCCCAGAAATTCGTTTTCAACAAAGACTTTACACGGAGACATTGATAAATGCTTAGCTTTACTCTGATCTTCAAGACGTGCGCTATATATAGTCTCACGTTTATAATACCCGGAACGACTATCAAAATAAACAATGTGTGAATTAATGCACATTATGAAAGTGCTCTGTTCAGAATGGTTTACTGAATGGATTTCTGTCATTGGCGCCGATTCCCTTGTGCACAAACTAAACTAAATTTAAGTTCAATGCATCTTTTTCTTTCTATTTAATTTAGAAAAGGATAGAAGATAAATATTAGTTTAGTCCTGTCAAATTAGTCAGCGCCTGGCGTAAATTGACGTACTTTTAGTAGCCATGTTTTTAATCACGTCTAATCTGTCTATGGAGTATCTTAATTTGACAGGACTAAACTAATATTTTATCTTCTGTCCTTTTCTTAATGAATTATAAAGAAAAAGATGCACAGAACTTAAATTTAGTTTAGTTTGTGAACAAGGGAATCAGCGCCATTTTAATTTAGGTAACTTTTATCCCAAAATTAATTAAAACTACATAAATTACAGTCACACCTCCACTGTACAGTAAAACAAACCAAAATGGTCGAAGTACACACTATGATTATCTTTATACGTGTGCAACTGTGTGTGTGCATAGATTTGTAATGTGACCGCAATTTTCTCCCAAAATCAGTATAACTAATTTAATAAATAAATATTGTTTCATACATAATAGTAAAAAATTAGTGTATTTATGATTATAACAAAATATTTTATTTGGGGTGTTCGGTGGTAATGTTAATTTCGGGACATGTTGTATTCAAGGATTTTTGGAAAGTGAAAATACATAGGTTGGTTGGTTACTTTTGGTGTGCCCGGAACATACAACTAGTACCACAACCCAACATTGCTGACTGGATATTCTTTTCACCAAGGGTATGGCGCGACATTACACATTACCTATTCCCGTGTACCTCGTGTCGACAGCGGGTGGTCAGTAGATTAGTATCGAGTGTGAAGATATTATTTGTATATTTACGCCTGGTGCAACTGGGCAATTAGTTTCACAACCAACGTAAAACCTTCCTATTGGCTTACCCTTTATACGGGTGGAACAATTATTGTGAGCTAGTCATACATCGAGCCGAAACAAATAAAATAGATCGTAAATATCATCAGACATATTTTACTTACCAATACAGCACAAATAACCAGCATAGGAATGAAATATGAATGATACAATATAAACAGTGTAGTCTTCCAAACTCCATGGAAACCACATGTCGAAAGCTGGAACAGAATAACTATATTAGTAGGTACTGTAGCTAATGATGTTGATGAATGATTATGCTAAGGTAGTAAATATGAAACCCTTAAAACCATGATGTTGGTCGCCAGTAAAGTGGCTTCGATAATATCGAAGGCGTTATTGCGATGTCTGTTTTCAGTACATTTTGTATTAGGACAGCCACGAAGTGACACACTCCTGCGATAATAACGACGCAATAGAAGTAGGACGCTTGCGTTCCTCTATCCTGCGATATTCCGATATGAGTTCTTAGAACATTTTGTATCAGGACGCATACGATCTTACACACTCCTGCGTTAATATCGTAGTAACGTGTAGTGCGGGCGGTTGGCCTGTAGTGTTAGCCACACGCACACGCTGAAAATATCTGACGATAAAAACGCAGCTGTCTGGCAAGGAATCTGGACGCATCATGACAATAACGCAACCGATAATATCGGATCGCCTGTGGTAGAGAGCCTTAAAGTTTCACATCTAGACGTGAACTTGCGACTTGTTTGCATGTTATATGTAAGTACATCCACAACATTGATCCACAAACAATTTATATTTTATCGTTGTATTCTCATACATGTCTTTCATCCTGTTTTATATAATTCTCATAGGCATATTTTGTTTTTCATTGCAAAACCGTAGGACGTTATATAGTCTTTCTTACCATCAAAGCTCGCGTCTTTTGTCATAATTTGTACTACAATTATGACTATTTATTATATTAAAAGCACAAACTTACCTAAAAGCCGCAAAGACTTATCCTTCCGAACTGTCATTAAATAAATTGGACTGCAGAGATACAGGGTTGCACACAAGAACACGCTAGCGACATACGTCTTCAATAGAACCCTTGTGTACTTAAATACCTTCTCCTGTGTACCAAATATCAAGTCTCTCAATTCTGCTATCCTCTCACCACCATGATGCACTAGCAACACATTCTTTATCAACGGTATTTCCAATATAGCATCTCTAAAGGCCATCTCTTCGAGGAAATTTCGAAATTGATTGCGAAATGTGAGGCAGACTCCCAAAGAAATCGTCATAATGACACCGGTAGTCCAGATACAAGCCCCTTGAATGCAGAGGAGGAAATCGGAGTAGTTAGTAATGACAAAACCAGTGGTGAAAATGAAGCAGAAGACTCCAATGGTGAAGTTGAAAATTTGCAAAAGCAACCATGGTTTGGAGCTCCAGTGTTTTTTGGCGAAAATGGGAATTCCGGCAAAGGATAAGACCCGGTGAAACGTAAGGAAAGTCTCGTCCATTTTGAATCGGTAAATGATGTTGGAAAAGAACAGCAAGGCGTTTTTATTGAAGCTTAAATTGGTACAGTCGAGTACAAGAGCGGTCTTGAGATATGAAAAAAAAACAATATTGTCCCAAGTATTATTTTTTCAAATGATTTGAACAGCCTACGGAATAATCAAAGGGTGTATTTTATAAATATTTCACTTTTCTCTGTATTTTGTAACCAGTTTGGCAATTTGTTTCTTAACCCCTATACAATGCATATTTAAACTAGCTGTTGCCAGCGACTTCGTCTGCGAGACAGGATGAAAAGTAGCTTTTATCCTAACCCAGGTCATGATCTACCCATGTGCCAAATTTCAAAGCCGTTCAGCCATTTTGGAGTGAAAGTATAACAAACAAACAAACAAGGTCACTTTTGCGTATATTAGTTGGGATAGTGTAAAAGTTTTGAATTACTTGCAACTAAGGGAAAGTTGCAAGTAATTCATGCATTACAACAAATCGTTAGTAGGTAATAATTTTCTATATTTGCCTTTCCTAATATTCTTAAGACAAATTAGCTAAATATTCACCACCACTTATTTGCGGTTACATATTCAGCCTATAATGTTCCCACTGCTGGGACACAGGCCTCCTCTAAGTGAGAGGGAATGGGCCGTAATCCACCACGCGAACCCAGCGTGTTGTGCAATTTTTGGTTCTAGGACATGCCGGTTTCCACACGATGTTTTTCTTCACCGTTTTGAGAGCAGTGCTGATGAAATAATTTACACAAAGTAAAGCGCCTGTCTAGGTTCAAACCTACGACCCACAACTCGTAAGTCACAGCCGCTACCACTGGGCCACCACTACTCTTTCTCATTACCCATTTTCTCTTCTCTTCTTCACAATAAGAATCACAATATAGAAGGACCACCACTACTCTTGCGGTTACACTCTTCAGATTATCCGGGAAATTCACCAAAAAGTACTTACAGATACAGAATAACACCACCGTCAACAACTGTACCTGTCACACCAATCATCTTTAAGGAATATACTTAAAAAAAATGACAAAATGATATACGGCGAACGGGGCAGTGTGTGTTATAAATGCTTGAGTGACACCCCTTTGATATTTTGATTTGTGAAGCTAAGAAGAAATTCTCTTTGATGGGAACTTGAGTGACAGTAAACCAGTATTTTCTTTTTACTTCGACGATTTTTTTTGCTATATTTCCACTTTGACATAAATCGGAAGTATTGTTTATATTACTAGGTGCTGCTCGCGACTCCGTTCGCGTGACATTAATACCTTTTGATTTTCTTTCTTTTTCTAAAATAAAAGTAAAGTTCGATTTTTAATCCCTGTTACTAATCTGACATTTAAGTCAGATTAGTATCTGAGTTTAAAAAACGAACTTTAGCATATGTTACTCCTTATAACATCGGCTATCTGCCAGTGAAAGGCCCGTCAAAATCGGTCCACTATTTTCGGAGATAAGCCGGAACAAACAGACAAAACATTTTAAAATTGTTTTTTGTTATAAGTACCGTATATACGCATTTAGTAAAAAGCTGTTATTTTGACATTACAAAGAGACACTTCAGTTTTATTTATTTGTATAGATTAGAGGATACTTTTGCTAATACGTTCTTTTGTTATAAAGCTTCGAATTCTAGGCTGTAAATTGTGGGAAATATTTCAGACGCTTTATAAATATTCTGGTAGTCTGGGTTGGTTTTCCTGCAGAAATAGGAAGCAAATGGTCCTGTACCGTAATTGCGTAACATAGTATAATCTCAACCTGAATCATTTTGAAGGATATTGCTAATCTTTTTTTATTTTATTTTTTTAAATTAGTCTGCTCAACAACGTAAATAATGCTATGAATGTTGTTGAATTGCCAAAATCAATCGCTACTATTCGTGAATTAAACAAATTACCTTGCGGTATGTACCTAGTTCTCATACCTACTTATATAATACAAATTTATTTAAATCTATTAATCATTGATGAGTATTACAAAGATCTTACTTTTATTCACAACTAAAAAGATTAATTTATCGTTTCAAAATTTTTTAAGAAAAATAATTATGGCCTGAGGCGAAATAAAATCTCAGTAGAATCTTTTGCTTTTGTTCTTTTAATAAAATTCTTATTAAGTTTTAATTGGGAAAATAAATTAGGGGATCATTTTCGATCATAATTCTTCCTACTTCCGGTTTTTTGAAAATTCTAATATTTTTATATTAACATTCAGTAAGCATAAAAATGTGTACATATTTCTAGTTTCCCTACAATAATTTGAGATAAGACTTGGTAAGTCTGCGGTGTATCGCGAGCAGACTGGACTGCTTGTGTATGAATCGCTGCTGCAAGCTTTCCACATCAGCGTCGACCTTGTAGCAGGTATTCTCATTAACTTTGTACACAATTATATGACAATGTTAGGTTAGGTGTGTAGGTTAAGTTTACTCGTACTAGTTTAGAAATCTTTTTACTTACATATTTGAGTCCATTGTTACTTGTTAATTAAATATAAATAAATAAGTCAAAGAGTTTCAGAGAATATCATTATCATCGTCATTTCAGCCGAAAGACGTCCACTGGTGGACATAGCCTTCCCCAAGCATCTCCACTTCGACCGGTTCTGTGGTTCTCTCAGAGAATATTAGGAGAAGCCAGCTAGAATATATTCCCAGGGTGCGTTAAACTTTGTTCTAGTTTACAGCATAAGGTATTAGCAACAAAGATAAGTCTTGTCCTGAGTTTTACTTGAACACCTTAATAGTAAGCTCGTTTCATAGTCGCTCCAAGTACTTCCAGACGGAAATTACGTAATACATTATCAGTAGCAATGGCTTTCATTTTGACGGTTCAACACCATTCAGTGCGTAACTTACATTGTTGAGCAGACAAATTTTTTGAACATATGAAGCAATGGATTAGCTATATCCTTCAAAATGATTCAGATTTTGATGGAAAGAGTATTACGCAATTAGTGTGCAAGTGTTCTTTTCTTTTGCTGCATCGAACCAATTTTGATAATTCTTTTTTTATTGGAAAGGGTATACCCCAAAGTTGGCCCCATATAAATTTGAAAACAAAAATTCCAACCCTAAGGGTGGGAAAATAGGGGTGATTTATTGTTCATTCACATATTTGAATACTGAGTTGTGTATTATTACTCTACTCAGTGCCACATATGCTTGCCCTTTGGCAAACAATTAGTAGATTATAGCCACAAAAAAATATTTAAAAAAAAACTTTTTAACAATTTTTTTTTTTTATCTGAGCCTAGTAGGTGACTACGGAGATTGCAGCATCAGTGGCATTCTTAAGGTCATCCGAGATGCAAGTGAATGGACAAATAGGACACTCCAGGAAACGGGGCATGGTCATCATCATCTACCTAGCCTTTTCCCAGCTATGTTGGGGTTGGCTTCCAGTCTAACCGGATGCAGCTGAATACCAGTATTTTGCATGGAGCGACTGCCTATCTGCCTCCACAACGGGGCATGGTATGGCCATTTATTGATATTAACATAGAAGCCATGGATTGGTTAAAGAAACTTGATATTGACGTTCTCTTAATAATACGATAATGACTAAATGTTATATGTACATTATATACATAGTCTTGCCATACATATTGTCACAAAAAAAAATTTTTTTCTTTTATTGCAAATAATTTTTATTACTTTTACAGTTAGTTTAGTTTAATACATAAATATAAAACAATTTAAAATATGTAAAGCTTATTCGAAGTGGTCTCCATTGGCTGCAATACAGTCCTTTAAACGTTGAGGCCAGTTATCAATAGAAGCACGCACTCTACCATGGGAAAATTCTTCACTGCCAATCGTAAGGATTGTTTTAGGGACTCCAAATTATCATGGCGTTTAGAGCAAGCCGTACTCTCTCAAACTGACCATAAATCATAATCCAGCGGATTAAGATCGGGACTAGACGACGGCCAGTCTTCAGCTCTGATGAATTCCGAAACGTTCACTTCCAACCAAGACTGCGTGGACCGAGCTTTATGACCCGGCGCCGAGTCTTGTTGGAAGGACCATACTTGGTTATTGAGCATGGTGTTGTTAAGGGGCTTAACTACCTTCTCAAGAATGGTATCTTGATACACTTGTGCCGATGTTTTGATACCTTTATCACAAAAATATGGCTCAGTCACTCCTTTATAGCTAACACCCCACCAAACCATCACTGAAGTCGGTTAATGCCCACGTTGCACTCTGTCGACTAATTGGAAAGCTTCCTTAGAGCTTTGAGCATAAATACGGTCATGTTGTTTGTTAAAATGTTGCTCAATTGTAAAGATTTTCTCATCCGTAAACAAAATTTTTCTGTGACCTCCCTTTGCGTACCGCTTCAGTAGTTGTTTCGATTTTACCACCCTATTCTTTTTTAAATTATCAGTTAAAAAATGACCAGTGCGTCTCTTATAGGCTTACTTACTTACTTACTGCTTTGACCACCTTTTTCGTACGAACACTACGTGGACGGCCAGATCTTTTTCTGTCACAAATAGAGGAGGTCTCATTGTGCCTATTAATAGCCCGGTACACAAACATTTGACTAATACCAAGCGTATGGAGAGTTTTAAAAATTGCATTTGGCTCCATACCAACTTTGTGTAATGCAATCACAGCGATTCGGTTCTCTTTATCACCCCACTCCATTTTAATATCGCAAAATATTGTACAATGTATTGGCGCCAAAATTAGAAAACACAATGAACAATCGTGTAAAAATGACAAATTCCAAATTCAAATGTAATATCTTTCTTATTTTTAATTGTAACAGTATTTATGGCCAGACTGTGTATATAGAAACTGCCAGACTGTGTAAAAAGTGTCAGTCTCAATGAATGCAATGTGGAGATAACAATACGACAGTAAATGAAAACACAAGCAATACTAATGCATAAGAGTATTTAACTATCAAATAAATCCTAACATCGAAATTAAAAAAGTGATTTTTCAAATAAACTAAATAGTAGTGATGGCCGACTATGGGTTTTGCCGATTTTTGACTAGCTATAGTGACTAATCTAGTGGACATATTTGATTGAATTTTCATTTTCAGACTGGGAACAGCATTAGGTATATGCAGTTGAATTTGTTGTCATATGTCGTCTCCACCTTCTGTCTTCATCTTCTTCTTTCTTCCTAAGAGGAAATGGCACCAGCAACTGAAAATTTGTGTGGAAATCGGTGGTCATGGTATGGGCATGTGTTACGGAGGAATGTGGAAAATGTCGTGAGGAAAGTTTTGAATATGAATGTCGATGGCTATAAGAGTAAGGGAAGACCAAAGAAACGATGGATGTACAGTGTGAATTATGATATGGTTAGAAAGGGAGTGACTGTCGAGATGGCGGCTAATAGAGAAGTATGGAAGAAAAAGACATGTTGTACCGACCACAAATAACTTGTGATAAGGGCCGGAGAATGATGATAACATGAGTCGAGAGCGGCTGCGACTTACGAGTCGTAGGTCGTAGGTTCAAACAGGCCACTGCTCTCGAAGCGGTGACGGAAAACATCGTGAAGAAACCGGCATGTCCTAGAACCAAAAATTCGAAGACAAGTGACATCTACCAACCCGCACTGAGCCCTCGAGGTAGATTATAGCCCACTCGAAAAGAGGAGGCCTGTTTCCCAGCAGTGGGAACAATATAGGCTGATTGTGATATGAATGATGATGTCGTCTCCACCTTGTATATAGGTACACAGTAGGTACAATAAAAACCACAATACCCTGATTTCCCGACATGCCACCTCTATTCAGTTCCTCTCTCTACACAGACACCAGTCGTCAGTAGTATACAAATATCATAAATCTAATATCTTTGTGTTACTGTTATTTTTCATCCGCTCGACTATTCCGCGACTTTATTCACTATGTGCTGGAGTGATTTATGTGTTGGTACTCTATGGAGTGGGTTTCGGCTTATTAGCTTGATTGCGACAGTTTCTATGGGGTTTTGTGTAAACGTGATATTTTTCTTAGGACTCATGGTGTATATTGTGTGTTTTTGCCTTAGTTTGACCTTGTGTACCTTTTAAAATATATTTTATTGGGATTTTGAGCATAGAACAAAAAATCTCTTTTTTTTTTTGGAGAGTGTCGAATAAGATGTTTTGGTCAGTTTCCAGTCTAACCGGACGCAGCAGAATAGCAGTATCTTACATGGAGAAACTGCCTATTTGACCTGCACAACCTAGTTACTGGGTAACACGATACCCCCTGGTAAGACAGGTTGTCAGACTTTCGGGACCAACTGGTTAACGTGCTTTCCGAGACACGGAGGGGTTTCAGTATGTAAAGACGGTCACCCAGCTACGGACCAACCGCGGCAAGCGTACCTTAACCTGATCGATCGACCCATGCGACTGTTATTACTTAGCCATGAGCCACCGGGTTTTTTATTAGATATATAGCCTATCACTCAGAGACAATGTAGTTTTCCATTACTGGAAAAATTTTCGAAATCGGATCAGTAGTTCTGACGATTACCCTTACATTCAAACTCATCTCATTATAATATTATAGCATATAGATGAGATTAAAGTCAACAGGGTGCAGAGTAAATCTATTACCAACTCAAAACTTTTGCTAAATTATTTTTCAAGCGCAAATAATCGCGTATTTCCTAGTACTATAAATAACTTAGCTTTCCATTACACAGGACCATTGATATAATTCTCGGTAGCAACAACTGGTATGCAAATGAACTCGCCAGTTCATTCGCTATGACAAATGGCCGCTTCGCTTCGGAGAATACACTCGCTAGTATTTTTATGAACGTCCTTTCTCATTTATTCATTACTGTTTTCTGTTTAATGTAATGGTATTAGTTTTTGATTGGATAGTTTAGTTTGTTTAGGTTTTTGATTGGTATTTGCAATACTGATAATAATATAATTATTTTTGGTTTTATATACGAGTATGTACGTACACCACGTTTTCTCAAAAAAACCAACGATTTTATATAAGAGAGCCTTAGAGGAATAAAATCTTTTTATTTTGGTTAAATAACAATGTTAAAGTTCCATTAATATTTTTAACAGGCTTTTAAAAAATGATCTGTGTCAATTATAACTGGCATTATATTGTATTGTAGAACAATGGTAGCCCAGTGGAAATGGCTGCAACTTACGAGTGGTATGTTGTAGGTTCGCATCCAGACTGGGGCTTTACTTTGTGTCAATTATTTCATCAACACTGCTCTCAAAACGGTAAAGGGAAACATCGTGAGGAAACCGGCATGTCCTAGGACCAAATATTCGAAAACATGTTACATCTACCAATCCGCACTGGGCCCGCGTGGAGGATTACGATCCACTCGCTCTCGAAGAGCGAAGGCCTGTGTCTCAGCAGTGGGAACATTATACCTTTTACTATATTGTATTAATTCTAATCAAGCCACAGTTGCCTAAAAAGCCATAAAACAAGGGACAAAAAAGAAAGTACTATCGACTTTCTGCCCTACACAAAAGTTATAAAGGTCAATAAACCACTGCATAACTCACAGACTACTGTGAATCCACTCCATCTTAAAGAAGAAAGGGCGTGAACGAACAGCTAAACAAGATTTATTCATACGCTACACAACGACACCCGAATTCACATAGATTTGGCAACAACCCAACTACAAATAAGAGGAAGATAGATTCGAAAAACGAATTAACTTCCAAAACAGTGGGGTTGTAGAAATATTTTTATATTTTTCTACATTGTGATTCGCCCCCCAGTGGGGCTGCAATAACATGCTGCTTGGCAATCCCTTGGATACAATGAAAATAAAAATATTATTCCTACTGTTTGGATTGGTTAAGGAATTGTGCAGAGCTGTTTGTCCGCATCTAGCAAAATAATAATATACAGTTTTTGAATCCGTAAATGAGTAACTGTATAGTATTTTTTTACTGCAAAACTAATTTTGTTTAAAATTTGTTAAATAATAGTTTGTTACCTGGAAACCTTAAGGTAGTTTTCATCCTGCAGAAATAACAAAATTACACATGTCTAGAACAAGTAGAATTGCGGGCTGGTAAAAACAATTTTCGCTGTGGAAATTAGCTCAAATGCCCTGAAAAATAAAATGAGGATCATATTTTTTTATAGTTTTTTGAAGCCTTTTATTTTTTTAGTACAAAATCACAATAAAAGCAGAATGCTTTTGGACCATAGCAACTTACGGGGGAGCGGTTCATAACTATAATGTATGTAGTTCATAAATATACTAAAAATTTTCAACTTTACGTCCGTACAGGGCGCCCTAGATTAGACGGCATCCTTCTTTACTGATTCCGCTCCTGACACAATCGCATTCAGGCTAATCACGTGTATCATCAAAATCATCATTAAGTACCAAAGCACTTAATCAAAATCCCACAAACTTCACATACACCTTAACTAACACAACAAAACTAAAAACAAATATAATGATTGTCGTTCACTACGCTTATCTTCTCACACACTCAATTTCCTCTAACTGCATAACTTACTTAGCAAGTTCTTCATAGTGTGAGCACAGAATTAAACAGAAGGTAGGTTCTATACAAGGAGCCAAAACAGACGAACGCACACATAGACGAGTACGAGCGGCGATCTCAAACAAATGCCAGTCGCGAGTGCGCTCGCACTCGTTGTACGTGTACGTGTCGATGTGTGCATGCGTTCTCGTTTCGTGGAGCTAGCCTTCTGCGTATCTATTTTGTTGTGTGGAGGATAGCCGTGGGCGTTCTCTTTGTGAATACTGCTAAGGACTTCGTGTGAACATATTGGATGTTACCTTACCTTGCGTTTGCACGTTGGATAAGTAACGTCAGGCAATTATAGAATTCTGTTTTTGATTTAATGTGTGTGCATTTAGATGTGAACGCATTTGTGTTGTGAGTTAATGGTATAGGATTTTTTTAATAAAACGGTTGTTTTAGTTGGTACGGTAAACCTACCAAGTTCCTTTATTTTGATGTTGGCTTAGTGAACGCGTTAAAGTGGGAATCATGCGTGTTATGTAAGTTCCGAATCACAAAAACACGAAATAGTATTGTGACAGCTGAGGGCTCGTGTCTCAATGATAATAGCCACGATCGAAGGTTAAGCTATGCTTGCCGGGGTCTTTTCGTGTATGGGTGACCATCCATTACATATCGAGATCCTCCGTGCCTAGGAAAGCACGTTAAGCCGTTGCTCCCGGCTGTCATTCGTAGATCATTGACAGTCGTTACGAGTAGTCGGACGCCGAAAAGCTTGACAACCAGTCTTACCAAGGGTTATCGTGTTGCCCAGTAACTGGGTGGTGGAGGTTATATAAGCAGTCGCTCCATGTAAAAAACTGGTATTCAGCTGCATACGGTTAGACCGGAAGCCGAGCCCAATATGACAGCAGGCAGATTCATTGTGACAGCTGGGTATTGTTTATTTTGGTTTGGTGTCTAAGGGCACCCCACGAAACCTGTTATTGATTTTAAATTTCCAATACCCATACATGTACGCTATATTAATCGCAAATATATCAAGTACGCGCATATTTTTACAATGGAGCAATAATATTTTTTCTTCAAAAAAATAGCTAACAGTGGTATCATCAACTCTATAAAAATGCTATTTGTGTTTCTATCTAAGTTAATGTGGTGCTTAGAGTATCCTTGATTTACTGATTTAATATCACAAATGTATTGACTCCAACACATCTCCTTACCCATTATTTATTCTTACAATAACTGTAAATAGACTATTCTTGTAAATCCATACTAGTATAATATAATAAATAAAGCAAAAGAGTTTGTTGTTTGAACGCGCTAATCTCTGGAGCTCCTAGTCGGATTTGAAAAATTACTTTTGTTTTTAATAGCCCAATCCTAGAGAAAGGTTATAGGCTATTGACCATCACGATGCGACCGTTACGAGCCGTGAAAAAAGAAGAAAAACCAGAAAGACGAAAACGAAATAATAGCGCGGGCGGGCGATGCGATGCGACGCGGTGGTTCGGGGAAACAAGGAATTTCACGCGGACGAAGTCGCGAGCAGCAGAATATATTTCTGACATCATTCTATTATCAGCGATTACGATACACGATACGTCATCTCCTTTTGATTTAAGAGGTGATAAAAAGATTTTATGACGGGAACAAGGAGAAGCAACTACATGCCAACGAAAGTCAATCATAAATTATCATGATTATCACAATTCTTTAGCAGAAGCTGAGAAAGCAGTTAAGTATCAATCAATACTTAGAGTACAAAAAGAAATTATACGGATAACGAGGGATTAGAATTTTGAGGCTAAAGAGAGTATAGACTTTATCTTTCTGACTGACCGATTACTTGACAATTTAAAAATGCCTGTAAATGGTTTAATTGAAATGAATGAGTTTGAGTATATGATAAGGTGAGAGAAGAGAGAGTGCACTTGTGTCTGCGCAGACACTCGTGCACTATAATATCTCCCGCGCCAAAGGCTGCTCTCCGCTGAGATTGGTCGCCATGGCTGAGATTCGGTCTGGAGGACTTTATGATAAGGTGGCGGTTTTTAGTGAGGATAGGAGAGAAAACACATTAAACCTACCCAACGGAACAGAACAGTGACCATGGCAAGCAAAATAAAACACTTCAATTTGTCTCTTTCTCTATATCTTTATACAGTGTACTTTATTTAACGCTCAACTCAACTCAGCCTATCGCAGTCAACTGCTGGACATAGGCCACCCCGAGGCTGCGCCACAGTATTTTGTCCTGCGTCTTCCGCATCCAGGCTGTCACAGCAACCGTCTTAAGGTCGTCAGTTCTTAGCCAGCTGAAAGGCGTCCCACACTACACTACATACTAAGCTACTTTTGAATAGTTTCCAATACATTCATTTATTCACCAGCACAGAACAGATTTTTGACTCAGTAACCTCGAATACAATCCCAACACAATAATCCTCTATCAAAATGATTGACACACACAACCAAAAATATCAAACAAAACTCCTTTACAAAGCCAAGAATAACACTATACTTAAGACACACTAACACGCTTCAAAAGGAACCCTTTCTCTCCCAGTGTGGCCGTACAAAAAACCATTGCAACCAAAACAACGCATTCTTATACCCCACATACATTTATTTTATTGTTACGAGCCTAAACACAAAAGCTACACAGTTATATGGAGTCACAGTATCAAAACATATCTCTATTTTGCCGAAGAAATCTCGATATCACTGAGACAAGTGAGGGCAAACATAATAAATCATATCCTGTAGTTTTGGGAGGAGTATTCTTAACAGTGTTCAATATAAGTCATGCTGACGCGAAAATACTGTAGGTATATAATATAGTTTTCCGTAGTTATTTCAGAGTGTATGTTAAACTAAATCTATGAGGTTAGGAACTAAATGAATCAAAAGAAAAATAATGTTCCAAAAGTACTCTTAGGTGAAGCACTATAAACTGATGTTGTTACAGCCCGGCCGTCGAGAGAATGCGTGCCTGACACCTACCAATGCGATAATTGTATTAGCTAATAAATATGAAATTCGCAAAACACGTATTCGTTTGTATGAAACTGACAGGTGTCAAGAACGCATTCTCTCCTCGGCCGCAATAAACAGAGTTTAAAGCTTAAAAGCAATTTAAAAAAAAAACGCAGAAAAAAACATTAACACTTTAATAAATGCGATATGAAACACAACAATAAAATTAAAATTAAGAGAATCCTTCTGTTACCGCCCATAATGATACAAAAAATGGCTCGCTGGTGACGCAAATACTTCTACCCAAAACGTCAGATCCACATAGTTTCCTGGACTTAACAGTTCTAAGACCGCAAACTGAGCGCCAATACCACCATCCAATAAACCAATTTCACCCAGCTTATCAGCCCTCAAATCCAGAATTTGTATGGTAACTATCACATCAGTTCTCGATCAATTCACAATAAGATTATCAAGTTTCATCCAAACTTCTGGGCTGTGTTCAAAACTCTTGCTATATACTAATTTCGATTTCAAATCTGGGAACCCAACGAAAAAATCACTGCAGCTTGTACTGATGATGTAGATAATATTTAATATTATAATCTTAATAGCCATTATGCGTTTGATCTCAATGGTGATGAAGGTACTCGTAGGACTGACTCGGTAGTAACTAAAATATTAATTGTCTATCAACTTTGCATCAGCACATATTGTTCCTCAACATTGTCTCTTTGAATGGATCTAAACAACGTATATATTATTTGTTATACTCATAAGAAATAGGTACAATACAAACGGTTTAGAATTCATCATAATATTATTACGTCATTTCTTAGGAATACCTTTAAGATGTTGAACCATATATAGAAACTTGTGAATTGCCGTGAACTAGAAAATACGACGTCATATAGTGCTAATTTGTTTCCTATATAAAACCACCATATTTCCTGATCCATCCATTTGTATTCCAGTAATCGTATAGTCATCATGTTTAATATTGTTATTGTTAAAACCACAAACTAAACGAAAAATGTATTTTAAAGCCTTAATATCGTTACTTTCGTTGTTATATTTAACATCAGTGGAATCCAACGATATAATGCTTGGATTTGCTACGCCATACTCAAAGAAGATATATAGTGCAGTTAAAATCGCGAACCCTGCAATATGGCGGAGAGAAGATGATGTAATGGTCAGCAGTCCAAACCACGAACTCATAAACGCTGTGTACATCACAGACCTCAGACCTGATAAGGAAGGTGAAGCATATATAGAAGCTGGAGGACTTGGGAGCAAGACTGTCACAATAGCCTTAAAGAGTCCAACAATTTTAAGAGGATACAAGTTTGCTATTGAAGTCTATGCTCAACCCTTCCAGCCAGCATATGCTCCGGGTATTTCACCAGTGCAACCAGGATATCCACAAGCCAGGCTAAGTGGAAATGGAGGTCTGTACCCACATACATACAATGCCGGATACCCTACTGGGAGTATTTATTCCAATAGTTATGGACATAATAAGAAATGATGTGATTGTGATAAAGCGTTAAACAAATATTTGGTGGTGACGTGACAATGACATTGTGTATTGAGGAGGAAACATTCAATTTTTCTGTCACGTATTGCAAAGTAGTCGTAAATGACGATGTCCATGAAGAACAGTTTCAATTTAAATGGTATAATTGGTTACCCTTAAGGTAATATAAAATAAATATTTGATGTTATACGTGTTCCAGGATCAAATTCTTGTACAAATTATTTCTTATCTAAAAATAAAATTTTGTTTGATTGTTCTTTATTTATGTATTCTTGGTTTCAATAACTTGTAAGTGCTTGACCTTTAAGGATAAAACAAGTGTTTTTTTGTGTTTACGATAAACATTGTACTTATAAGAAGGTCACGCATAAGCCTCTTTGCTGAACAACCGTATAGAAAATTGTAGAATACTTTTTGTTATTTTTAATCTCTAACAATCTGACTTTATTTATTTATGTACACACAGTAAAATACTTAGGGATATGATATGGCTTTCGTAAAATTATTTCCTTTCCTCATAACAGTAATAATTCAACACCATCTCTTACATTCTAAAATATACAGTCATATAACCAACTCAAGGTAGAACAGAAACAAGATAACCGCGAAACAAAGGGACAATAAAATCTTAAACAACATTTATCTATCGCGTAGATCAGATAATGGTACACCATAGTCCCACATCCAGTTGTGAGCCACATTATTAATATTCAGCATGCGCGAAAATGATTTAATGCCTGCTACGTTGCAGTTTCGAGGAGTATTGCCACAGAATAGTAGGTACATACAGAAGTTCGGCTCCATTCGAAGAGTGAGAATACAGACATAAGATTAGTTCGGAGCCTGAACTAAGAATGAATGACAACACGATTTGACAGCTGTCCTTATTTTGGATGTGTTTAAGCCCGTTCGGAAAATTTTATTATTCACATGTTTAGGATCAACTACTTTCGGACGGGCCCGTATCTTCGCTAACGGAGTTTGAGACCCCAACCCAGGGGGGGTTGGGGTCTCAAACTCCCTGATGTGTGTAATGTAATGTAGTACGAATAGTGTGGACGGCATGCAAACGCAACGCAAATCTTGTATGTACTCGAATTGTCCCATACAGTTGCCACGAACCGAACGAGAGAGCCTTTGTGTTTGCGCCTAAAACTGACAGCCGCAGGAACAGCGCGAGCGCCAGCCCGAGCGTTACATGTGATTATCGTTGTGCCGTCCACGCGCATAATTCGCGTTATATTACACGATACATTACATTACATACGTCTCGAACCGGCTTCAAACAAACCCTTGTCACGAGTGCGCGTGCACTCGCTGTACGCAAAGCGTGTCTATATGTACGTGCGTTTTCGCTCTTTGTACGGAGCTGACCTTCTCTGTACCTATCTATTTTGTGAAACTGTAGAGAGAATAACTCTGCGTACATTGTCGAACGTGTCCCGTTTTAAAATATTACTTACTGCTATGCTCAAATATTATTGTCAATATATTTGATGAGATCTGTGGTTGTTTTTGCTGCGGCGAAGTCCAAACTACAAAAGTATGGTTTTAATAATTTCTATATGTTCTATGTTACGGGTTTGATTTCCGCACTTAGTCCTTCAGGTGGACCATTGTGCGTGGGATGGTAATGATTTTTTTCATGTTGTTTTTCAGTAAAGTGTTTATCTGAAAAACATTTGTCGTTAAAATTTTTACTTTACAATGATAAGCCTCTACATAAAATTAAATAATGAATCACGACATTAAATAAACATACAGCACTACATAGACTAGTGGTGGCCCAGTAGTAACGGCTCCGACTTACGAGTTATAGGTCGTAGGTTCGAACCCGCCTGCGGGCCTGCGGACGGAGAGCAATGGGTAGCTCTCCGTCCGATCAGGACCAGGCCCGTGCCGGACGGCGCGTATGTGTTCCACGCGCGCCTCAAAGAGATGTCAGCATAGTTGACGGGGCCCGACAGGGCCGAAGCCTGCCGGGGTAGCGGGATCGTCCTAAAGGGTTACCGCTGCCCTGGTACATAAAGGGCTAAGGAAGGAACACGGGTGGGTTTTAGTCAGTAAGAGTCTGACACTCCCTTCTGCTCCATCCAGAGCGGGAGGGGTCATTTGATGATTTGACATCCTGAAAAAAAAAAGGTTCGAACCCTGATAGGTGCTTTACTTTGTGTAAATTATTTCATCACCATTGTTTTCAAATTGGTGAAGGAAAACATCGTGCAGAAACCGGCATGTCCTAGAACCAAAAATTCGAAGACATGTGACATCTACCAACCTGTACTGGGCCCGCGTGGTAGAGTACAGCCCACTCCCTCTCACCGATAGGCTACAGGCATTGCAGGTATTGTATGCATGCTTAGCACTAGATTGGTCTGCACACAAAAATATTGTTATGCCTTGCTGCTGCCTGCTCTCAAAGCATTGGTTTCCTATGAAAACGGAGGACGGTCACGCAACAACGGCTGTTTTTTGGCACCTTGATGTTAAATAGGTACTACTGAAAATGAAGGTTTTTCATTCTATTCACCACATAACCTACAATACAAACTCAAATCCAACCAAACTTATTACGAACAAAAGAACATCTAAAAACAAACCGTATTCATTTATTGAAGTCCTTTTGAACAGTGGAGCTCGAAAGACATTGCCACTCAATATTATCGTTGGCCAACCCTCGGACAAATCCACTCGATACGTCGAGAAATTAAAACGCTTTGGCAAAATGAGAACAGCTATTTGCCCGAAGCTGTGAAAGACTTTTTAGGGTTCCGCATCAAAATGAAAAAAGGAACTAATAATCGCTTTATTGTCAGGAAATAGCAAACATACGCAAAATAATTTAACAACATAATAAACCACGTTGCGACTTCGTCTGTTTATCACAACAGGCTATTTCAGGAACTACTAATGGTATCACTTGTAAATAAAAAAAATCCACCTCATTATTTATGTACACTCAAAAAAATACATAGAGAAACAACATATACACATACATACACATATACATAGATACACATACATATGTCTCCTTTGCTCTATCACACGCTGTCTACATCTCTGTATCTATTGTCCTATCTCAGGTATGCTGGAAGAGATTTCTTATGAAATAAGCATCACCTCTGTACCTATTTTTTCTGTTCTGTTTTTCATTGTCTGTTTATATATGTGTGTACATAAATGGTAAATGGTAAATAAATATAAGTTGATTACAAAACACACAACATACTCGTATCACATTTTAATGTTATTATGAAAATGGGAAAATAAATTTCTTCCGAAGATACCGAACCTTTGGTACGCGGGAGTCTGACTCACTTTGTGCAGTTTTTTTTAGATCAGTTAGTAAAGAGGTCCAGGTAGTGTTTGCTGACTCGAAATCTTTTTATTGGACCGTTCCTAAACGAATTTTTGGTGCGAGCTTAAATTCTTCACTAATTCGTTTATTGTAACGAGTGGATATGGACGGAGATTTTTTCTAATCAAATTTGAAAGAGTTTTGATTTGAGTTTTTATGAAAGGATACCGTGATTGGATTTAATGTAATCTTACAGTTGACTGTGTACTATTCTTCTAATGGAAACTTAATTATTTTCGGAAGTATTAATTATTTTTTTTTATATATCAGTCAGCCCGGAGTTTGGCTTTTTGGATAATAGGCTCGCAATCTATATGGGCCTTAAACATAACTAGCGAAATGTGGGTGTAGTATATATATATGTATTAAGAACACCTCTGCTTACCCCTTCAGGAGTACCTATATACAGGCGTGATGTTATGTATAGATAAAAAAAAATGCAGTAGAAGAGTAGAAAATAAGATCAGCTACTGAAGCTTTAGGTTTACTGCAGTGTTTTGTTTTTACGTGCCTCTTGACAGCTCTCCTTTAAATAGTTTCCATATACTGCCACAGTCGTCACCTTTGGCATATTGATGCATAATCAGCCTATAACATTCCCACTGTTGGGAAAGGGTAATCCACCACGCGGGCCCAGTGCGGGCTTATAGATGTCACATGTCTTAAATTTTTTGGTTATAAGGCCGGTTTTCTTCACCGTTTTGAGAGCAGCGGTGATTAAATATTTACCTGCATAAAGTAAAGCGTCTGTCTAGGTTCAAACCCACGACGTACAACTCATAAGTCGCGGCTGTTACCAATGGGCCACCACTGCTCTCCAAAGTTGAAGAATTTTGTAAATTGATGATTATTATATTCTTATTCATCAGCGCACTGGGAGATGACGTAACTGATGTAATCAATACCCAAAACTGAATTAAAAAGTTCTTAAAATTGTAGTTTACGAAAACTAGAATATTTTTGATGATAGTGCCAGCCAAATCTCACGTATGATCTGCCTAATTGCTCGCTATCGCTAGCAGCCTCGTTAGCGAAACCCTTGTCTCGATTGATCCTTATAGCCCGTGTGAGGTAACAGCATTTACAGCTTTTTAAGCCATTAAAAATTCTATCCTATATTTTTACATTCACAATTCAAATTCCACTGGCCCAATTTTTTGGCGCGGAAGACAATCCTAACAATGGTAGACGTTATTTATATAAAGCCCAGAATCGACAAAACGTTGGTTATTGATTTATCGTACGTAATGGCGTTAACAATACCGAATGAGGTCCCCAGGGTCCGGGTGAAAGCAGGAAATTGAGGTCAAAGTTTGTGTACTTAAGGGAAACAAATGCACATCGTAGGTATCCTAGCACAGTGTTGGGTATCTTCAAATCGTTGTCTAGTAAATTCTTGGAAGGTGCTTCTTCAATACATTAAGGATATATTCCAACGATCTTCTTGTCGCGTTTTGGAGTTTATTAAAATACTATTTTCAATAACTCAAATCGTCATCATTACAAACGGCTGCATTATTATTCCCCAGAGATTTGTCTTTCCAATCACCATTCCCAACTTCACTGATTTCCTTTAACCCAAAAATAAATACCGGTAACCAAGTAATATTTCTCCCTCCTCAATAAATAACAAAAAGATTATTCATAGAATAATCAGCCGTTAGAAGGTACACTCAGCAAAAACAATACATTACGATTCAGCTGCTGGCCTGACTGTCTATAGAATAAAATCGCTTTAATTTGCCGCGTACTGTTTGCTGGCTTCAGCAAATATTGGCACTGGCTATTGGTCCCGACTATCCGTAGTGGAACAATCACACTTGAGTGGGTGACTTGTACCACTGTAAAGGATTTAAAGAAGTATTAGATGTTGGTTTTTTTTTCGTAGATGGTCTTAATGGATAAACTTCAAAAATTCTTGAGTTTTTTTTTTCAGTTTTTCCTGTTACAGCATTAATTTTGATGTTGGCTCTATAAATCCCAAATAAATCAGATTCTGATCTTTCCAAATTCTTGCCAAATTGTAGTGAATCTTAAACATTAATCAGATTTTAAAATGTAAGTCTCTCATTATGACTTGAACAAAACAGCGTTATTTTATCAACGGTTACTATTTTATTTTATTTTTATTAGTACATAGTACCTAGTGTTTAGAACGTGTCCTGATCATCATCTTCCTGTGTTTATATTAATTTATTTTGGTCGTCACAGCACGTCGTTTTCTTCCATCATCACTGTTAGCTGTCATCTTAGAATTAAAATCCTCTCATTTAACAACTCCTAATTAGTATCCGAGATAGTATTATCCCTATAGAAATCAAAAGCCACCATCTACTCAACATCATCCTACAAAAGTATTTGTCCAAAGAGATCTTATTTGTAAACTACAGTCAAGCTTACTCCTTGAAGCTAAAAGGACTTAAAGTCTTTTTCTAATTGAAACTATTGGCGAACTCCTGTACTGCGATTAAACGATTCCACAGGCTACGACTGAGACATTGTCGGGAATGTCCGTAATAAATCAAGATTAATGCTGTAGTAATTGTGATTTCTCGTGTACAATCACTTTTATTTGCTTCTTTTACTCACTTGAACATTGAAAATTTATTTGAGTTTAATAGATTTAACCAGGCTACTATTAATAGAGGGGATGCTATTATTTTAATTTAAGAACTGCATCGCTAGGCGTGTGATATAGTAGTTAAAATGCGATCGGAATAGATTTTAAGCCTAAGAGCCTTTGAAGCCTAAAGCCATTGTATAAGAATATAGGTAGGGTTGAAAGAAGGCTAGGCATCGATAAAAATATACATAAATTGGAACTTCGAAAGTCGCACGTAGACTAAGTTAAGAATTGTACGAGAGGTAAAAGAAGAGATTTGTACATTGAAGAAGGTTAGAAGATAGTCAAACGTTACCGCAGCAGAAGATAAAATAAATGTATTGACCGGGCCAAGGGTTGAATAAAATAAAGGAGCGAGGGAGCACACGCGACGACCGTTAATCGTGTACTAATTGTTCAACTAATATTAATTGATGAATTAAGGTAAAAATGCTTAGTGGGCAGTAGTGTATGGTTCCACCGTACATACATGTATAGCAGTAGGTTGCTATTGGCTGATGTTAATGATGATGAAATTACTCATCATCCATAGTTAATTAGTACCACAATTTGATGAGCACGCAAATGCAGTATGTCCAGAAATACTTATTAGAACAATGTGATATAATATATTCTAGTCTTTAAAGTCCGAGTATATAATCCTACTAATATTATAAATGTGAAAGTTTATATGTTTGGCACATAGGTAGTGTATAACCTGGATGAACCGTTCCTGTGGGATAATTTCCGAAGATCACGCAGGCGAAGCCGTGGGCATTAGCTTGGACTATTATAATTATGAGACCTGTTTTATTTCCTTCTGACAATATTCCTATCTCAACACAAATTCCTCAATTTTCTTACATATATATCACATCGAATATTTTTGAATACGTTTTATGTAAAGTTAGTTATCTCTCAAAGACCTCATTCACTGAGGTGGTATCATTTTTCTTGAAACCTCATATCGAGTTGATTGACTCAGCGTTAGATAAAATAAATTGCCCTACTTTTGGGCCAGCCACGTTTTGAACAAAAAATATATTATTATCGACGTGAATGAGAAATATATTATTATAAGGATGGCTAACTGTAATATAATTTGTGTAAATCTGATTTGGAGACACAATTATCCTATATTTTTGCTTGATAGCCCTAATTGCGTAACACACTATCAATCACAATCCGAATCATTTTGAAGGATATTGCTAATCCATTGCTTCATATGTTCAAAAATTTGTCTGCTCACCAACGTTAATAACGCATTGAATGTTGTTAACTGTCAAAATGAAAGCCATTCTTACTGTTAGTGTGTTACGCAATTACCCCGCTGTTTCTGTAGCAGTTCACACACTGTCAATGTCAACGTGGTGGCCGTTTTACAGATTTCTTAAATTTTCTTAAATATTTATAGAATTCTTAAAATTCTGGTACTGGTATTCATTAAAATATCGATATACAATTTCTCATTACACTACACAATACACTACCATAACCTTCTTTTTGGCATGTTGATGGCAAAAATATAAAATATTTTCTTAAATTGGTTTGGCCCATAATTCAGCAACGCGGGCAGCATTCGCCGACGCAGCCATTAGGTCCTCACGTGTGCAGGTGACATGGCATGCAGTGCAAGATGACCACCATAACCTAACAATCATTTAAATCGGTTTGTATTTATTCAATTTACCTCCCAACTTCGTTTTCCCTCTCCCGGAAACACTGTCAATACACTCCGTGCAAACAATTTGCCAAACTGATTCCTTATCGCGACGACGAACGAAAAATAAGAGTTACTTCAGACGGCACCAATAAATCTTTTGTAGAAAAAAGTAACTTGACAATAATTGGAGATCTTACAACCGATTCCGTTTGAATAGCTTTTCTAAATATCTCCAATTATGTTCATTGCCTTCTCAAACTGCTTAATGCTAGCCTAATGCTAATAAAAGGGCGAGGGGCTATCGAGTGATCATTATAACGAGGATAATTCACTTTGACAGACTTCTAAGAGATAAGTTATTCACAACTTTTCGGGAGACCTCTGTCTTTTGAATAAATTTTCAATGAACTTTCCAAAACGAGTTTGACAAGTTTTGATTGGTGTGAATACTTGAGAAGATTTTATGCCGTGATTCCGGTAGCTTCGCCTTTAATATTTACATTTTTTTATGATTCGATTATTATCATTAACCGCGTATTTTTTACCCCAACATTATCCTTATTTACGAGATGGGTTAAGCTTTTTATCATTCTTATTGTTAAATTCTGGGTTATTACGACAATCTACCTATTATCCCACTTTTATGTGTTTGTTTATTTCTAGACGTAAAAGAAAAACATTAAATGTTTCAGATACTTATTAATCCACGTATGTCGTAAAAGTTAATAGACGTAAATAGTTTGGAGTACCACAAGGATCAATATCAAGCCCCGAAAAGAAATAACACCCTATTTTAATTAAAAAACGAAATAGAGCTGTAGTTGCTCAGGAGCAGTGGTGTCTCAGCGGTAATAGTCACGACTTACGAGTTGCAGGTCGTAGGTTCGAATCCAGACAGGTGCTTTACTTTGTGTAAATAATTTCATCACCACTGCTCTTAAAACGGTGAAGGAAAACATCGTGATGAAACCGGCATGTCCTAGAACAAAAAATTCAAAGACTTGTGACATCTACCAACCCGTACTGGGCCTGTGTTGTGGATTACGGCCCACTCTTTCTCACTGAGAGGAGGCCTATGTCCAAGCAGTGGGAACATTAAAGGCTGATTATGAATTAAAAATTATTGATATTAAAACCTGACTAGGTAGGTACTTGTTTGCTGAAACAACAGTCGATAAGAGATAACAACAAAGGTATTACAAACAAACCAAAGCAAAACAAAATCATAAGCAAAGAATAAAGATATTAATAAGTCTACAAACAAAGGAGTAACATTGAGGTTGTAACCTACGCTGCTCCGTTGTCCGACCTGCTGAAAGCAAATTCATATCGAATCATTTCCACTGTAAGGAAAACAAAAGAAAATACAATCTTCTTAATACTGTAATAACAGAAAACTTCAATAACGTACCGACTATTTTGGAAGTCAAAACAGATCCTAAAATTCGGGACCTAAGAACTGCAAACATAACTTTATTAGACTGAATGTATGTAATAGTTCCATAAAAGTTAACTGCTAGTATTTGCTTAAGTACCGTCGGGAAACGTATAGAAAGTATGTCGACCAGCGTAAAAAGAACTCCACCTTAACACCAGGGTCCTTCTCAAAATTCTCCGACCGAAGAAATGACGTCGACTGGGGAGGTCACCTTAATTTAGATTTTCCGCCCTCAAGGCGGCGCATTTCCAGTCTTAGAACAAAAGCTGGGACACCGATTGATACTTGTAAGAACTTTGTGAACCAAGAAATAAAGTCCATAATGGCTTAACAGAGAGCATGACCTTATAAGAATATTGGGTGACGAAAAGGTTCGCGAAAAGCGTGGAATGGGTAAAGAAAAAAATTTAATCCTTTGTCAGTTTATTAACGGTTCATTTTAGCTTTGTAATATAAAGAAGTTTAGATTTCCCAACTGTATTTCTTTGTATAATCTGCTATATCAACTTTCTTTTTATTAAGGAACAGCTTGTTCTAATTTTCTTTTTGAACATTGTCATCCCTATTTCTTGGAAGTAAAACGCTCTTTGTTTTATTACTGTTCTAAAAAAATATTATGAAATTACAAAAGGCACATCTACAGTATACTTTCAACTACTGTCAATATAACATTAACAATATTACATGTTGATGGATTATGGTAGGAAAATAAGAATATACGAATATTATAAGATGTGATCAGATTTAATTATCTCAGAGGAGACACAGGCAAGTAATATCAATGGGCAGACATTAGTTTTTCAAGGAATGGCAAGCAAGTATGACAGGTGTGTTCACCGAAGCTCTCGTTTAGTTTAAAACCTTCAACAGTAACATTATACTGCGGTGTATCGTGAGCAGACTGGACTGCTTTTGTATGAATCGCTGCTGCCAGTTTTCCACATCAGTGTTGAGCTTGTAGCTAGGTTTCTCATAACTATATGGCTGTTATGTTTAGTTTACGAACATAGTTGTTAAGAAATATTGCTACTTACATATTTGAGTCCATTGTTTCTTGTATATTAAATATAAATAACTAAAATTTTCATCGGCTGAGCTTAGGGCCAGTTTCTCGAACGATAAATTATGGCAAAATTAATGTGACAAGTTGTCAAGCGCGCGTAAACTGCTGCAATTGGCTGTTGATAAATCATTCAATCAATCACAACTGACAGTTCAAGCATAATCAGCCTATAATGTTCCCACTGCTGGGACACAAGCCTCCTCTCTTCCAGAGAGGGCTGTAATCTACCACGCGGGCCCAATGCGGGTTCGCTTAAGCGCGCTTGACAATTTTTCACATTCATCTTTCAATCATTTTTGTGTGAGAAACTGGCCTATAGAGTTACTAAGCTAAATGTTTTCTGCCATTAGAAAACAAATGAAGTCCTATTATGTAGGAGCAAAGTTCGACTCTAAGGATTTCCCTGTTTGTCTTTGCAGTTTTATCAAAAGTTTGGCAGTAGCATCGCACTTACATTCACCACGCTGGTGCAATCTCTAAAATATGAAAATTGAATCTTGTTACTCCTGTTTGGTTCGCGGGATATCAAAAAAGTATATTACATCGGGTGATTAATTGAGATTGGTCAATTTGGACAAAATCTATGGGAGGTAGGAATCCACATCGTCAATTTTTGAAGGGGCTCATGGCTAAATAATAACAGTGGCACGGGTCAATCTTCAAGGCTAAGCAAAACTTGCCGAGGTTAGTCCGTGGATGGGTGACCATCCATAATATACCGAAACCCCTCTGTGCCTCGGAAAGCACGTTAAGCAGTTGGTCCTGGTTGTCATTTGTAGATAGTGGTTATGGGTAGTCAGAAGCCCGAAAGTCTGACAACCACTCTAGCTAAAGGGCCGGGGGTCAATGTGGACGAAATCTAAAGAAGGTAGGAATCCACATCTTCAATAGGGTATTTGCCTGGGTAAAAAAAAATTTATTATAATAGGGGTTAAAGTATGAAATTGCCGTTTCATTGTAATAGGTACTTCGAATGGACATAGAACCTTCATGGTTTGATATTTTTGAGTGAAACTTTTTTCACATGGGACCTATGAAGTTGTTCTTTTAAAAAATGTGCAACATTCGATTATCGACTTTCAGTTGTTTTTTTTATTCAGCTTAGACAAGAAAGATGGATACTTCGAAAACTCGAGTTTATTTTGAATACGAGTTCCGACGCGGAACTAACGCGGCAGAAACAGCTCGCAATATCAATGTTGCGTTTGGAGAGGGGACTGCTAATGAACGCACCGTGCGATTTTGGTTTAAACGCTTTCGTGATGGAAAAGCAAAGCTTACTAATAAAAAGGTAATGGTAACTGTTTGGTGGTCTCAGCATGGTGTTATTCACTATAGCTTTCTCCGATTTGGTCAAGCAATAACGGCAGATGTCTACTGTGCTGAACTCCGAACAATGATAGCAAAACTAGCAGTGAAACAGCCCCGACTCATGAATCGATCTTCACCATTATTGCTCTATGATAACGCGAGACCTCATACAGCACGAGAAACCGTTTTAACTCTACAGGAACTGCAATTAGAAACCATTCTTCACCCTCCGTATTCGCCAGACCTTGCTCCAACGGACTACCATTTTTTTCGTGATTTGGACAATTTTCTACGTGATAAAAAGTTTTCTTCTCAGGAGGCAGTACAAAATGCTTTCACACAGTTTGTCGAATCTAGATCACGAGAGTTCTATCGCAAAGGCATAAATGACCTTCCTATTAGATGGCAGCAATGTATACATAATATTGGTAATTATTTTGATTAAATAAATATGTTAAAATTAAAAAAAAAAACGAATTTCAATTTTTCAGTACAAATCGGCAATTTCATACTTTAACCCCTAATATTTAGTCCGTCAGCTAGATTATCGAAAAATAATGGACACGTATTTTTTCTCTTGTCAATCAAACAAAAAATGACAAAGATAAAGCGCGTCAAAATTTGGGAGTGGGGTGTCTTGACGTCACATGCTTGCAAGTGTCGCAAGCAAGTGACGTCACGCTGAACTTTAACGGGCGATATCTTCATCATTTTTTATATGATTGATAAAAGAAAAAATACCGATTCAATATTTTTTGATAATCTAACTGACGGACTAATTAGATTTTTTTAGGAAAATAGCCTATTTTAGACCAATGAAAATCTATACAACTACCTCATTGGTCTAGTGGTCGTAAGCACTACTGAGCTGCTGTTAAAGTCCGTGGTTCAATTGCGAGGTTGGACAGAGTTATTGGGTTTTTTTCTATCTGGACTTCCACAGCAGTAACCCGGAGGCTGGATTTATGGTCGGTCGATGGCAATAGCCTCGCCCCCATTTACATGAGACTTAAACATAACCGGCGAAATGTGGGTGTACTATAGATTCCCCTCGGCCCACCCCTTCAGGGAAACAAGGCGTGATGATATGTAAAAAACCGGTCAAGTGCGAGTTGGCCTCGCGCACCGAGGGTTCCGTACAAATTTGTAGATATATGTATGTATACTTTACGGTTTTCGGATTTTTTCCTTTACTTGTGCTACATGAAATTGCTTCTTGCCAAATTTCATGATTCTACGAGTAGGTCAACGGGAAGTACCCTATAGGTTTTTATTCTCATGCGAGTGTCAAAATATGAGGCATAAACGCCCGTATCTTTTGATTGCGTTGACTTAGAAGTTTGATTTTTTCATTGCATCAAGGGATTACAGCCCTGCGTTTTTTATATTAAGTTTGATAACTCCACGCGTTCCTGAAAAAAGGGTTTTAACAGACGGACAACGAAGTGATTTTATAAGGGTTCCGTTTTTCCTTTTGAGTTACAGAACCCTAAAAAGTATATTAAAAAAATTTCAGTACTTAACCAACCAGTGGGTAACATATAATTAAACGACCTACCCAATGGTTAGCCACCTCCGTCTACATTTATCTAGAATACCAGAGGCACTGCAGGTGCTTTGACGTCCCAAACACAAAGCTGAAATATCCCATGTGCCTGTAATTACACTGGCACCCCATCTCTTCAAACCGAATCACGACAACGCTGGTTCAATTTCAACATTCCCTATGTCCTACAAACTTATCGTATTTATACTATCTTTATTTGTCTCTCCTAAATACAGATTACTCAGTGATCTAGCTATGAGAGCAGTGATTTACCCAACAATTCGTAGTTTTTTTTTTTTTATAAATGGCATCTCGTAGTTGACCTAGAGAGGTCGTGACTACTTAACCGGGCGTAGTAAACTTAAAGCCTCCAGCCAGGGCTTGAAACTAATTAAAACCAAGCGACTGCACACTAAGGGCACCCCCTGTGGGGTACGAACCTTGGCTTAGGGCGTCGTTGGGAGAGGGCAGCAAGATGGGACGGGCAGGATCGAATTTTTTAATTATTTTTGCTTTGATGAACACGGCGTTTCCTAGGACTATCTCTGAGAAGAAAGGCCGAAACAAACTCAAAGGTCAAAGTCGGGGATTTAAAGCTACAGGCTTTATCTACGGCGCGGCCTGGCACTTCATCGAGCAAGGGTCGGGGGGAGAATTTACTTGGGGACGTCGCGAGGGACCTCGGCGGCGAGGTCAGAATGTCGGTCTTTTGTATTTGTAAACTGTACTGGTTACCCTTTTGCTCTCTTGGAGGAGGGTTGTGGGGTCATCGGGGTCGACGAGAACGTGCCTTGAACGGTGAAGTTTGCTGATTTTGGAGGGGGTGTAACTAGTTGTACCTACGCCATGTAATTAATAATGCATACTAAGTACTGCAAAAATTTTATCTATCTAAATAAATTGTTAATATATTATTACAAGCCCGCGACTTCGTCCGCATGAAATTTCTCGTACACCCAACCCACCCTGTCGCGTGGCGTCGCCTGCGCGAGTTCGTTTTTGCATAGATTTTCTCTTTTTGCTCGGTTCCTTAGAGTCCTAGGACCTTAAGAAGCCGGGCTCCTAGCGTGAAGTAAATAGCCTACAGCCTTCCTCAAGAACTGGCCTATCAAATACAAAAATATTTTTTTTAATTTAAATGGTAGCTTGAGATTAGTGCGTTCAAACAAACAAACAAACAAACTCTTCAGTTTATAGTAGTAGTAGCATACTTTGAAGGAGTGTAGAACTCTTCAAAAGGAACCACTTTTGCTATAAGACCAACCCTGAAATAATTATGAATAAAAAAATTTGCTGTTTTCTACAAAGTTACGAGACCACCGCAATCAAAATGCAAGGAAAAGCTGATTTTTTTATTTCATATTTCGGGATTGGTCCTAATATAGTAAATGTGGTCCATTTTCATGAGTTCTACACTACCGTAAAGTATGTCCTTCGTTTACCCTAACACAACTTGTATACTTTTCTCCTACCACACCATCAAAACTTCCTTGCACTCGTTAATTGAACATACAAACCCTACTTTTCTTAGTCACAGTCGCGGTGTAGACTCTCAATTATTAGTTCAGTGGTGAGATAGTTCAAAAGCCAACGGGGCTAAAAACTAGAACGCCAACTTTTCTAATAACAGTTCTTTGGAAACAACTGCCAGTGTCCAAGAAGTTTAGCTAAAGATTGTTTTAACCCAGGGGTGAAAAACCTATGGAAAGCTGGCCAAAGGTGACGGTACGGAAACGGTTCTGTTTTTATAGAATTTGCATCGTTATGCTTCTTTTTCGTTCTTGTGCTTCGTTTTGTTTACTCGCTCTATTGCAAATGGTTCGATCTTCTAACATGTTGATGGTAAACTTTTGGCCTGTTTCCCCAGCTGCGGATAAGTTCCCGCTAATTTGTTTACATAATTTTATTTAAATTCTGTTCTGTGTTTTGTTAGAAAGTGCGTATTTCACTTAGAAAGTGCGTATTTCACTTAGAAAGTGCGTATTTCACTTAGAAAGTGCGTATTTCACTTAGAAAGTGCGTATTTCACTTAGAAATTGCGTATTTGAAAACTGTTATAAGAACCAATTTATCTTATGTTATTTTTCGTCATACTACTACATCCCTCCGTGTCTTGGAAAGCACGTCATTTGTAAATCTTTGACAGTCCTTAGGGGTAGTCAGAGGGTCGAAAGTCTGACAATCAGTCTTACCAAGGGGTATCGTATTACGGGGGGTTGTGGAGGTCAGCTGATAGGCAGTCGCTCCGTGTAAAGTCCTGGTATTCAGCTGCATTCCGTTAGACTAGTAGCCGACGTCAACATATGTAGGTGGGAAAAGGATAGACAGAATTCTGATGAAGATTTATAGTCATACTACTAAACCAATACACGCTGTCGCCGGATACGGTGAAAAGGACTATACTATTCTATACTACACCAATTATGATTGTAAGGGGTAGCTCCTTACTGCTGCGAAAACTCTCTTCTCAGTTAAATGAAATTGCTGACTATCTTATCTATGATATATCTTAGTAAAATAAACTGGCCAGTGCGAGTCGGAGTAGCAAGAAAGGTGGTATGAAAGACTCCGTACCACAAGGCATAAAAAGACGGCCGCAATAAACACGTTTCTTGTATGGAGACACCCTTTAATGTTTTACTTTTTTTTTGTTATAGCGGAAATAGAAATACTTACTTTGTAGAAATTTCAACTGTCTACCTATTACTGTTCATGAGATACAGTTCGCTGACAGACAGACGAACAGCGGAAGCTTAGTAGTAGGGTTCCGGTTGGCACCCTTTGGGTACGGACCCTTTAAAAGTCCTTAACTTAAAAACCCTTCTTTCAATGCCCTCTATTAATTCAGTGGGTAACTGGTCTGCACCATAAACAACCATATCACGCTGAAATCGAAAGATACTGAGCGCCATATTTTTTTCTCACCCTCGATCCCGGTAGAATTACGGCGCTAATAGAAACGAATGCGGCATTTGTAGATGATGGGAAAGATTAGATAAACCAGGGGTATAAAGTGGAACTTTTGACAACTGCGTATAGAAACTATTGGGAATTAATGTTTGGAAGTATCGCTCGCATGTAGCTTTAAAAGATTATACGACAGCTTTAAAGTTTGTATCTATACATGTTTATATCAGTATTTGTCTCTCCTTCCCCTTTTTTATCCATACAAAGGTTGTCTTTAACAGATCTGGCACAATATGCGGTCTTATGCCACCCTTTGTAAAATTTATATATTTATGTCTATAATTTATATGGAGTACCTAGATAATAAAGAGTATTTTATTCTATTCTAGCTATTTTTATGGCAGTAATGGCGTCAACCACCTGGTCACATTAGCCCTGGATTGCTAGAGAGTCATTTCACACACCTTGACACAGTCTAGGAACGACGAAGGCTGAGTTCTCAGTAACCATTAACATGGCATCAGTAATGTTAGATTTTTAGCCACTTACATCATACAACTAAAAAGTATTTGACAATATTTAACTTAATAGACATTCACAAACTGGGTGTTGATGTTACCTTCTCACAAGTTTTTAATAAGTTATATCGAATGCAGGAAATATAGTTTCTTTAAAATTCAAGAGCACAATACAACATCAAATTCATACTACATTTAGAAGATAATGATGAATGAATTTCAAGGCGAGCTAGCAGAGATCCCTCCCTTTCAATTACAAACTGAATTTAATATGCAGCAACATGTGGTATACAAAACAAAATATTACAATAGCTAGGTCCTACAGGAGTTGCCTGTGGATATTGTATGTGGCGGGCTCTCTGTAGTCCGTAACAAGATCTTACAGAGTAGTGTAATGTAGAGACGACAGACTAGGATTTATTTTAAGGAATTGCTTATCATAAAACGGCAATTTTACAAGCTGTTTATTTCTGTTGCTTCTTCGTTATAACATTTGAATGAATTTCGTTTTGAAGCATAATATGTAATTATAAATGCAAAATGTTTAATAAAATGCTTGTAGATTTTTAGCAGTAAACTGTATTTCCAAAATAGTTACATGTTTTAGACAAGAGCCAAATTACATGGCACCGAGGAGAATTTCTACTTACTTAATGTTACCAGTGTATAAAACTAGTGCTAAACAAATAAATGTTGCTAATGCAAATAAAATTATTTATGTTTGGATTATTCTCAAACTCAAAGTCTTAGGCACAAAACGACAAAATTATTTTGAGTAAGAAGTATGTCGAGGTTGCCTTCCAGTCTAACCGAATGCAATGTTTTACATGAAACGACTTCATATCTGATTATAACAACCCAGTTACCGGGTAACACGATACCCCAAAATTAGATTGGATTCTTTAAGCGCAGTCACGATGAAGAAAATATCCTGAAGCAGAGAAAAAAACATTTTATGATTATTATTCATGGTCAGAAAGAGCAAAGGCATTTGTATACAGGGTGGCAGGGACATCGACTCGCAACCTGTTATTCCCACCATGAATTCAGTACCTACATGATTCTGGATCCACCTGCGTTGAAAATTTTGACGATTATTTTAAAAATATTGCTGTTCCATACATTTGGACCGCGTAGGTATTGAACTTTTCTATGATCAGCGGATTTTTTTTTTTAATTACCCGCGAAAAATGTCTACACTAGGGTGTTTAGAAGGGCGTGCTGAATTCGTGGTTAAAGTTTTCGCGTCGATATCTCAGCCATCCTGTATACAAAAAAAATACCGAAGGGTGAAAATACCCAGATTGCCAAATTCTGTAGACTACTCTGTATCTAGTACTCCAGTTTTCATACAAAGTACGGCTGACATAAACGTTCGGTACAATATCGCTGTACCGGCATTGCCTGACATTGCTCACACGACACACCATACCCGTTTGTTTTACATTACAATAGTCTTTAAGATTTAGTACTATAGGGACCAAGGTACTAGGTGCTACTTATAATAAAAATACGTTGTAGGTACCTCGGTCCCTACACCTTCTACTCATAATCAGCCGTTTCCACTGCTAGGACACAGGCCTGCTCTCGGTGAGAGGGAGTGTGCCATAATCTACCATGCGCGTACAGTGTGGGTTGGTGAAAAGTGCGAGTTGGTGCATTTAAATTTTTATTGCGTGGTGGACGCCATGTGACATCTAGCAACCCGCACTAGGCTCGTGTGGTGGAGCTTAGTGCGGGTTGGTAGATGTCACATAGCTTCAAATTTTTGGTTTTAGGGTATCCCGGTTTCAGCACGATGTTTTCCTTCATCGTTTTCAGAGCCGTTGTGATGAACTGAATTACATAAAGTAAAGCCTACTTGGGTTCACAATTTTACGACACGTTAATCGCGGCCATTACAACTGCTCACTGCTGTATCTATCTACTAGGTAGAACAGTGCTATTATTATAAAGTTTATTTCCAACCTCATGCAAGAAATAACCACATACGGTTCGAAAGCGAACTCAATGTTTATAAAGTAAATCATTGTGGACTCACACCTCACCCGTTTCAACAACGTTTAAATTTCTCTAGAGACTTTCACTTGTTTAATTCTAACTATAGTAGTTTGTATAATCTGCTGGCACATGACCTCGACTCCTTCCCAATTATACGATTTCGCATGTCTTGGATACTAGAAATATACACAGTTTTACCAACGCAAATCCCAAACATTTTCTGGCTGTCCACTTCAATGCTGAACGCTACATGCATTTTTAAGCATTGAATCTATTTTGTGCAAGAAACGACCTCGCCGGAATGGTTGCAGGGTATTCTTGATCAAAGTTCTCAGGTCAATAAAAACATATTAGTTCATTGTAGATGAAGGTTTGTTGGCTAAATAAACAGAACGCCTACATTATAATTGCTTTGAATTTCCACAAGTAACCAATTTACGAATAGTAAGAAAAATTATTGGTTTTTAAACCACCGACATAATAATACTAGCCTATTTATACTGTAGCCTACCAGCATTATTAACCCCGCGGTTTCCCCCGCATAAGCATCAATCCCGTGGGAATATCAGGATAAAAGGTCCTATGACCCAATCTACCCATATGCCAAATTTCATACAAATCCGTTAAGCCCTTTTAGCGTGAAAGCGTAACAAGCAAACATACAAAAAATCTAATATTTTCTCTTTATAATTTTAGTTAAGATAAGTTCCTTTCCTCGCGAAATGTTCCTTCACCGATGTCAGTGATGTCCAAGATAAACTTAAAAAGTACTTACATTTGAATTGAAAAAGTTACATTTTTGTTCTTGCCCGGATTTGAAGCCATAACCTCTTGGATGGAAGGCGAGGCCTTAACCACTGGGCCATCACGACGATAAACCACCGATAACCAAGCGTAAATCTTCATAAACTTTCGCCCAACCCCTAACCTATAAAACGAAATGAATCACCCCAATATCAACGTAAGTAATCAACGATCACAGGAATGCGGAACTGTGTTAATTACCGAATGTCGAGTCAAAATTGATTCGATTCCGATAATGTTACGCAATTTTGTGGGCCCACCCTATATTTTAGGGACTCAGTGAGCCTAACACGAAGGAGCGAAGTAAACGTAAGGGGACACCTCGGGGCCCAAAGGGGGCCAAACGCCTCCTGCCGGAGGCTTTACACGGGGGTCGTGCGGTCCATGGCCCTTTATGGGGCCCCGGTATGGGCGCGTTCACTGCGGCTTCGAGCCGCACACTACCTGAACGCGCCCCAAAAGGTGGTAGCCATAAGGCTTATCCGGGGATACCGCACGATCTCGGGCGAGGCAGCAAGCCTCCTTGCCGGACTGCCACCATGGGATCTGGAGGCGATAGTCCTCGCGCGCCTGTATGACTGGCGCGCGGAGGCACTACGTCGGGGGGAAACTCTGCACCCGCGGCAAATCGCTGCGGAGCGGACGGACCTCCGGCGCGGTCTCATGGTGGAATGGAAGGCGCGACTATCGCAACCCAGCGCAGGGCACGCCACGATAGCGGCGGTAAGACCCCTCTTTGAGGAGTGGCTAGAGAGGCGTCACGGCGCTCTCACCTACCGCCTGACGCAGGTCCTCTCCGGACACGGATGTTTCGGGAGGTTCCTGCACATAATCAGGCGGGAGGAGACGCCCGGGTGTCATCACTGCGAGGATCGCCCAGAGGACACGGTGGAGCACACGGTGGAGGTCTGCCCCGCTTGGGCAGAGCACCGCCGTGTCCTCGTAGAGGCGATCGGCAGCGGCGGCGACCTCTCGCGCCCGGCCCTGGTGCAAGCCATGGTCCGGGGCGAGAGGGAGTGGGAGGCGGTCACCTCCTTCTGCGAAGCAGTCATGCTAGCGAAGGAGGTGGCGGGATGGGCGAGGGAAAGATCCTCACGCCTCAGCCGCCGAGGAAGACGCTCCGGGCGTCGGGAGCCGCGTGACGACTCCCGGCCACCGTAGGCGCGGGCCTGCGGGCGGAGAGCAATGGGTAGCTCTCCGTCCGATCAGGACCAGGCCCGTGCCGGACGGCGTGTATGTGTTCCACGCGCGCCTCAAAGAGATGTCAGCGTAGTTGACGGGGCCCGACAGGGCCGAAGCCTGCCGGGGTAGCGGGATTGTCCGAAAGGGTTACCGCTGCCCTGGTACGTAAAGGGCTAAGGAAGGAACACGGGTGGGTTTTAGTCAGTAAGAGTCTGACACTCCCTTCTGCTCCACCCAGAGCGGGAGGAGTCATTTGAGGATTTCCCATCCTGAAAAAAAAAAAAAAAAAAAAAAAGGGGACACCTCGCGATCACAGCTTAGCTCGCTACCTCGATGTCACCTCCATGTAAAACAAATGCATGTTAAAGACATGAACGCACATGCCAGGCAATGTATCGCAGTGAGGTATCCTTTGGCATGTGCGTGCGTATCTTTTAGCATGCATTTGATTTACATTCATATTCATATATTTATTTGCATTCCATAATGTTGTAGAGGTTATAATGGCTTAAAGCTAAGGTACAATACAGACCCAGTAGTTCTCATGGAGGTAGCATCGAGGTAACGAGCTAAACTGCGTATCGCTGTGAGGTATCTTCGGCATGTAATTAACCTTTTTTTTTTTTTTGATGGGAAATCATCAAATGACACCTCCCGCTCTGGGTGGAGCGGAAGGGAATGTCAGACTCTTACTGACTAAAACCCACCCGTGTTCCTTCCTTAGCCCTTTATGTTCCAGGGCAGCGGTAACCCTTTCGGACGATCCCGCTACCCATGTAATTATCCTCAGGTTCTGTTCATAGCCTCGGGCAATGCGACATGCGATGCAAGTTCCGTCAAGCAACATGCGCGCTCGTCTCCTGTTTCTGTACGCCGTTCGCTCCGTAAGTTGCGTCGCGGTGGCATGCTCTAAACAACTTCTTTCGTTTGTTTTCTCCGCAGTCGTTGTCGCAAGATGCGTGTCACTTGAGCGTGTAACTCATAGTCACGGGGTTACGTAAATTCGATCGATTTCTCAATCGAATATCCTGCTACCCGTATTGGTTTAAAAATAAAAGTAAATGAGCGAAACGAATATTTTAAAAATTTAACGTAACTTTTACTTCGCGCGTTTACTCTAGGTCCACTTGACTCAGGAACTAGGGACATAGTGGTTGCGTGGGAGGGCAAAGAAACCGCTGACTTTTAAAGAGGTACAATTTACTTTTTTATATTTTACACTTTATTAAAGATGTTCCATGGGCCTAGCACGAACGCCTGGAGTTAAAGTAACGAAATTCGAACGATTATAAAATTGAAATTATTCGTTGCGCACGCAATATTTACTTAGCTTTAAGGCTTTTAAGTTTTAATGTTGCTTGTCGCAAAATTTTAAACCATAATGTGCAAAATGTAGACCAGTTGATTTTTTATGGTAAAACTTTGTTTTATTCGTGACTTCTCGACTTGTCAATTCCGAGTGGTCACTAATTCACTAGCTTTATGTAGAGCACTTTTATGTAACCTGTATTCTTATGTATCTATGGGGTATACCCAATGAAGGTTGGAAAAGATGAAGAAGAAGAAAGAAGAAAATGCATTTATTTGCGGCAAACATGACGCATGAAAAAAGGACATAAACATTTGGGGGTAAATATGCGTCACATTCACGCAAAACGGCCATCGTATGGCAAAAGGAGTATGTAAGGATTTACCTACTACTGTAATTTGAAAACATCGCAAAAAGCCAATTATTTTTAAAAGAGAAACCGTGGAGTTTCTTGCCGGCTCTTCTCCGTAGAAAACGAGCAGTTGCAACCGTGCACCTAGCTTCTGACGTTTCATAAGTGCCATGTTGGTTTATGTGAAATAAAATATTTTTATTTTTATTTTTTTATTTTGAGTAAAGCAGGTGGCGTTCTGTAGTTTTTGCCTACCTCCATTGGAGGAGGGCGTGAGTTTATGTTCCGTCGAACCTCCATAGAAAAAATATTGTTAATACCTCGAGGTATTAACAATATTTTTTCTATGGCACTTTCATTGGCACAGACCCCATAGCTAATAAATCTTCTTCAAAAACGTCTTCTCTATAATAGTTTTAAAAACCCTGACGCCCCAAAATTGAACAGTATTTTCAATCGGCGACTCGAAGGACAAAGTTTACGACTTTAATATAGACATTCCCGACTCGCCAGTAAATCACTTAGTTTACCTGGTCTCACTATTTGTACTAAGTATAATGAGTTAGCTATAAATGTGCTAAAGTGCTAACGAGAATGCCCTAATTATTTATTACTGTAAATGTATAACCAAGTTTTTTAACTGGACAGAAAGCTATGCTGCTGGGGAGTTTGTTGCAGTACTTCTTCTTCCCTGCTAAAACAATAGGAAGTCGTCAAGGGCAGGCATTTTGGGACTGTCTTTTGTAATTTTGACGCTTGAAAAGTGCAGGTCCTCAGAATTTTTTTGATTTTGTTTTGTTTTCTGCCCTTCATTTGTCTTTTAGTATACTCTGGAGTGAGGAATACGATGTAGTAGGTAAACTCAGCGATTTTCATTTGTTTTCTCAAAGATGACCATCATGAATTAATGACTTTTGATTTTGTTTTGCTTTTTTGCCCTTCATTTGTCTTTTAGTATAGTCTGGAGTAAGGAATACGATGAAGTAGGTAAACTCAGCGATTTTCATTTGTTTCTCAAAGATGACCATCATGATGAGCTACTAAGAAAAAAGAAAGAAAGAAAAAACGTTTATTTGCGGCCAACATAACGCATAAAAAGAACACAAAAAAAAAACAAGTTGGGGAAACATGCGTCACATACACGCAAAATGGCTATCGCTATAAGAATCTTCTATGACTAGCAAGCAGGGTTCACCGATTTATTTGCTAACCGTAGTTATGAATTTGCCACATTGTCCTATGTGGCAAAGTTTTTATGACCTCCAATACACAATATCACGCTTGTAATACCTAATGGCTTAGGTAGAGGTGATCACCAGTCTTATTGTTGTGGAAATATGATATTTCAACTCTTCAAAAAAGCGATCCGTTGAAAGACTTCATTACACTACATAATCAGCCTACAATGTTCCCACTGCTGGGACACAGGCCCCCTCTGTGTGAAACGGAGTGGGCTGTAATCCAGTGCGGGTTGGTAGATGTCACATGTCTTGGAATTTTCGGTTCTAGGACATGCCGGTTTCCACACGATGTTTTCCTTCGCCGTTTTGAGGGCAATGGTGATGAATATTTACACAAAGTAAAGCGCTTGTCTCGGTTCGAACCTACGACCTACGACCTCTTTTACCTGTGTCCGCAACCTTAGTGGGTTGTGGACACAGGTAAAAAGAGGTGCACTAGAATTTAAGTAAATCTATGAACTCCTATGCAAAAGCCAGCACTCGGTGGATCCCAAATGGTAGGAAACGACCGCGCGATAGGCCCAGCAAGAGATGGCGGGATGAGCTGGACTCCTTCTTAAAGGATTGGCCCAGAATTGCAGTAGACCGGGAAAACTGGAAGAAGGGAAGGGAAGCCTTTGCCCTGCAGTGGGACAAAACAGGCTCATAGTAATAATAATAATAAGAGCCTCGACCAACACCTGAGGAGGCTCTCGTTGGGCAGCTAGATCAAGGGCTTGATTCAGAAAGCGGTACTTCTGGACACGGCCCGTATTGTCAGGAGGTTCCTCTCTCTGGAGCCCTGACCGCCGGTAGCTTGGACCCTGTTCCCGATACCGATGGGCTACTATTTTTTATATTTAAAAATGTTTTTATACTTTTTATATTCTAATATTTAAAAATATAATATATATGTGTTTACATTGAAATAAAGTAGATAATAATGGACTCCTATCTAAAATAAAAGTTTTTTATTCTATTCTATCCTTTACCTCGTAACGAAAGACCAATTATTGTTTATGATTTTAAGAGATCCTTGAAATTTAATATCAACAGGTTTGGTTGTGATTAAGATGTTATTTTCTTACTGGGAAAAACCATTTTTGGTAGAAATACTCCTAAAATAGTTTTCCTTATTTCATAATTAATTTATTTATTTCGTAGAATTTTGTAACTCGCTTAGAAATATTAAAACGGCTTCTGTTTTTGCGATACACAATTAAATTACATCACTCATAATTTTGGGAGTGGGTGATTCATTACTCGAGTCTAATAATAAAGCTGAAGAGTTTGTTTGATTGAACGCGCTAATCTCTGGAACTACCACTCGGATTTGAAAAATTGTTTCTGCATTGCCTTGAGAAAGGCTATTTAACATCACGCTAGGACTTTTAGGAGGAGAGCAAAAAGAAAAAGGTTAAGAAAGAACGCTTAGCAACACCGAAGTAATAGCGCGGGCGGGCGATACGATGCGACGAGAGTCGGGGAACAAGAAATTTTACGCGGACGAAGTCGTGGGCAGAAATTAGCATAAGTATATAAGTACTGGGTACGTTTTTTTTATCATCATCTCCCTGCCCTTGTCCCATGTTACTTGTGGTCGGCGCAACTCGTTTTCTTCTTCCATTCTCCCCTGTCAACCGTCACGCTATCATTCACTCCCTTCTCTTTCATATCATTCCTCACACAATCAATCCATCTTTTCTTCGACCTTTTTCTACCTCAATATGATATTAAATTATGAACCAGGTGAAAGGAAAAGAACTTCTCATTAAATTAACATTATTTATTTAGGCACAGCAACATAAATGCATTATTTTACAAGAAACTTGGTTTCATAACACCTAAGTGCTCATTTACGGAGACGCGGGGCGTCACGCGTCGCGTTGTGCGACGCGGCCCGCACTAAATTCAAACATATGGCGTTGTATGAGTGCGTTTACGGAGAAGCGATTTTAGACGCGTTTGCTTGAAATGGAGCGTTTTTTGCGGCCGAGCCCGCGGCTGGCACCGGCGCTTCTCACGCGGCGTTTATCGCGGCGGCGCACGCAGCGGCAATTCTCGATGAAGCGATGCCCGCGGCGGAATCTTCTGCCAGTCATATTTGGAAATTGCAGAACGCAATTAATTAATAATTAATTAATTAATTATTAGTAATTACTAATTAATTTAATTTGCGCACCCATCTTCCGCTAACCTAAAACTGGTCGGTTTGATTGAGTATCCCACGTGCGCCGCAGCGTTGCCCGCCGCGTGCTTTGCTACACGCTTGAGGATTCGCCGCGGGCGCAGCGGCGGGCACCGCCACGCTTCTCGCCCCGCGTCTCTATGAACAACGTCTTATATTGCCATACGTTTGTGTTTACGCGTGCGATGATAAGTGCCGCTTGACGCGCCGTCGCTCCGTAAACAGAAAATCGTACGACGCGCCGCGAGACGCCACGCCGCACGCGACGCGCGATGCCCCGCGTCTCCGTAATTGAGGCCTTAGTTACATTTTTTATCAATATTGGTAGACCAGCTACCAGTTTGCATTTTGAATAGGTCATGATCTCATCATCTGCCTAGTCCTTTCCCAACTATGTTGGGGTCGGCTTCCAGTCTAACCAGATGCAGCTGAATACCAGTATTGTATTTTGAATAGGTACATTATAAAATTGTTTTAATCAAGATGTGCCCATTAAGAACTCCTGACTTGGTACACTTATTGTGTGCGTACTATGGTGTTAATGCCTACTGAAATTAAGACAGGGCAAGATTAAGTCCCTTTGTACACACACGTTTTTCTTGCCGTCTTCTTCTTAGGGTGTCGATAGCGATATAAATGGACTCGGCCCAGAACTCGGCTACTTGTTTGGCGCCACTACCAGCGTCCATCAGTGCCTGTAACGTACAGCTGACAGGACACGCAAGACACGATATTAAGTATCCCATCGTTTGTGGAACAGCACTACATTTACACACCAAGGCGGAGTCGTCTATGAATCTCCACCTGAACAGGTATTCCTTGCTTCGGTCAACCTGGGTCCGAAGTCCGTTTCTTGCCGTGAAAAACTTCGGTTTATTCGCCGTGTGTAGGCAAAGTCGTCTGTCTTGTATGGATCACTATGGATGCTTGTTGACGGACACGTTATTTCTATGGCGCAGTTTATACGCCGTACCATAAAGAAACTGTGCTATGTACAAAGGACCTTACAGACCGCACTTTGATATTACTTTAATCGAATAGAATCATTGTTCGTATCCGAATGAAACGTTTGCTCACGTTCGCTTATACGAATATGAACATTAAGGGCATTACAATAAGGTTCATATTCGTATGAAATGCTTACTATACTAAGTAAAGTAAAATGAAACTACGATCTGGGAATCTAGCCCATAGTATTTGCCTAGGCAGACGCACAAAAATAAAATATAAATGTGTGTTTGGAAAAATCACTCCAATTTGTTTTCAAGAGATCAAAAGTACTGTTTGTTCTGTAAAGGTACCTATTGTATGACACCCATAATAAGTACATAAAAAAAACATCAAAACTATCACCCATGACAGTGTACAACAATTAACAATAATGTAACACTTCAGTCCATTCATAGTTATTTTACCTCTAACAGAAGCAACCCAACAGCGACCTTATAGTAACGAGAATAAAGATAACTGTGATTTTGACAGACTTGTCAGTAGCAGCAATCCAAATGCAACCTTACGTGACGTACGTGGTCAGCCTATAATGTACCCACTGCTGGGACACAGGGCTCCGAGAGGGAGTGGGCTGTAGTCGACCACGTGGGCCCAGTGCGGGTTGGTAGATGTCACGTCTTTCGACTTTTTGGTTCTAGGACATGCTAGTTCACCGTTTTGAAAGCAGTGGTGATGAAATTACTTAAACAAAGTAAAGCGCCAGCCTGGGTTCGAACCCACGACCTACAACTCGTAAGTCAGGGCGGATACCACTGGGCCACCACTGGTCCACCAAAGCAACCTTATGATAATGTGAATAAAGGTCATTTTAATTTAACTTAAGTGGTCAGTGATACATAATCAAAGGAAAAATAACTGTGAACGGGCTGTACTGAAAACAGGCACAGCCTAAAAAGGTTGGCTCAAAAATATTGCTCTTCTGCTAAATCTTCTAACGTTTCTTTTGCCGCGTGCTGTCCTCTTGTCGCGAGGTGGTGACACTCTGTTTGGTGGGTGTACCCAGTCTGGACACCTGAAATGAAAATATTTATATAAATACACATTTTATAGTCAGCGGTAAGTCTTGGTTTCTCCGTAGCAGCCCGGAGTCTGAATTTGTACCCGGTCGACGATTTGGGTGTACAGCTATGTACTTATGCCTAACGTTTAGGGGATTACAGGTGTGATGGTATGTTCTATGTTACGGGTTTGGTTTCCGCACTTAGTCCTTCAAGTGGACCATTGTGCGTGGGCCATGGCGGCCGTCGGTGGTTATTCCAACCAGCCCACCACCCTCCAGAAGCTTATTAAGTCTCCTGGTCTGTTGAGAACATCTGTGTAAGATCTGGTTGTTCCGAGGGTTTCCGACCTAATCTGGGTGACGCCTGTGCACTCATGTGGTGTGATGGTATGTTTAAATTGTATAGTTTTACCCTTAAACCTGCATCCAGACACAGCGACATAGTGAGAACGATACTTTGACAGAGACATACAGGGAGGGTTAATAACCGACGAGATATTTCAACGCAGGGGAGTCCAGAATCATGTACGAATAGGCTAGTTTCTTAAAAAAATTCTAATTAGTCCGTCAGTTAGATTATCAAAAAATATTGGACCCATATTTTTTCTTTTGTCAATTATAATAAAAAATTATGAAGATATCACCCGTTAAAGTTCCGCGTGACGTCACGCCTTTTTTTTTTTTTCGGATGGGAAATCATTAAATGACCCCTCCCGCTCTGGGTGGAGCGGAAGCGAGTGTCAGACTCTTACTGACTAAAACCCACCCGTGTTCCTTTCTTAGCCCTTTATGTTCCAGGGCAGCGGTAACCCTTTCGGACGATCCCGCTACCCGTGACGTCACGACCTCCACTCTCAAATTTTGACGCGCATTATCTTTGTCATTTTTTGTTTGATTGACAAAAGAAAAAATACGTGTCCATTATTTTTAACTGACGGACTAAGTATAACAATTATTTTTTTACCCAGGCAACTACCCTTTGTGCATCGATGTCCCTACCTCCCTGTAATTTGCAGGAAGTTTATGTACAGGACAAGTCAAAGTGACAGTTAATAGTTCTACCCCACATGACACCATCAAAAAGAAGGATAGTCCCCATGCATGATTATTATTTTAAATCATCATCATCATTTTAGCCAGCCGAAAGACCTCCACTGCTGGACATAAGCCCTCGTCAAGCGTCACATCGACCGCTCCCGTGCTTCTCGCATCCAGCAGATTCCCACGACCTTCACCAGTCCATCGGTCTAACTTGTTTTAAATGCATAATATCAATACAATGAATTGAACGTAAACAAGTGAAGTTATGAATGAGAATCATTTTCCTCAACGAGATATCATCAAAGTCGCTGTGGTTTTTACGTTGGACCGAAGCGTGACTTTGTTCGTTAAATAAATCGGTTCTACATAAAAAAAATACAATATAGGTAGGTAGGTATTATTTTTTCCTGCGCATTGAGATGTCCAATTACCATAATTATACTTAGGTAGTATGGTGTTGACGTTAATATGTACAGGCAAGCGCAAAGTTATGCTTTTTTCCTATGGGTGTAGGCAGAAGCTACAGGACGCCACACGCTTCGATCCTTACACTATACTATCCTTAATCTACATATATGTATACAGGGTGGCAGGAAGATCGACGCTCAATCTGTTACCATGGATACAGAACCTGATTCTGCACAACGTCGGCAGTTTCATAGAAAAGTGGGATACCTACGAGGTCAAAATGTATTGCAAAGCTCGTTTGTTTTTCGCAACCTGTATTGCGTGTATCAGAAAGATATGGTTAAATTTAAGGGTGCGGAATAGACTATCAAACGGACCAACACCGTTCCATACATTTCATTCAAGTAGATATGACAATTCATAATTTTTACGCACTTACGTTGGTCCATTGGAGAAAGTTGTTCAGTTCCAGATCTATGTTCTATGTTATGGGTTTGGTTTCCGCACTTAGTCCTTCAAGTGGACCATTGTGCGTGATCGAGACCTATTTCACACCCCTAAATTTGACACACTTTCCTGATACATACTTAATACAAATAGAAATTCCGTATCTGCCTGGGAGAAAAAGCATAGACTAAAGCTATATGAAAACAGGTGTCAAGGTGGACTAAGAAAATATTTAACCCCACCTACATTCCCCATCCCCACTTACATTCAAAAATTGTAAACTTAAAATACAATTATCTGTATTTTTGGGAAATAAATATATTTATTACTAGCTACGCCCCGCGATTTCACCCGCATACGTTTCGATCCCGTGGGAATATCGGGATAAAAGGTATCCCATATGTTAATCCTGGTTATAAACCATCTGTGTCCCAAATTTCATCCAAATCCGTTCGGTAGTTTTTGCGTGAAAGAGTAACAAACATCCATCCATCCATACAAACTTTCACGTTTATAATATTAGTAGGTATGATTATTATTTATTTAACACGCAACGCGCATGTGAAGTTTTTTTATGTAAGCTAGAAATATTAGGAAAATTAACTTGATGGAGAGAATATTTCTGTTATTGAATTCCTTTCGTTACATATACACAACATCTTATCCTTAATACTAATATTGCCTTAGCAAATATTGGCACACATTTGTGTTTCGGTCCGCACTGTGCATATATTTATCTTAGCTAACTTGTCTATATTTACTTCAGTAATAATACAAAATTTTGCAAATGCGTAGGTGAATATACTAAGACAATGCACATAAAACGTAGGCCATTTTAATTATTATTATTGTTTTAATAAAGGGAGGGCAGAAAAAAAAAACAAAGAGAGCCCCTCTTTGTTTTTTTTTCTGTGGCTAAGTAATAACAGCCGCACGGGTTGATCGATCAGGTTAAGCTACGTTTGCCGCGGTTGGTCCGTGGATGGGTGACCATCTTCACATACCAAGACCCTCCGTGTCTCGGAAAGCACGTTAAGCAGTTGGTCCCGGCTGTCATTCGTGGATCTTTGACAGTCGTTACGGGTCTTCAGAAGCCCGAAAATCTGACAACCAATCTTACCAAGGGGTATCGTATTACCCAGTACAGTAACTGGGTTGTGGAGGTCAGATAGACAGTCACTCCATGTAAAATACTGGTCTCGTCTGGTGCATACGGTTAGACTAGAATCCGACCCTACCATAGTTGGGAAAAGGCTAGGCAGATGAGAAGGAAACACGAAATCCCCCTTCGATTTCTACTCCCTAAGCACGAAATCCGTAGTTTCAGCCGTAGTTACGGGCGACTCGTACTCCGTATTACGTAAGATAAGTTTGGGCCCCGACCAAAGAACGAAAGACATCATGATTTGACAGTTGTCCCTACTCCCGATGTGGTCTTACCCATCCGAAAAAAATAATCAATCGGGTGTTGGCTGCACTCCAAAGTTTCGAAATACTTTCGCATGGGCCCGTATCTTAATCGACGGACTTAGAGAGTAGTCCCCCTGCTTTGCACGGTTGCTATGATGATAAATCAAAACCTCACGATTTCTGTGATATATTCAAATTGAATAATAATATACTCAGACCTGAAGGCCAATTCTTGTAATTTAAAACGTTCAAAACCTAGTCGCAGTCTCAAATCGGCGACAAACAAATGTCAAAAACTTGTCAAAATGTAGGGAAAAAGGTATTTTTGACAAATTGAGACTGAGATCAGACTGTGAACGTTCTTAGAATTACGAGAATTGCCCCCCTGGTCGCTTATCGAGTCGCAAAAGTTCCGCTTTGGAATTTGCAAAGGAGCGTTGGAACCCAGCATTCTGGGTGTTAAAAGACAGGACAGATTCAGAACACCACGCTGCATTCCATAATGGTCATACTGGATGTAGGAAAGAAGACAGCCAGGCTCAAATGAGATTGGGTAGGTCACATCAGCCGTATGCACATGACCGCTGGCCAAAAATCTCCACACAATGGGTGCCTAAAGACGGACGGCGTCGCTGAGGCCGGCCCAGAAAGAGATGGCGAGATGACCTGGACGCGTACCGCGAGGGCTGGTTCGAGGTGGCGCGGGAAAAGAGTTCCTGGAAGGATTTGGGGAGGCCTTTGGCCAGCAGTGGACAGTATAACTTTCCACAATAAATGCTCTAAATGACGGTGAAAACTCCACAAAGAGTATGATATACAGGGTGGCAGGGACATCGACGCGCAAACTGTAACCATGGATTCAGCACATGAGTTTAGACCCCATAGCATCGAAATTTTTCGTCGGTTATCAAAAAAAAAATTGCTTTTCCATATATTTTGACCGCGTAGGTATTGCACTTTTCTATGAAACAAAAGATTTTTTTTTATAACCGACGAAAAATTTCGACGCTATGGGGTCTACACTCATGTGCTGAATCCATAGTTACAGTTTGCGCGTCGATGTCCCTGCCACCCTGTATTATATTTTTGCATAGTACAAAGTCACTTTTCGTGAATGTACACGAAGAGTGACTTTGTACTGTACTATGTACCTAGATTGTGTTTCACGAAAACTAGAAGACGCTAATACGATGCGATACGTTATCAAAGCAGATAATGACAGTAAACATACTGATAATTCAAGATAGACAAGATAAAACATAACGATGAATAAATTATGGCCTCAAAAAGGTTTCGTTAAATATATCTTTATGATAAAACTTGATAAAAATCATGAAAAAATGAACAGGCACAAAACACGCCATGCGAATGTAATGTCAGAGAAAAAGTGGCCAAGTGCGAGTCGGCTCGCACACGAAGGGTTCCGTACCAACGTATAATATTTTACAAAAAAAACTAACACAATTTGAGAAAACACCGATTGGGAACCACTTTTTTTCACTTTATTGTATTTTTATTATTTGTTGTTATAGCGGCTATTACGAGTTTATTAGTAGCATTTTGTGAACATTTCAAGAGTCTACCTATTACGGTTCAAAAGATAAAGCCCTGTGACAGATGGATTGACGGACGGACAGCGGAGTTTTAATAAAAGGGTCCCGTTGGCATCGATTGGGTACCGAACCCTATAAAGGAATACCTCACGAGTCACGAAGTCACGATATGACTCGAACCATGCTGCCGATCATGCTTCTATACTTAATACTACAAATGCGTTTCCGTCTGTCCGTTACCTATTCACGCCCAAACCACTGAACCGATCGTTTGACAGATAGGTAGCCTGTGACCTGGAGGACATAGGCTACTTTTTTATCCTAGATATTTGTATTAGCATTTTATACAAAAAAGTAATTTAATAACACATAACATCACGCCTGTTACAAAGGGTTAGGCAGGTGAGTACCTCTACACCCAGATTTCGCCAGTTACGTAATAGGGTGCGAGCCTGTTGCCATCAACCGGAATTCCAGACTCCGGTCTGGTACTGAGAAATTCCTGATGAAAAAACCCAATAATAATAATAGCCTCCCGACCGATTTCGCATAAAAGGCCTCTGCGAGTTAGTTTCGGCCCCTGGTACGCCATTCAAAGATCCGAGACCCCAGGGTACCGAGATTTAAATTAAAAAAATAGCCTCCCGACCGATTTCGGTCATGGCGGCCAATCTCAAGGGAGATTAGCCAGGTACGCAGAAGGTATTATAGTGCACAAGTGTGTGCGTAAGCACAGGTGCACTCACTGTTCCTTTACTCTCATAGTCCGATGGGACGGCAATCCGACACGACCGGGGAGAGATCAGGAGCGGGACCAACGGCATTACGTGCTTTTCGAAGCAACAGGGGTTTTAAACCGCCAATTTCCAAACTCCGGACTGTTACTAAAATATTCCCAATGTAAACCTAATAGCACTTTGCCTGACCTCGAATCGAACCCAGGACCTCATGCTCAGGTGTACCTACCTCTGGCGACCAACGGGGCCGTTCAAACAATCATTTATCTTGATAATTCGACGGCACGGTTGGCGCTGTGGTTAAGCGATTGACAGCTGCGCTACGTGTCGCGGGTTCGATTCCCGCACGGAACAAATATTTGTATGGTCTACAAGTAGTTGTTCCAGGTCTAGCGGTTTGTGTATGTGAGTTTAAATGTTTGTAAACGCACCCACGATACAGGAGAAACTACTATTGTGGGGCAACGTTTAAAAAAAAAAATCCTGCACGAAACCCTTTTATTGAAATGACAGTATTATCTGCAAACAATACAATACAGATCCGATTTCCCACATTGTAATTTTGATACCATCAAAGTATGGCTTGGTATGCGATGAAATGAAAATCGGTAAATGAAAATCAACCTACAAGTATTTACTGTTTACAGGTAAATGTATTGTATACATATATAAGATAATATTGATAATTGAACAAGAGCTTTTGAAAAGTATTGCATAGTAATTTTTTACACCAATAATTGTATGTACTATCGGTGTATTGACGTACAAGAATAACTTAAATTAATTATCGTATTAAAGTACCAAAAAAAAGGGGCTTGTGGCTAAGTAATAACAACCGCACGGGTCAATCGATCAGGTTAAGCTAATTTTACCGCGGTTGGTCCGTGGATGGGTCACATACCAAGACCCCTCCGTGCCTCGGAAAGCACGTTAAGCCGTTGGTCCCGCTAGGGATTGCAATCCGGAAAACCGGATCCGGTAATCCGGCGGATCCGGCATCATTATACACTTACCGGATCCGGTACCAATATTCGGGATCCGGTATGAGACCCGGTGATTGCATAATTTGGCAAAATAACCGCGCCTTTGACTGTGTGAGACACCTTAAAAGGCGTGGTAGATACGTATGCGTGCGAGTCGTTTGATGTTTCGCGAACAACTCGGTCGAATTAACAGCGTTAGTTGTGTTATACCGCAAAAACAAAAAAAAAAAGATATTTTAAAATACTAAAAAAGGAAATGACTGCGTTTGAAAGTGAAGGAGTTCGAGGGGAATACTTGTCTGCTATTCATGCTACTTGCTGACAATTAAGCCGTCAAGCGTGGAGACTGCGAGAGCCTTCTCGGCCGCAGGCTGCATTTGTAGCTCTATTAGAAGTCGACTGGCAGATGACACAATCAACACAATTTGTTTTCTAAAATCGTTTTTTCAAACCATTAATAATTGATTAATTGTTCAAAAATTTACAAATTGAAATATTATAAAGAATCGTTACTTTACTGTGAGTCTGTGATTGTTGTATTGTGTTATGCTAAGTACTGTGAATACTGTGATCTCAGTTAAGGTTAATTGTCATATTATATTTAATGTTACAATATAGATTATTAATGTTGATCTCTATCTTCAAAATATAAGTTTTCCCTTTTTATAATTTGTCGTAATAAAGTTGATTGTGTCTAAGTATTGTTTTAATTTACTCTATATTAACGGAAAACTAAGTTATCCTGGTTATCTAACCTCGTCGACTTAATCCGGCCGGATCCGTTTGGACCCGGCCGGATCCATAGAAATCCGGTCGGATCCGGCCGGATTGAAAATAAGACCGTATTGCAATCCCTAGACTCGGCTGTCAAAAAAAAACAGCTGTTCCCTACATTTTGACGAGTTATGTGAACATAATGTAAGGAACAGCTGATTTTTTTTTTCACGATTTCGGGTTTGGTCCCATAGTAAAAGTTGTTCATAATGATGAGTACAATGACCCCTTAAAAGGATGCCAATGAATTTAATTTCACCTGTATACATAGGTAGTAGGAAATAATTAAATTAGTCACAATTATGGACCCTGTGGAGCACAGCATAGATCAAGTAGGAGAGAGGAGGAAGAACACTGAGTTTTTTTAATGTGGTGAATTTTTTTATTAGTTAAGTAGTTAACAAGTTATACTGTTTTATTAATACAGAATTCAATTTAATTATATACATTATTTATTTAGTAATATTGTAAATTTTTTATTATTATTTTTATTTATTACGTAATTAATATTTATGATCCCTAGGGTAAGTTATTTATTGAACGTTTCATATTTTTTTTTGTCTGTCATTATCTGTCTGCGTTTTCTCAACTACATACAGGATGGCAGAGACATCGAAGCACAACCTGTTACCATGGATTCATTACATGATTCTACTATGTTGGGGCCGGCTTCCAACCTAACTTGATGCAGCTGAATATTCAAAGGATTTTGGAGAAAATTCCTAATTCATTGCTTCATAGATTAGAAAATTAGTTTGCTCAACAACGTCAATAACGTAATGAATGTTGTTGAACTGTCAAAATGAAAGGAATTGGTATTACAATACAAATATAATATTATATATCCCTTTCATTTTCAGTGTTTCACTAGACTCTTGCACATGGAGCCTACCTCTTGCCATACTTTTATAGCTAAGGGTATAGATATAGTGTTCAGATCTTACTTCTCAATATCAGGCAGAATGTGACCCTTGCACCTCGCCTCCCATTTCGCCCAGTACTTGAATCCTTCTGCCTCGAACACCTTGACGGCACAAACGCCATCGTCTTTGATGTCATCGTCTAGCAGTGCTGTAAGTACAAAATAAATTATTTAGTCACATGATTTTGTAGTTCTTTAAGCCCTGGTTGGAGGCCTTAATTTATTGATGCACGGGTAACTCCGGCTAAGCAGACGACAACCACCTACGTTAACATACGAGATGCAATTCCCAAAAAAAAAACATGATTTTGTATCGTTTCATAGGCTTCATTTTCATGTTTGTTTGAAATATAATATACAAACGAAAAAACAAAAAAAAAATTAAATGTTTTTTGTTTTGTTTTTGAAAGTGCATCTCCAACTAGTGAAGGTTGGCAGTCAGCTCTGTATAATCTATCTCTAGTCTAGATACAACAATTTTCCAAAAAAATTACACCCAAGACAAAATACAGTGACGTCCAGTGATCTACAAATTCAGTACGGGTATGGTTCAAATGCAAGACCTGAGACGGTAGACCGTGGGAAGGACCAAACCCACCTCCCAGACGCCAAATTGTCTTGATGGGCTTATAAAGAAATTCAGATTTGGCAAAATGAAAACTGACTCATAGATAGATCAGAAACAATATATCGATCGACATTAATCTCAAATTTTAAAACAGGTCTAGTAGTCGTTTGTTCGTTTATTTTTGCATGTAATATTTTATTTTATTTTGAATGCTGTGACCTTTATAGGGAATTTTAAAAAAAATGATATATAAAATGTCAACGCAATAGCACTTCACACACTTCACACACTTCACACACTTCACACACTTCCCAGCGATAGCACTAGGAAGTCGTGAAGGGCGGGCGTTGTTGGGGGACTCTCTTTTGTAATTTTGACGTTCGAAAAGTGCTGATTCTCAGCCTAATTTGAATAAATGACTTTTGGTTTTTATTTTTTATTTTTTTATTTTGAATAATGAAACGAATATGGGTTTTCCCTGAATTAAATTAATTCTGTAGGTTAAAGCTAAAGGACCTTAAATCCATTTTTTGTCATTTTTGTATTTTCAATGAGTTTTGTATTTTATTTTCAATATCTTAATAAAACTTCATAATCATACTTTTTATTCTACAAATAGACCGTGTATAAAAAGTAAATAATGTATCGTACACATTTACTTTTTATACACGGTCGATTTTAATATCTAATTTCGGGTATAGACATCTTTATTGAGCTCTACTGAATAATTTATAAAATGTGACTTAAGGTCCTTTAGCTTTCACCTACAGAATTGTATTGTTTTATTTTTCGTTCGACAGCGGTCTCACCTTCACATGTAATGTCACACTTCCCTCCTTTTTTCCCTTCCTTGCACCATTCACTTCCTATCTGAAATTATAATGAGCTACGCTTAGATTAAGGTCAGAAAAGACACCACCCACCAAACTAGATCCTACACAAGTCATAACAAGACTAACTTAACCTTTTAAGGGAGGCGCCCCTGACGCGCGCACTCCACATGCTCAAGCTCATAGCGAGTGGGACGGACTTATTCTGTTGTTCTCTGAGTGAATTCACAAGGAATGCATTATTTATAATAAGTTATAGGTGTTAGTATAATTTAAGTTAGGATAAGCGCATTTACCGCATTGGGTTATATCCTGAATTGGTACATGTAAGTAGATAAATAAAATAAATAAACTTGTAAATAAAGGAGACTAGACGATTTTGTATGCGAAGTGGTCTCTTCGCATACAAAATCACCCAGACCGTCAAACAGTATCGCTTTTGGTCCACTAGCTGTTGCCCGCGACTTCGTCTGCGATCCAGGATGAAAAGTAGCCTATGTCCTTCTCCAGGTCATGTTCTAACTATGTGCCAAATTTCATCCAAATCCGTTCAGCCGTTTTAGCTTGAAACCGTAACAAATAAACAAACTTACTTTTGCATTTATAATATTAATTTTGATATTTGTGTAGGGGATGCCTAAACTACACTCTATGCTCATCTACCCTCTATAAAAATGTATTTTTATCAAAATTGCCGGATCAGATTTTGATGCCACTTTGCACAAGGGTAAAAAGGAAGTATCCCTACACAAATATCGAAACCCTATCGCTATTGTCCCATAGACCACTATTGATCATAAACTATGTTGAGTCTACAGGACTGATTCATACTGAAAACATGATTCTGGGTAAAGGTACAGACGCCAGCAGTCAGGGCAAGCTACCCGAAACTGTCAAATTTTCCCAATAAACCTTGAACCTTAATGCTTTAGCGATAAATTTAAAAATCTATTAAAGAAATTTGATAGATTGTAGTAGCTTCATGTGCTGGCGTCTGTACCACGTAGTCGGATAGTAAGAGAGGAAGAGAAGTTTATGTAAGAAACCACAATGTAGAAGGATAAAGGTGTCACAGATTTTTCTAACTACGCAAGCAACATATGAAAGGAAAATTGCTTATGGATGCCCGATACAGCTTCCGGGCAGTGGTAGCTCGTTCCTCCACACTGTAGAAGTGTGTGTGTCATAATACTAATCCTAAGTCCTACTAATATTATAAACGTGAAAGTTTGTACGGATGGATGGATGTTTGTTACTCTTTCAAGCGAAAACTACTGAACGGATTTCGATTAAATTTGGCACACAGATAGTTTATAACCATGATTAACACATAGGATATGTTTCATCCCGATATTCCTACGGGATCAAGACTTATGCGAGTGAAACCGCGGGGCGCAGCTAGTAATATCATGACTGCGAAAGTTTGTATGGATAGATGGATGGATACATGTTTGTTACTCTTTCACTCAAAAACTACTCAACGGATTTGGACGAAATTGGCACTTTGGCACACAGATAGTTTATAACCCGGATTAACACATACGATACTTTTCATACCGGCAGTATGTTCCCGTGGGATAATTTCCGAACTCCACGCGGGCGAAGACGCTGGCAAAAGCTAGTCTGGACTATTTCTATCTTCCATGGACTTTCGATAATAGAAACCAAAACATAAATGATTTAGTAAATATATACTTACTTGAAACAATCCGAAGTATTTCCTTCTAGGACTCTTCACGACGATCGCCGATGTATTTCTGTCGCTTTCTTGTTCTATCAGACATACCCCTGAAAGTAAACAGAAAAAATATTATAGATAATATTCTTTACAATATTATGTAGGTATCTGAGAAGAAGATACACTCATATAGGCCTATAAGTATATATAGATATTCTCTCAACATCTACTGTGTTTTTCAGGGTGCAGTACCGAAAGGTCGCAAACATAACCCTATTACTAAGCCTGCGCTGTCCGTAAGTCCGTCCGTCTGTATGTCTGTCAGCGGGATGTATCTCATACAGAATCAAGAAGAGAGAGCAAATACATTCATTAAGCACAGACTTAATGACACACAATACAGCAGATACATACATCAGATAACAACAAAAAATAAAGATCAAATAAAAATGTAAACTCCGATGTAAGAAATTAGCAGGAAAATGTAGAGGACTATTATTATGTTGATTGCATCTGTCTACGTCCAAATAAAATACACGGGCCAATGATTTGCTTTTATTTATACGAAGAATTTTATTATCATGAAACAACAGTTGATAAAATAAAAATATTATTTCGTAGTATTTAAGATTTTAGAGTACTTGTTCTCAGAATAGTTGACAGGTCAAATATAAAAATATATTTAATTCCTTTGTAATCTGTACAGACGTAAGCACATCAAGCTACTACAATCAGTCAAATTTCTTTAGTAGATTTTCAACTTTATCGCTAAAGCAAGAAGGTGTAAGGTGGATTGGGAAAATTTGACGGTTCTCTGTCCTGTCAACGAATTGCGCTGTTATTAGAAATCATTTTAATTATTTACACAAATTATGTAATTAATTCATTTATTATCTACCACATGACGTTTATGTACTCCTAGTACAAATATCATGTAAAATAGTATAGCCATCGGTACCTAACTCGGTAGGTACCGATGGCTACTAACTTAAACCATTACCCATAGCATGAACAAATGGATATATGGAGTTGTCTAGATACCTCTCAACTGTGCTGGGGTTGGCTTCCAATCTAAGAGCGGTTTCGCACTACGTCCGATCCGAATCCAAGAAATTACGGTCCGAAGTAGCCATAGTACTATTTTTATGAGGAGTTGCGCACTACATCCGAACTCAGTCCGTCCGAATTTAGAACATTCCCAATTCGGATTGAACTCGGATCTTGAATTCGGATTCGGATCGGACGTAGTACAAAACCGCTATAACCAGATGCAACTGAATACCATATTTTATATAGAGCGACTGCCTATCGGAACTAATCGACAAGTCCAAAAACAGATTTTTCCTTTTAGCATAGTTAGTCAATAACTTTCCCACAGCTGAGACACAGGCCTCCTCTTTTTAAGAGGGACGAGCCGTAAAAAAAAAAAAAAAAGCCGTAATCCACCACGCAGCCGTAATGCACCTAGCGCGAGTTAGTGCGAGTTGGTTTTTTTTTTTTTTAATTACGTTTTCAAACAAAATATATACGCATCAACTTGAGAACCACCTCTTTGTTTTTCGTCGGTTTAAAAAATACGTCAATATCTACCTACCTCATTGTGGCTCTCGGAAAACCTAACAATATCAAAAATAATTGGTGTTCTTTACACCACTTAGCAACTACTCCACTAACAACTTTAAAGGTGGGCTTCAATTACCGACGTTAAAACTGATGACTAATGCTTCATTGTTGCATAGAGCAGACAGTAAATTAACCTCTGGTCAAGGTACGATAGTAGCAAGACAGTCGAGTCATTTGATTTGTGTTTTAGACTCTTTTCACCAAAACTCTTCATCAAGAATATCTTTTTTTTACCAGCCTACACTGTCCCACTCTTGGGCAAAGGCCTCCCTCCACTCCTACCATCTTTCGAGCCCGCGCGTCCTCCTTCCACTTTTGTCGGAACCTATCCAGCTTATCCCGCCATCTTTATCATCATCTTACCTGATCGTCCGGGACCACTGTCTCAGGGCACCAGTTCTGTGCTATTTGTGCCCACAGTTTGTCCACACATTTTTCGAGTAAAATCCTTCGAATTTGCATTCGAACAAAAATGACCAGCTCCTAGTTCTCTTTAAAGTTATGGTATTAATCTCATGTGACAAGGGGTGACCGCCTAGGTATAACCGGGCACAAATCGAGATTCCGGAATGCTACCGAGTGTTTCCTAATAGAAAAACCTAATCGCTGCACCCAACGGAACGAATTTAGCCCTCATCTCCTTCTTCGTATCGCTGGCACGACAGTATTTCAAATCTTGTTGTCCCAAAACTTCGCCACTGCCCCAGCGTCGTCAGTGGTAGCGCAGAAGTCACAATGAGAATGAAGTTAATACGAAATCAGCAGTACAGCAGCGCTTGCGACTTTCTCAAGCACTCGTTGTTACTATGGAGCTGTATATGCGTCAATAAACCGGTACCTATATTGAGTATGAGAAAGCAAAAACTAAAGAGGAAAACTCGACGTAAAAACCTACGCATTAATTTGTGCCTCCCACAAACTGATGTTACATAAGAACTAATAAACATTCGTCTCATTGTTATTATCCTCGTGGGATTTCCAAGCATCTACCGAGACTGCCAGATTCACCCGACATAATTCCATATTTTCATGTATTTATATCCACTGCTGAACTGCCTCTTCTAGGCTGCGCCACAACACCCTATCCTGCTTCCGCATCCACTCTGTCCCAGGCACTTTTTTAAGGACGTCGGTCCATGTAGCTGGGGGGCATCCCACACTACGCTTACTGATACGTGGTCTCCACTCCAGGACTCGTCAGCTCCTCCAGCCATCGGTTCTTCGACAAACACGGCCAGCCCACTAACATTTCAGTTGGCTTACTCTGCAAGCTATGTCGGAAACTCCGGTTCCTTTCCAGATAATTTAATTTCTAATTTTATCCTTCAAAGAAATTCTGAGCATAGTTCGCTCCATAGCGTAATGAGCGAAACAGAAGTAAGAGTTGTAGGATTTCGCCAAGCGATGTCATTCACAAAGGGTTCAAGAACCTGCTGCACCTTTCATTCATGTTCACATTTATATACCAAGAGGTGATGGCCATTAAACTATAGCAATATAACTAGTACCTATTGAGTCTCATATCAGCAATATTGCTATACAAAATACGTTATTATAATACACCTGTATAACTATAAATAAACAAACAAGTTTGATTAACATATACTTAAAAGACTAAAAGGCGTCATTTTAGGATCATTATCAAATCAAACCGACATATATAAAATCCTCGCGTAACGCAAACCCACGCTTGAATACCAATCATTTGATTGCTACCAAAAACCATGTCCATGTAAGGAAAACCATAGAGATATAAAAAAAAACCCATTGAAAAAATCATGACTAGCAATCAGTAAATGAGAGAATACAATGGGTACAACTAACAATACATACATCGACATTTAAGTACGCACACATACAAATATCCGTAGATAATTGTAACTTCATTTGTTACACACGGATCCGGGTAATATGGTAATGTCATTAGGCTTAGCGTAGAAGACTATCTTTAGACAGACTATCATATCTATATAAGTAGGGACTTGAGGCTAAGTAATAACAGCCACTCGGGTCGATCGATCAGGTTAAGCTACGCTTGCCGCGGTTGGTCCGTGGATGGGTGATCATCTTTACATATCAAAACCCGTCCGTGCCTCGGAAAGCACGTTAAGCCGTTGGTCCCGGCTGTCATTCGTGGATCTTTGACAGTCGTTACGGGTAGTCAGAAGCCCGAAAATCTGACAACCAGTTTTACCAAGGAGTATCGTATTACCTAGTAACTTGGTAGTGGAGGTCAGATAGACAGTCACTCCATGTAAAATATTAGTATTCAGCTGCATCCGGTTAGACTGGAAGCCGACCCCAACGTAGTTGGGAAAAGGCTAGGCAGATGATGATCTATTTATGAATATGTTATAAATAAAAGTCAGTTTTCGTATCTGTACTCGTATGTGTGACCGCGTTGTTTTTCTAAACTTTTTTTCGAATTTATTCCGGAAGGTTGGTAAGTGTTGCTAAAAGTCCTCCAGGCCCAATTTCGGGCATGGCGGTCAATCTCAACGGAGATTAGCCTTCGGTACGAAAGATATTGTAGAGTGAGTGATGAGTGTTATACGTTAATATTAAACTTACATACATATTTTACTATAGAATAATAGAATTCTCGGTTTTTGTCAAGGAGTTATAAGGGTCACTAGTTGCTAAAAGATAAAAAGTATTATAGTTACATGCTCGTTACAAATTATTGTGGTCTAAGTTGTCCAAAATTTATTATAGAAGTCGTTTTGACACAAGACAAATTGAGATTGTTTTGACTCTCGTGTTTATTATCTTAGTCTGCGCTAGAGTTAGTCACGTCTTCACAGTTTGGAGTTTAAGGGTGCGTTGACATTTGAAAAATTTATGTCTAGTGAAGAAAATAGTGTTGTCAAATGTATAAAATTGGGATGACGACCACACATGTCTTCTCTGGGACCATCCTGTTCGGAGACTCTATTTTCGGATCGGTTTGCTATGGGCCCTAGATCAGAACTCAATTAAACTGTTGGCCTAATGAAGAGTATAAATTATGCAATAATGATTTATGTTTTATTTTTTAGTTTTGCGTGGATGTGACGCATATTTTCCCCCAATTAGTTATTTGTGTTTGTGTTCTTTCTCTGCGTCATGTTTACCGCAAGTAAACGTATTTTCTTTCTTTCTTTTTTTTCTTTAAAGGTTCTTGCTTCAGGTCTTGATTTCGGGACGATATTTCTGACAAATAGACTAATTAGTCTAGAGATAGTACATTACTATCAACAGCAGTCGTGTTGGGCAGGTATGTCTAATTGTTTAACTGGTCAACCATCATTAATTTGATATGGATGCATACGAACGCTGCATCTGTTTTTAGCGGCAAGGACACTGCGTATTGTTACTGACAAGTTGTCAATAATAATGAGCTGGTACCTCTATACTGTATCTTCCCAACTATGTATTTGGTCGGCTTCTATATATTCAATGAGATTCTCATCATCATCATCATTTCAGCCAAAAGACGTCCACTGCTGGATATAAGCCACCTTTACTTCGACCGGTTCAGTGCTTCCCTCATCCAGCGGGTTCCTGCGGCCTTCACAAGGTCATCGATTCACCTTGTGGGACGCCTTTCAACACTACGTCTTCCGGTAAGGTCGCCACTTCAGAACCTATCAGCTCCATCGGCCGACTGTTCTGCGAGCAATGTACCCTGCCCACTGCCCCATAAGTGATGAGATTTTACCAAAACCAATTTATAGCAATATATTATCGAGTGTCTACCATCCGTCCCCAAAAAAACCATTTACAAGGCATGACTTGTTGCTGTGGTAAAAAAAAAATACCAGTGAGAACGGTGACAGCGGGCGGACTGTCCAATGTACGCCGAATGTTTGTATTCGTGTACGTTTCGGAATCGCCAACGCTGCAGGCGATTTAATGCACAACGTAAAACTAGCTGTCAGAATTTTAGACTTTCTACTACCCAAATTGATACCAATACTACATGGAGTTCCTGTCATCCATCCTCGAAGAACCATATGATAAGAGGTCAAGCATTGATTTAAAAAAATCCAGTGAGGCCGTTAAAAGGTGAGGCTGACTGTCCAGGGAACACCGGAAGTAAGTCATGTAAATTTGGGAATCACCATTACTGCAGGCCATTTAATACTGAAGGTAAATCGATGGCAGACTTTCGGACTTAGCATAGGACCCGAGCATAATTATTTGTATAACAACTGGGTCCGACAGTTTGACGTGTCCACAAGACATAAGTCAGTGAGACAGTTCAGTGTATTGGCGGATTGGTGACAGAAAGAAAGGAATTACGTTTATTTGCGGTAAACATGACGCAAAGAAAAAACAAAAACACACAAAAAAACAAGTTGGAGGAAAATATCGTCACATCACGTTTAGTACTTAGTAAATAAAAAGTAAGCCATATATTAATGATAGCCACTGCGTTTAAAACCATATAATCATTATGCAAATTGGCCTTTGATAAATATAGGTGCATTGTCAAAGACTCAACTATTGGCCAATGTTCAACAAGTAGATATTATCGGTCAAAACTATTTTCATTTTCAATGGACAAACACTGATATTAATCGATCTGAGAAATAAAGTTAGGGCTCCGAAAAAATATCCACCCACAAAACAATCACTACATATTTATCTGTCAAAAGTACTGATTAATTATGGACGCGCTATTGTTCTATTCTAATTTGCACCAAAGAAAAAACACGGGAAAATATAAAATAAAATAAACAACTCACAATTACTAAGAAAAGTCCTGGAAAAATTATTTTTCAGCAGCTCCCGGGTCAACTGGCATCTCGTATACACTTTTGCTTGAAGTCCCAAACATAATGTTAGAACTAAAACGATTTGTAAAACACGTGCGCTCGCCATGACGACCGGCTTCATACTGATAGCAGAATCTGTTTACTAATATGTATTATGTATGCGTCTACGCACCTTTGACATTTATATACTTTGAGGAAATTGTAACGAACTGGTGCAATGGTTGTGACGGTTTTAAATGACTTTGTCATTTTATTAATTGTTATTAGATAGTTGAGTAGTGGCATTGATGCGTACTTTACCATTATTATATGAAATACGGGTTTAGAGAGTACATCTGTTTTTTATCCAGGCCATACAAAGAAAGTAAGGGCACTTGTGCATTTTCCCACAGATTCTGGGCCCTTTTCTTCATCTTCGATCCTCACACCTATTTATTAGCATAGTCAATACCTTCTTCGGTACCTAGGAGGACACCTACATTCATTCAGCATCAGGTGGATACAGTCCACCTGATGCTGAATGTAGGTCTCCTCCATTTCAAGCCATTCTTCCCGACCTTAGGCCTACCTTATCCCATTATTTTCTACTACTTTGACCACAGGGGCAATTCTCGTAATTTTAAGAACGTTCATAGTCTGATCTCAGTCTGAATCTGTCAAAATTACCTCTAATTACCTTACATTTTTTACATTTAGTTGTCGCTGAGATGAGATTGCGTCTAGACTTTGAACGTTTTTAATTACGGGAATTGGGGTTCTGATCATCGATAGACCTCATATCTAGTTTGTCGGGCTAATGCAATCAATCAGTGGTCTCCATTAAAGCACTTTAACACCCCATATACAATGTGCAACTGAATTAAAGCACATTATGAAAATAGTTTGTTCAGAATCGTTTACTGAATCGATTTTTGTAATTTTTAAGATAGGTAATATTTTATCCCAAAAATAATTAAAACTATGTAAACTGCTGTCACACTCAAAAGTTCAGTGTATGTATTAACATAATATAGTAACATAATATTCTAATTGGGGTCTCTGGTGGTGTGCGTTAATTCCGGGACATGTTGTATATTGTCATATTATGTAGGGTACTTTACCTGCCTACTTCATCTTCACTTTCCAGTAAGTCATTTGCCTGACGGCCATCTTACTTACCTTGACGACCTATTGAGAATCGCTTTAGTCTACGTGCCAAAGGAATATCAATGCTTAAATATTATTTTATCCTAGGTCAGGAGAAACCGCAAGTGACAATAAATCTAGAAACTGAACGTGGGTCTTCCCCATTGCAATTTGTGATAGGCAGTGATATCAATGAATGTAATACCTTGAAAACTAGTTTCGTATATATGTAAATTTGTTATTTAATACTAGAGGTAAAACTATATATCAGGTGGGCCATATCACATTATTATTTTATTTATTTCATTTGGTTTTCACATATTGGTTAATTTTTAAATATTTTTACATACACACAACATAATACAGGCGTTACTAAACTTGTCTTGTAATCCGGACATATATATTTCCGCTCAATCACACTCCGACCCCCAAGATGCAAGCCCTGCTTAGTTTAAGGATCAACGGTCAAAACAAAAATTTTTGGTGTACAAACCTATACCAATTTTACCCATTTTTTGACAGCTGTCTTAGAACGTAACTATTCCAGATTACATAAACGTTAAATTTAAAATGCGTAATAAAATAAATATATAAACTGCCTTATCTTATTGAATTATCTTATTTAATGCTATTTACAGATATTATAATACCGTACGTGTATCAATCAATGTATTTTGTGTTGCTGCAATCACTAGTTCCTTCTGTCAAAAATCGGCTTACCTAATGGACAGGGTATAACTGTGTTTAAGTGAAATTACTGTACGTCATTACCTTTTCTTTTTGCCAATGAAACTTTTTGTATATGTAGTTTCTGCATACCGCCATGGTAAGAAGGCATCGATTTATAGAAGAAAGCAAGGACCTCAACCTTTTTACTTCCCATGTTAAACGTACTGTTAAATCTAAATATTAGCGTCAAATACGTACCATCAAAACACATTAGCGTATCAAAAACCCTGAACTCCACTATCACTGCACCTAAGTATAGCATTTGGAAATGCCCGCGCAATTAATGTTACCTCTATGTAATGATAAGAGATTTATCTCTATTGCCATATTATCTGTGCATTCTGAGAATGTTAACAACGGTTTATATTATTATGTTCGTACCTACTATTTACAAAATATTATTTAGCGAGAACGGTGGTGACCCAGTGGCAACAACCCCGACTTACAAGTTGTAGGTCGCGGGTTCGAACCCAGACAGGCGCTTTACTTTGTGTACTGCTGGGGAGATTGTTGCGACACTTCTTCTTCCCAGCGATAGCAATAGGAAGTGGTGAAGGGCGGGCGTTTTTACACAATAAAATTGAATTTACGATACAACTGCAAACATTTTTATAACTTTTTCAATAGTGTTAGTCACTCTGATATCAACTTAATGGTCATTAAAATAAAGTTGATATTTGTTGAACTTTTAAGAACATCAATTTAAAAATATACATTTGAATAGACTTTAGTGTAAATCGTTAGTTAAAAGATTATGAAAATAAACTGTTACAACGATTCTAGAGATCTCGTGTACGAGAGCTATCGGGGATACCCAGATAGACATTGGTAGAACAGAGGGGCAATTCTCTTAGTTTTAAGAACGTTCACAGTCTGATCTCAGTCTCAATCTGTCAAAAATACCTCCAATTACCGTACATTTTTGTCAAGTTTTTGACATTGATTGTCGCTGAGATGAGATTGCGACTAGAATTTGAAAGTTTTTAATTACGGCCTTCTGATGTATGAACGTAAACGAAGCAAAAGCCCACATGGGAAAAGGTGTGAGTTCACGTGTCTGTGTGTATATCTACCAAATAAACATGTTGTCATCGGGAACTTGAAATGGTCCAAAAATAGCTCAAAGTCACCTTTAACCGATATAACATGAATTAATGAACATTGAAAATAACAGCGGGGAACCCCACTCGAATAATTTCAGGGAGGGGAATAACCAATTAAATGGTATTCCCGAAAAGTGTTCAAAACAGTGATTTATAGGGAAAATGAACACAAGACATCCCATAGTATAAACATGTTTACAAGAAAATTTATATTTAAATGGGACAGGATGTTTTGTATGCACAAATTGAAGGAAACAATAAAATGACATGTATTTCTATTATTATTCCTAATAATTCCCATTTTGCGCTCTTAAAAATATTATTGAACACTTCCACGGCATTGTCGGTGGCAACGTAGAGGTCACTTTGACTGCGTATTTTGGAACACAGAGGGTGGGATAGGAGGTGAAGCATGGTTTGTGACATAGCTCCACAATCGCACTCTACTGCCGTTCCGTCAAGATACCCCCCCCCCCCCCCCCCTCGACGACGATGCAAGTCAAACCTGTAAAGGTTGGACTTCGACATCGTCCCACTTGTGGAACACTCTAATATACTGATATTGCCTCTATTTTGGGGTCCTCAAATAATTGCTATTTTGAGCACCTTAAAATATTAAGTAGCCAAATAACTGCAACCAACTTGAATGTAGCGCGGTTGGTCACAGTTCTAACCTAACCTAACCCATTTGGTTAGGGTACCCTAGCTTAGTTACTGGGACCAATTCAGCTCGCGCGTGGTTGTTCACAGTTTTAGCCTAACCTAAACCGTTTCGTCGGGGTACCCTAGCTTAGTTACTGCGACCAACGAGGAGAAAAGGCCAGAAAGTTAAAAAGAGGCTCAATCATTAAAAAGGTGTACATCATTAGAAGATCAAGAAGTTTTTAAAGTATGAGTTAAATATTTCTCAAATAAAATTATTATAAAAAGAATCAAATACTGCTTGTCATTTTTAGAGCCAAACAATTTGATCTTAGACAAAGCAATTAAATGTTTTTTTTTAAGTTCATGGACTAAAACAGGCTTTAATGTTAAGCTAGTAAGGAAAGAAACTCGAAAAAGCTTATAGTTTTGTCGATTGAAAATTACATATAATGTAAATAAAATTAACTAGACAACATTTTAAAAGATAACAAGGAAAATCAACAACACACTACTATTTGTTAATATTTTATTTAAGAATGGAAATGGCATCACATAAATTATTTATTTACATAATTTAAACTAATTAAAGCAGAACAAATTGTTCTTTGAAAACATTAACTTAAATGCGGTTTCGACGCGATACGTTAATTACGATGCAAATAAAGCTCAAATACCATACAACGCATGTTATAGAATTTCAAAAACTTATAAGAGAAAGATAGAAGAAATATCATCACATACAAAAACAGCCTTAACACTGTTGACATACAGTACTAAACTCCCTATATCAATCCAACAACACACGCACACATAATCAAACTACGTTTACGCTATATACAATGTGGAATCAAAGGGACTCAATCGCAAATTTGAATTGAGCATTCCATGAAGATACAACTTGAGTATGTGTGCGAACGTCAAAAGCTGAATATATGGAATAGCACTTCTTGCCAGGTTGGCTGGAAATTGGGAATGTTTTGTGAGAATGCATTCCTTGCCGCCTCATTGAATGGCAGGAGGCACTGCTTTGGCGACTGAAATGGCATAGTCGAGCCGATTCCCGGTTCCAGACAAATATTTGTATGAGCCACAGGTATGTGTTTCGAGTGTCGGTTTTGTTGGCTCTGTGTGTGCAGATATATTGTGATATATACTCAAATATATAACTTCGTAGAACTTTACTATTTGAAGCTAGGCCTCGAAAAAATGCTGCTTTTAAATAATTTTGTCATGATACACAATCTACTTAAAGATCTAGTATTTTTCTTCGTTGAAAAATTTCAAGTCTATATACGAGTATATTCTCGCAGCCAAAAATATTTATTATTAAGTATTCATTGGGATTTCCAAACCCAAACGTAGGATTGGAAAAAAACATCGAGGGGTTCCTCAAGGAAAAAATAGAATAATCAATTAACAAATATCAACAACCAAACAAAATCTAAATTGTACAAATACTTGTTCTGTGTGGGAATCTAAGCCACGATTTGCCCACTCACCACCTAACCATTGCTCCAATCAGGCAATCAAACAACTCTAAGATATTGGATGGCCTAAAACATAACATTACTGAAACTAGCATTATCTTCAAGCATTGACTTCTTCCGCTGGATGCGAGAAGCACAAAACCGGTTGATGTGGCGATACTTGGGGAGGCCTATGTCCAGTAGTGGACCGTCTTTCAGTTGAAATCATGAGTATGAAGTTTCATGATACTATATTTCTTCTACCTTCCCATTGTGACTACAAATAACAATATACGCTCCTACGATATTACATGACATTTTGAAGAATTCTTTATCATTGCCAATTTAGCAGCGCGGCTTTTAACACCTGGGGAGAGGACACTGTAAGTACCGATCCGGTCGCACAACTAAATTGTCAATGTGTTTAATCCTACTAATTAATAATATACAACTATGGATGCTCGACAGCTTTGCATTAGTTACGACTATGTCGACAAAGATTGTATGATTCTATTCTTCTAGTTTTAGTGGCGGATCAGGCAGGCTTTTTGGTAAAAACTCAACATCATCAACCGACTTCTGTATCTACTGCATTTTTTGTCATTAATAATGTCAAAGTAATCTCCCGTAGAGTAAGTAGGTACAGAGAAGTGAGCTTGAGCGTAGATCAGCCGATCTATTCTGTGAAAATCTCATAGTGAAAACTTAGGTGAAGTGAGATATCATTCCACCAACCGGTCTATTCTGTAAAAATCTCACCGAAAAAATGGAGGTGAAGTGAGCTGTCATTTCATCTGATGCTATGGAATGACACTATGGACATCTCACTCTAAGTTCACATCACCTAACTTTTCACGATGAGATTTTTACAAAATAGCACTGTGGATGCTAGGAATTGACACTGTGGAGAGCTGTAAGGTTTTTACAGAATAGACCGTCTATTACGGAAAGTTCTTCAGATTTCATGTTTCCAAGAAAGTCCTGTTTTACATAAACATTATTTTAATTCATGACATAATACGGGATTTCAATTATGATCCAAGAAGGAAGGGAATATATTGTAATTGTTATTCAACAGTATTATGAGGAAAATAGATACCAACGACAATACTTATAAGTGATCTAGGATACCTATTGTCTTCAATTAATTCATTTAAATTAGAAAAGCAGTAACCAATTATTCTAATAACTTAAGCATCGTTGAATTGTACCTATTGACACAAACATTCTGAAATATGTAAAATTAGCTCCTTAAACTTACATATTTTTTAATGAGTAGCCCAGGATTTACAGAATCTGTTAAAAGATAAGATAAAAAAGATAATTCTACTATTAAATATTTTACTGCTTCTTTTTACAGAAATATTAGTATCGTTTTACTTTCACCTACAGTAAAGGCAAAGGCATTATTCAGCTCTCTAAATCAATTGTCGAACTATCGTATTACCCTTTATAGCTTCAATAATTTCTCAATTGTATCTGGAAGATTTTATAAAATAACTTAGCTTCTAAATGTTAACATAATTTCAAAAAAAATATCGCACTACTGCATATTACATACAGACTTCGCATTGACTATATCTTAATTAATAACGAAATGTATGAGCCTCGTGTTAATATATTAGTTCTAAACTAAATAATGTTTGAGAAATACGTCTTCACAGAAGACATATCTTATATTTTAGTAATTTATTAGAAGTTCGTCAAAGTTTAGTTAATAAGCTTCAACTTCGAGAAAGGGTAAATAGAAGGAAACATCATAAGGATGTTACAATCTCCAAAAGCAAAGTGATTTCAGAAGGACAACATTGACAATTTATAAGTTGATGATTATTTAAGAACTTGATGTTAGAATAGTCTTAATAGCAGTTGAATTGGTAAATAAACTGACCATTAAAAAAGGCCCAAAATATTTCCCTTGTGGAAATCCACAAAAAGTGAAAATATTTAACACTGGACTTCTTCGATAGAATCGTTACTCATTTGTTTATTTTATGAAATTTGTGCTTAGTCCAATATTATGACGACTGCTACATATGGGTATGTTTTGTAAAGTGCTTACTAGCTGACCGAATGAAAATAGTGCAGCTTTTTGGATTCTTCACAAGCCTTCGACACACATGAGCATAGCTGTTATTAGAAAGAACCATAGGTTCAACTCATGTGAGTGCAACCTAATAACCCTTTCTCCGAAGTTGTGCTACAAAATCAGTCAATTTCAAGACTAACGAGAATCATTAGTAATATACATTTAACATTTGTATTAAAATTTACATAACTATTAAGTAGAATTAATTATAATTATAATCTCTCACACTGATATTGATATTTTACGTTCTTATCACAAGCAAGAGGTGATTTTAAACATTACTTAGACTTAGTTATTACTGTTACACAGTACTATATAAACTTATCTACTAAAATAACTTTATTCCCGTCTATTTTATTGTACTTAGATCTCTGAGATATCTGTCATGTCTACACAAATGTATTTATCATCCACATTTCAAATATTTGATGTGGCGTAGAAGTTAAATATGTATTTTACCTTTGTTTACTGTTCCAAATACATGGGTCTGTATTTGGACCTAAATATAGCTAATTATTGAAGAAATTTTGATGATAACATCTTAAACTTAGGTGTCAAATAAGACATCGAAAAAAAAAGAAACAAAGATTTTGATGATAGAGTAGTGCACACCGTTACAACGACTGTTAACTTAACAAATAAAACAGAAAGAAATTAAAAATAAATCTTAAGCGTTTCTGTTAAATAATTTAAAGAGTCCAAATTAGTGAGCCATTTGGAAATTCCGATATTATAAAACAAACAATAATAATATATTTTCACAACATCTAAATACATTTCGAATTTAATACTTCATTAATAACCAATCAAAAATATATTTTTTAAAATTTCACGACTAGGAAAACGAACTCTTTCACGTTCCTTCACACTTTCGAGGTTGCGGTCAACATCACATAACTGGCCCTCGGATTCTCCTCTTGCACTGGTTCTTGCCTAAAGCACCTATGCGGCTCAAACTCCGCTGGTTTCTTCAGCATCTTCCTTACAAACCACACCAAGCCAATTACTATCACCATCAAACTAAGAGCCACGCCTATCAACGCCGTATTCAAACCCTTGAAACCTGCCTTCATTTCTAAAGTTCCGAGAGATTCTATTAGCTGTGGGACAACACAAATTGTTCGTCTTTCATCGACCTTATACTTCGAAATTGCTGCACAGACTTCGTAAGGTCCTCTTACGAAGCCTTCCATGGAAATCTCTAAAGTCGATTGGCACGGTGTATCTTTCTGAGCTACTAGGGATCCTCGAGATAAAACAGCGAGGATGATGTAACAGTTATTGATTGGTCTGATGTCATTGGACAGTCTTTGGGAGCGAGGTAGTACGTACTGCGGTCTCTGTGGAAGCCCCAAGACTGATATTAGGACTGTTAGAACACCATCGCCGGTGACGTTTGATCGAACTTCTGATACTCTGAAATAAAACAATTGGATGAATAATGACACGAAGAACAATGACGATACTCTGGATACAAAAAAAATACCCTTAAAAGTAGGTAAGTAGTCTATGAACTAATAATCTCACCTTAAAGGATTACTTTCTGGGGCTCGTGTAACCACTATAGGTACAACAGTAGCGAATGTGGCTCGTTGTCTGACTTGCATTGGTGCACCGCAACCCAACACCAAGGAAAGAGGAGCATCAGAACTGTCCATCTCTTCCAGAGCTATGCAGAATCTGAGAAAAGAAAAAGTAATCAATTTATTCAGGGAACTTGAAAATCCTGTGCTGGAGAAAGCCTAAGCTTTTTAGTTTATATTTACACAAGGGCCCATCAGGGCTAAAGTGATCCCAAAATAAACATTGTTTCAAATGATTTGGTTGGTAGAAGAATAAATAACTGGAAGAAGGTACCAAAACAATGATTACGGTAAAGATGATTTCGCCCTCTGCGATTTTGTCGAACATGGGGTTTATTTATAAATATTGCTTAAAGTTAAAGAGACGTTTAAACGACAAAAAATTATAGTTCAACAGTCGCTAACATAACTCAACTTTAAGCAACCTTTATGAATAAAGGGGCATATTTTTAGAAAGCGCCTGATACAAATGTCGTATCAATAATACTTCTTTCTGCACTACGTTCTAATATTTTGATCAGGCGTCAACAGCTCAGAACGATCGATTATATCGCAATACACAATGTGCACAACACTAGACATTATATCCACGTACAGTAACAAGCTTTTACGTTCAGTGAGAAGAATTCTAACCATAAAGAGTGAAGTGGTTCTAAAATCCTTGTAATTTTCTAAATAAATGACGAATTTCATCTAAACTTTTTTATAGAGGGTAGATGAGCATAGAGTGTAGTTTAGGCATCCCCTACACAAATATCAAAACTAATATTATAAATGCGAAAGTAAGTTTGTTTGTTTGTTACTCTTTCATGCTAAAACGGTAGAACGAATTTGAATGAAATTTGACAAATATGTAGACCATGACTTGGATAAAGTTATAGAATACTCTTTATCCCGATATTCCCACGGGATCGAGACTAATGCGGGTAAAACCGCGGGACACAACTAGTCGATTATAATAATAGCTGCGTCATCAAAAATAAATCCTGTAAATTATGGCTTTAACTAAAATGTTCAAAGCATGTACCGTTTTTACCGTAGTTAGAATCTACAAAGAAAAAAATTGTTTTGTTAAAATACCCGATAATGCTTTAAAAGATATTTTTCACTAAAGTTCGCTTTTTATACCCAGATACTAATTTGACAGGTGCAATGTCAAATTTCTATACTAAAAAACGCAAAAACAAAAGACTTAATTGTCAGATTAGTATCTGGGATTAAAAAACGAACTTAGTAGGTCATGTTTTTCAGTCCTATTTTCACTGTATCCTTACAGTATACGTTAAATAAATACCTTCTAAAAATAATCGCTCATTACTGTACCGCATATTAATATTAAATTTCCCGAGACTCACAGACTCGCATTAATTACTTAAATACGCAAATAAGACCAATATACTATTTCGCATTTAATATATTCTGGTGGAGGAATTGAAATAACATTTACCTAACATCAGGCCTGTAATCCCTGAAGGGTTAGGCAGAAGTGTAGCTATAGTACACCTTCATTTCGCCAGTTATGTTTAAGTCCCATGTAATAGCCTGTAGCCATCAACTGGCCACATATCCAGACTCAGATCTGCTACTAAGAAATCCCTGACGGAAATCCCAATAGCACTTTCCATGACCTGGGATTTGAACCCAGGACCTCATGCTTAGCAGTAGCGCTTTCGACCGCTAGATCAACGAGACAAATAACATTATTTTAATATCTTCCAAAAGACAATGTTTAAGGTTTTTTAAGGACCCGGACCAAAGGACCAGAAGGCCAATTCTCGTAATTTAAAACGTTCAAAATCTAGTCGCAGTCTCATCTCGGCGACAAACAAATGTCAAAAACTTGTCAAAATGTAGGGAAATTAGACGTATTTTTGACAGATTGAGGCTGAGATCAGACTGTGAACGTCCTTAAATTTACGAGAATTGCCCCTCAGGTCCAGTTGAAAATCAGCATCAGGAACTAGTTGTCTGGCATTTTTGTTGAACTGGACCTTTTTGTGCCACACTTTCCTGCTAATTTCTTACATTGGACATCGTTTTTGTCTAATGTATTCGTACCTATATTATACTATACCCTGTCCATTAGCTTAACCGTTTTTTGACAGCTGTCTTAGAACGTACATATTTCAGATTACGTAAACTTTAAAATGCGTAATAAAATAAATATATAAACTGGATAATCTTAATAAATTATCTTATTTATGACTTCTGACAGACATTATGATACCGTGCATCAGTTTTGACAAAATAAATATAATTTCTCTAGGTCGATCTGTCAAAAACCGGTTCACCTAGTGGACAGAGTATACGTGCCTTTTTGTCTGTGTTAAATGAATGTATTTTCTTTCTTTCAAAAGCTGTTGAGTGAATGACGCAGATCCTACTAAATTAATTTCTATTATTCCGTGAATGCCGACTCCTATTAAACTTTTATTGTTGTTAAATGTTTACTCTAACTCTTTAATTTATCTTTGCGGTTATAACTTGTTCAATGTTGATGAAATTAGTACGTTTGTGATTTCTATGAATTGTGGTTCACTTATTTGGTGAGGATCTACTTCCTTGTTTTGTGTTTGGACTACAGTTTCAATTACCGCGAAGATTTTGAAGAAAGAAAAAAGGAAGAATGAAAAAGTATTTATTGCGACTCGTACAGGAAGAGCACAAAGTAAACTATATAAAAAAATAATTATTATAAAAAAAAATATTATAACAAAAAGAACATTTAAACAGAAACTCCTATACGAGACGAAAAGGCTCCTATCTCAGCATAATTCTGCGATATAATCTGATCTACACTTGTTACTAGGAGGTTCTATGTTAGAGGGTTTGGTTTCCACACTTAGTCCAAGTGGATCATTGTGCGTGAGCCATGGCGGCTGTCGGTGTTCATTCCAACCAGCCCACCTCCCTCAAGAAGTTGATTCATCTCTTGGCCTATTAAGAACGTTTGTGTAAGATCTGGGTATTTCTGTTCTAATCTGGGTGACGCCCGTGAATTCAAAGAGCACATGCGCAACGGTTTCCTCAGCCTTCATGCAAGTCCTTCACAAAGAACTGTCCGTTATGCCTATTGTGTGGAAGTGTTTGAATCCCGTGATAGTGCCCGTCACCAGGCGCAGTTACTAGGAGGTATTAGGAGGGAGGTTACGGTTTAATATAAATATACCTACTTATACTTTTAACACACACTATAACTTTTATTTTTGACAAAGACATGGCTTTTAGTTCCTTTGTAGAGAAACACCAAACTGTCAGAGAAAACTAATGGTAGAAGAAGAAACACCCGGGTTTTAGTCGGTAAGAGTCCAGCGTAACCCTCCGTTCTCCCCAGACGGAGGGTATCCAAGGGGACTCCCCATGAAAAAAGTTTGATACGTGACCAATAGCTCTCTACCTCCCAAGTGTTTAAAAAATCCTAACCATTCAACATTTTCAATTAAGTGTCCTATTTCATTCCTATATAAAAACTATTCAATTAAATACATTTCCCCTTAATTCTTAATTTTACAAAAAAGTTAACAAATAGTCGTTTGTAAACAACGCCATTTATTTTTTCAGTTTTAGAACACCACTGCTAAACCAGAGGGGCTATTTTCGTAATTTTCAGAACGTTAACCATCTGATCTCAGTCTCAATCTGTCAAAAATCCCTCTAATTTACCTATATTTATGACAAGCTTTTTGACGCTGAGTCGAGATTGCGACTAGATTTTGAACGTTTTTAATTACGAGAATTAGCCTTCAGATATTACACATCTATTAACATAGTGATCATTTTCATTAGCAAATACTATAAATACTTACGTATACTGATCAACAGCATCAATCTTCAGCCCTCTCAGCACTATGTTTGCCGGTGCTGCCCTATGACAAGCCACATGTTTCGGCAACCCTCCTGCCCTCGACGCAGTGACCCCAGTGCACCTGTACCGGTGGGTCGACGGAGGGTCTAATGCCCAGGACAGATGTACTTCTTCATCGTCATGCCACGCGTCTATAAGACGGACCTGGAGAAGGCAAGGGAGAACATAAATGGGTTGATGACCTTGGTGTGATGAAGATAACTGAAGAGAAACCTTTTAGAAAGCAGACAGGTTTTATTTGACAAATACTCGAAGGTACACAGCTAGGAGCACCGTTTTGTACCACACTTGGTAAATAGAGTATCTTGAACAAGTACAAATATTGGTCTTACAGCGAGGCATCAAGTGTCAGTGTGGTCATTGCAATAGTGAAACCATGTTTTGATTCCCTAGGAGGATATCGCCTAGCATGCAGCGTAGAGCTACATAAACGACGCACCTACCTGTGTGGCTTCTACCTAACGATGCACGAATAAGTTAATTATTCAACAAATCGAGTCAAATGTAGTAGTAGTCCAAATCCTAATTGTAGCTTCCGCATGTAAAGGTATAAAACGATGATTATTTATTTATTTATTTATTATTTATTACATGAAATGTTTCCTTTATAAAAAACACCACACACTAATATTATAATGGCATGACTCATTGGGTTACAAAACATCTAGTGATAATTCTAAATCGCCCATAATTTATGCAAACAATAGAATTTGGCGTGACTACCTACCTACTACGGATGGCAGCACAATCAAATTTTTTTTTAAAAAGATTCGATGACTAACTCGTAAGCTTAAAATCCTACGCACCATTCAATGGATATACATTATATTTTACTTAAGGGGTATCATCTAAGCGCCTGCTAACAATAATGCCAAGTGATTCATTGAGATAAATGTGTGAGAAGTTCAATAAAGCTTGCTTAAAACGGATGTTACAGATATAAAAGATATCAGATTCAATATCAGGTGTTTCTTTATTGAATCCGAATGGTTTTGTGTGTTTTGAATGTGATTCATAATTTAAAGACTCCTCCATTCAAAGAATGCCATGTTTTTATGTTGAACGTTATAGTCAGTTTATGAAAAAGTAAAGTATACAAAACTACCCTCACCTTTTATTTTTCAAGTCTATATTTTATAAAATTTATTCACAAAGACACAACAATTACAATTTAAAAGCAAGTAATTTAAAATATATTTTATACAAGTATATAATAAAAAATTAAAGAAAAAGGCCGGAGCTCATTGCGCATCAAAAAATTCGTCCGCATCACTGTCAATGGGATAAGTGCCCAAAAGGCTGGCAGCATTACCACGTTGGATGGCAATGCTGATTCTTTGGGCTAAGAATAGGCCAGCCATCTGGTCACGTGAAGAGTCAACCAACCGCTTGGCGATAACCCTTACCTTAGCTTCAGAAATAGGCAAATCCTCTTCAGCAGGAACCTCCAACTCTTCATCATATAAATCATCATCCATACCCTCTTGCTTATCAACATACACTTCCCCCCCATTGTCATCAACATTGATCTTATAATCGTTCACAATCGAATTCGCTAACACCTTATTGAAATCGTAGTTTGTATCTTTTTGTTTCAAGTCTGTATGTTCGAAATCATCGCAGAGTTTGTTTTTTGACAATCTAGATAGCAGGGCACCTTCCAAATGTGGTGGGGTAGCACACACGGCGAAAGATTTATCAGTTTGGGGCAGGTTTTTTGCTTCTCTTAACCACCTTGCGAATCCGGCCATTAGGCAATCGCAATTAAGAGGATTATCTGTAAAAGAGAGCAAAATTTATCTTTACGACCCCGAATAAATGTGGGTGAAGTTACAGAGGAAGTTTAAAGTGTGAGTAATTGCTTATTTGATGCCATGCAATTTAACTTTTCGTTATTTTACTGATTATGATAGGGAGTTTAATGGAAACAGGCATTACGCTGGCTTTTGTTTTTTTGGTAATGTTATAAGATATTTCAAAGAAAGTCGTTATGTCTAATAACTAACTTCTAGTGCTCACTCAAATATACAAGGTCAAATTAAATTAGGTAGCGAACTCTGCAGACGTGATTCATATCTAAACACGATATAATAAAAAATGATTTGATGTTTTTTTGTGGGCAACGACCGTTAGCAGTTTTATTACTAGAAATTTGAGTTAAGAAATCTGTTTTTCTTTGTTTTATCGTGTTTAGATATCGAAACCTATCACGTCTGTGAAGTTTACACAAAGAAACCAGATTTCTGAAACTGATATTTCCAGTGACTACACTAGCAGCAGCTGCGATCAATGACCTCACAAAAAAACCATCAAATTAATTAATTTATTTCTTATCATGTATCTTTCATCTTTACCCATCACGTCTGCAGAGTTTCGCTAGCTAATTTTATTTGACACTGTATAACATCGCGAGCCAATAGACTAGCGACAACATTCTAATAATAAACATAAATTTTCTATACTAATTTTGCCAAGATAATGTATTCATATCACACATTGTGGCCCTCCTATCCTCCCCAAGGCCACGTCAAAAAACGCGCGAGAAAAATGAAGTTACATCAACAAAAGTGTCAGCGGCCAGGATTATTCCTTACAAAAAAGGCCATGAAGAGTGCTACAAAGGCAGAAATAGTTAAGAGTCACGCAACAATATAACAAGCGAATATCGATGGGTGAACAAAGAGGCTCCGTCGTCACCTCACTGAAACGTTGAGTATCGACAAATATCTGTATGGTGCATACGGATGAAAACAAGGACCAACAAGAAGGTCGACTATATAGATGGATTGTGCATGTGATGAAAAGTTTTGCAGTTAACCCCAAGTTAATTCTTTAAACTAAGAGCTGATTTTTCCAACGCCAGATAATTTTATCGAAGGGATAATTTTGAATTTTTACCCTTAGGGTTGATTTTTCCATCCACAGATATTTTTTATTCGTAGAATAAAATTGACGTCTGCCAGTTTTTGTGTGGAAGAACTATCACCAATTCAAAATTATTCCTCGGATAAAGTTATCTGGAGTTGGAAAAATCATCCCTAAAAGTATTAAGTAAGTTGCAATAATCAAAATAAGATAATGTTTTGATTTTCTTTTGTTATTACTTTCAAAATACTAAAATGTTTCAAGTCCTGAAATTCATGGCAATATTGACGTAACTATGAAATTATTTAGAATTATTTATTATTGCAGCACTATTTTAATGGCCAATTCATTATATTTTTAATACAAGGTGATTTACTTAGGCTACGTAAGCACTGACAGGTGACTTGCTCTAGCCTAGAGCCTAGGGACTTAAGTCTGTTCGATACACGCTAGGCGACTAGCGAAGGCTCCAAGCACGCAGTGCGGCCGATTGTGAAAATTCTCGCACGTTCGTTTCACTTTGCTACCCGGAAGATGACTCGCTATGCTCTAGGCGCTAAACAAGCTACTTGTCAGTCCGTAAGTACCCATATTTTTTTTTGGCTGGTAAATCATCAAATGACCTCTCCCGCTCTGGGCTGAGCGGAAGGTCGTGTCAGACTTTTACTGACTAAAACCCACCCGTGTTCCTTCAGTTGCCTGTGCCAGGGGCCACGGTATCTCTTTCGAACAACCCGCGGCCCTGGCGGCGTGCGTAAGTACCCTTTTTTTTTTTTTTTTGGAGTATGGGAAATCATCAAATGACCCCTCCCGCTCTGGGTGGAGCAGAAGGGAGTGTCAGACTCTTACTGACTAAAACCCACCCGTGTTCCTTCCTTAGCCCTTTATGTACCAGGGCAGCGGTAACCCTTTCGGACGATCCCGCTACCCCGGCAGGCTTCGGCCCTGTCGGACCCCGTCATCTATGCTGACATCTCTTTGAGGCGCACGTGGAACACTTACGCGCCGTCCGGCACGGGCCTGGTCCTGATCGGACGGAGAGCTACCCATTGCTCTCCGCCCGCAGGCCCGCGCCTACGGTGGCCGGGAGTCGTCACGCGGCTCCCGACGCCCGGAGCGTCTCCCTCGGCGGCTGAGGCGTGAGGATCTCTCCCTCGCCCATCCCGCCACCTCCTTCGCTAGCATGACTGCTTCGCAGAAGGAGGTGACCGCCTCCCACTCCCTCTGGCCCCGGACCATGGATTGCACCAGGGCCGAGCGCGAGAGGTCGCCGTCGCTGCCGATCGCCTCTACGAGGACACGGCGGTGCTCTGCCCAAGCGGGGCAGACCTCCACCGTATGCTCCACCGTGTCCTCTGGGCGATCCTCGCAGTGGTGACACCCGGGCGTCTCCTCCCGCCTGATGATGTGCAGGAACCTCCCGAAACATCCGTGTCCGGAGAGGACCTGCGTCAGGCGGTAGGTGAGAGCGCCGTGACGCCTCTCTAGCCACTCCTCAAAGAAGGGTCTTACCGCCGCTATCGTGGCGTGCCCTTGCGTAAGTACCCTTAGTCTAAAATTAGTAACTGAGACAAGCCATAACAAAATCCATAAAATTCTGCCCAACCCGCTCGCTATCCTCTCCATCTGTACATCCCCCTAAAGTGCGTATCATCGCGCCTCCATTACCTTCAATGGTGAATCGGCCAAGGTCCTTGTGCAGTGCCAAAGCGCCGTCATCTATCATCGAGATGTCGTTATCGTGAAGTAAGAGCTCGGTCAGTCGCCGGAGAGATTTCAGAGGCTCCGCTGATAAGGATCGGAGGAAATTGTGTGAAAGATCCAGGTGGACTAAGTTTGTTAGCTGGGCTAATGATGCACCTGTGGAGGTTGATAAAGACAATTTAATCAGTGAGGTCAGCACCAAGAAGTTTATACACTATGGGAGGTTTTCGCGATGTTTTTTCTATTCATCTTTAGACTAGTTCATTGATGACAGCAGCAGTGTCTTAGCCATTTCAATCAACTCAGCCTATTGCAGTCCACTGCTGGACATAGGCCTCTCTCAGGCTGTGCCACAACACCCTGTCCTCCGTCTTCCGCATCTAGTCTGTCCCAGCCACCTTCTTTAGGCTGTCCGTCCCTCTGGCTGGGGGGCGCCCACACTACGCTTGCCGATATGCGCACAGCAATTTACATTATTACAATTAAAATATTTCATAACCTTTAATTCAGTTTTGTCATCTACTAAAGATAAAAATTGGTTTCTTTCATCACGTGAAAATGATGACATTTTGAAGGCCAATTTCCGTAATTAAAAACGTTCAAAATCTAGTCTCAATCTCATCTTAGCGACAATCAATGTCAAAAATGTAGGGGAATTAGAGGTATTTTTGACAGATTGAGACTTAGATCAGACTGTGAACGTTCTTAAAATTACGAGAATTGCCCCTCTGGTATACAGGATAAGTTTAAATTTTAATAACGAGCTAAATATTTCGCAAAAGATAATGGCGTACATAAAAAGTAAAAATTATGTAACATGATAACTATACCCTGTCCATTAAGTAAACCGTTTTTTGACAGATGGAACTAGTAATTGCAGCAACACACAATACATTGATTGATACACGTACGGTATTATAATGTATGTAAGAAGCCATAAATATGATAATTCAAAAGAGATAAGGCAGTTTTTGTTTATTTTATTACGCATTTTAAAGTTAACTTTTACGTAATCTGGAATATGTACGTTCTAAGTCAAAAAACGGTTAACCTAATGGACAGGGTATAAGTCCAGCTAAAAAAACAAAACTACTAAACAAAATTGGTATCAACAATTTTGTAGGAATATACACTGAGGTATTTTCTCGAGACTTTTTTTCCATTGTAGACTAATCTATTGAAATCAGAAACGTCACAGCAATTTAAAGAGATAAAAACATAAAAAAATCATAACCATAGATGCAGTCTTGTAATTCACAGTTCGTTAACGTAAGTGGAACTCCTATCTTTCTATTACCTAAACCAAAATATCGTAGGTAGGGTATCTACGATATTTTGGTAGCAAAGAATAATTTCATGAATCGTGCAAATCCTTTGTTATTTCAGAAACAGAATCGAAAATAGGCCATTCTTTTATTTGGATAACCTCTATCGTTCGCAAAAATGGCTAAATATTATTGTTCGACTAAAAATAGAGAAAATATTTACCATACCCTATTCTAAAATTTTAAAAATCCAATAAAAACATAGTACATTTTTCTGTTAAATACTTCTTTTTGTGACGTCAGTTACATAAAACCTTTCCAAAACAGCCTTGCAAAATGTTATTTTGATTTTCTTTTTCAATGGTCGCCTCCAGATCTTATGTAAATGTTAAAAAAAAATACCTTTCCGCCTTATTTCCGTCGGACGCAGGCACCACTCGAGATTTTTTTGCCGGAAATTAAAACGTCAAGGAATTGACTAAAAGCTTTAAATGAACATTATCTCTATTAAACTTTTAAACTAATCGAGGGGAAACAGGATAATTTGGGCTTGGATTTTAGAAAAAGGATTTTTAACGGTTTTATTACTTTTTGGGCATTAAGTAGGTACTATTTTCTTTGTGTAACTATAAAAAATACAACACGCTGACAAATGTGAAATTATCACATTTGGCATATGGGTAGACCTGGATAAGTAAATAGGCTTCTTTTCATCCTGGATCGCAGACGAAGTCGCGGACAACAACTATAGGCCAACCGCTTAATTGACACGTTGCTTAAGGTAGCGGCGTGTTGCGGGAGGGGTGATAGTTGTCACAAGTTGACGAATCACTGAGCTCTCGCAACACGTCACCACACCTCTCCCGCTCCGCTACCTCAGGCAAGAAATTTCACGCGTAATTAAATAATTATCTTACCTGATACAGCCACAATCTCATTATGAGACAGGTCCAGATGCGTCAAGTTAGCGATGTGTTTAAACGCGTAGTCCTCTAAAACATCTATCTGATTGTTGTGCAAGTTCAAATGAGTTAAGTTGGTGAGACCTGCGAACAAGGACCTTGTTAATTTAAAGGATTCTGGCTGGAGAAAGTTTTGTGTTGGGGAGTAAATATTTTAGAAGATATTATGCTGTAGGTTGTTTGGTAGGACAAAGTAACATTTACCTTTTGAATAAAAATATTTGTAGTTACACGCTTCATCATTCAAGTTCATACTACAGTCCGTCCGTCGAGAGAATGCGTTCCTGACACCTGTCCGTGTGACAATTCTAGTAGCTAATAAAGATCAAATTCGCAAAACACCGTATTCGTTAGTATGAAACTGATAGGTGTCAAGAACGCATTCTCTCGTCGGCTGCACTCTAAGAAGCAACACACATCTTACAAAATGTTCAGTTTCCCTACAACAAACATCAGAATCTACATCAGTCAAGTAACTCATACATAAGTATTATAATAAAGGTCAACATACTAGTTTAGATGCCAAAATGGAGCTGTTATAATAACAATAATAAATATCTATACAAAAATTGCCAACAGCGAAATGAATCATGACAATGGTCTACTACATATTTTCCATGAATTCCATACTTGAGCAATGGCACACTCCCCCCAATATGCCCTGTTCATTAGGTAAACCGTTTTTTGACACATGGAACTAGTGATTGCAGCAACACACAATACATTGATTGATACACGTACGGTATTATAATGTCTGTAAGAAGCCATAAATAAGATAATTCAATAAGATAAGCCGGTTTATTTAATTATTTTATTACGTTTTCTGGAATATGTACGTTCTAAGATAGCTGTCACAAAACGGTTAACCTAATGGACCAGGTATTAGGGCCAAACCGCCCACTAAGTTATTAAGAAAAAGAAAAGATTGTATGCTAGAGTGCGCACGAAATAAGTCTGCGCGCGTCCGAAATCAGAAAATAATCATTTGCCGCCATCTTGACGTTTATGTCAGGTGTCAAGAGAGCGCGCTGTGTTTCGTGTTTTCCAAAGTAAATAATCGCCATTATTTTTCCAAAAGTGATTAAAAGTGCTGGCAGGGATATAATCTTGAAGGTCAAATGTCGTGCGCAGACTTATCTTTAGCGCACTCTAGAAGCTATTTAAGAATGATATATTGAGTCTTCTCTGTATTCTGAGAGAAATTTTTGACGTTTGACACAATTTACCGTTGATCCATGCATGTATGCAAATTTCGATCTACCTACATTCAGTATTCAAGCTTTGACAGATATCTTGTACCGAATGAAGCAAAGAACGTTAAAATATGCCAACCGAAGTCCTATGAGAACAGAATTCAGAAAAATGTATAAGATGCTGTGAAAAACGAGAAAATTCTGGTAGAGTAGATTTTTTTTTAAATGCATAAATCAAAAGATATCGTGCTTGCAAAGATACACGAGACGTGCGCCTATGTCAATACTAAGTGCTGAAATGGATGACCGCTTCAAGGTGGGACTCAATGTTGTGGCACGACTTTGCGATATGTATTTCCGATAGGTATTTTATATAAAGACGCGATCGTAAACACAGCAGTGGTTTGTCGGAACGTAACACAAAATCGCAACCAATATCACGTGACAAGTTTTGTAGGTATATATGGGTGAGCCTTAAGTTCTATTGGTGAGGATCATTAATTATATTATTATACATAATACTTACTGTTTACTAATAATAATAAGGAAGGGAAATAATCAAAGGGCATCATAAAATTCGTCCGCATCGCTGTCAATTGGAAACGTGCCCAAAAGGCTGGCAGCATTGCCATACAACGTGGCAATGCTGCCAGCCGCAGATTATTTGGCCAAAAATCGGGCAGTCCACTGGTTACGTGAAGAGGATCATTTGAACCAAGTTTGAAATATGTTTTGGACGTCCTCTCACCAAAGCTGATTTTTCGCTTACAAGTAGACGTTTTTTTATTAATATCACATCAAAATACCAAGTATATTACCCATATTAATATAATTATGATCTAACCTGACAAAGCTCCTCGTCGTATGCTTGCGAACGTGTTGTCTGACAGCTGAATCGTAGTGAGACAGGTCAGTGAAGGCACCGTGGTGGGGCCTAGAGGTCCTTCTAGTGCATTGCTGGATAGGTCAAGATCCTTTAACATGTGGGCCTCCTGGAAAACAATTGGTTAGGTTAGTACTTTATGTCTGGCTCTGTACTAAGCATAAATCAATAAATACAATAATTTCTATGACTGGAAAAGCATGCTTGGAGTCTCTTGGCAATTGGTTTCAATGCAAGTGGGCTTTCAAATTATACAATCAGATACAATCCAATTAAGTATTAATTATTAAATTAATAAACGTCTTAAAAGTTTTAAATAGGCTTATTTTTTTTCGCATATTGTGTCCCACTGCTGGGAAGAGAGGCCTCCCCTTTTTTTTCCAAACCATGTCTTATGCGATCTCTGGCCAAGGTGGCCCTGCAAATGATATTAGATTGTCATACCACCTTCGCCTTGGTCTACCTCGATGGCGATACTTAAAAAAATATGAATAAAATATTTTTTTTTTAAATATATTATATACAGGGTTATTTTTCAAAGACCATCCAAATTTAAGGATGTGGTACAGACCATCAAACTGAACAACTTTCTCCATGGGACAAATAGTGTAATCGCGAAAATTTTATCCACTGTCCCATAGAAAACTTCAATACCTACTTGACCTAAATGTATGGGACGGCTGAATTTTTATTCGCGATTACGATGTTGGTCCCACGGAGAAAGTTGTTCAGTTTGATGGTCTGTACCACATCCTTAAATTTGGCTGGTCTTTGAAAAATAACCCTGTATAAATAGGTTTTCCAAAACATGACCTAAGTATAGGATTGAATAAACAAAAACCCTCAATTTATAATAATGTAACATTATCATTATAGTCTAGAAGGAGAAAATAAAACTCGATAACCTACACCTACATCGACCTCCGATACAATGATTGAATAAGGCTGATTTCGTACATTTTTCTTAATAATTAAGGCTGGTATACGAAAATTATATTCGATAGGTTATAAGAGATTTATTAGAGGGTATTAGAAAACTAATTCAATCATGATTAACAGTACTATGGGTAGCCCATGTTGGGCGCCTGTAAGACTCGATTACAAAATAGATGGGTACAGAAGGTTGGCTCCATACAACGAGCGAAAACCGGCGCACGCACACAAAGACGGCGACGGTGTATATACAGCGATATCCAACAAATGCTAGTCGCCAGTACCTTTTAGGTACCTAGGTACTATGTAGGTTAGGTACTATCTAGGTACCTTTTTTTGGGACGAATAAAATAGTTTCTCATTTCGGTAAAACGAAAATAAAATACAAAGCATAAAAAAGAGTACTTATTTATTTTCAACTTACTTATAAAAAAAACACACTCTTTGTTACGTTTCGCAACATTCAACAAATATTTGTCCTTCTTGTAGATAGTTCTATACTCTTCGCAATCTTCCTTTAATTTAAATATTTGATCAGCTCGTTTTAAATTAAGATTAGAGGAGCTTCAAGTTCCTTTCGGATCTCCACTTTACATTTTTATAATAAAGAAGAAGACAGTAACAGTCAGAGTAACGTTAATAGTTGTTATTTAGCGTACATTATTGGTGTCATTGGTTATAAAGTACATCTACACGGGTAGTAGTCAAGCCCTAGTCGCGACTGTACTTGCACTGGTACGTGTAGTGTGTCTATGTTTGCGTGCGTTCTCGCTCGTTGTATGCGTCGACCTTCTGTTAGTACTGTTTTATTTTGTGACCCAGCGTACACGTGTGAACCAGTTATTAAAAAGGTAATCAGCACTTTCGTAATACATTGTGGCGATAAGTCTTAATCATAATTACTTTCCTAACTCAATATTTCGTATTGATATCGTTAATCTATTCGCTTTTGTGTGAAAATCATAATTATATTTTATTATGGAAATAGTTTGAAGCTTCGAATAAATTGTATGTTAGTAGAAAACCCTTTCAATCAATTATTTAATTTCAGTTATCAGGTTTACTTTTCAAATATTAATAATAATAATTTTCTTTTACTACCTATTAAAATTGTTGAGATTTAATAATAATTCTTGGTATATGAATCGAATCCATCTTCGAATATTCTAATTCATTTGTCATGAACATTTCAAATAGTGCTTATTTTAAGAATAGGAATGTCTGCTATTTTGAAGCTTCAATTTTCATATGAATGAACTTGACAATCTCAAAATAACGATATTCTAGAATCTAGATTTACGTTCTTCCATAATATAGGTCTAATTTTAGAATATTTCTAAGTTTATTTTATTATCTCAAATAATTGCAATACAAATTGGACTGCTAGACATTTTCAACAATATTATTTTAAACTCACCTACAGTGCCTTTCTGTATCTTTTTAACCAACTTCAAAAAAAGGAGGAGATTCTCAATTTTTTTTTGTTCGGTCATAACTCTGTCATATATAGACAGATTTTCAAAATTATTATTTTTTTGTTCGAAAGAGATTTATTTTAAAATGGTCCCATATAAATTTCGTAAAGATCTGATGATGAGTTTCGGAGACAGACAACGGAACTCTTCAATAAATGCCAACAAATCAACCGCGATTGCTGCTATCGCATATGTATGAATTGTTACCTGTACCTGGGTTTGAACCCACGACTATGATTTGTAAGTCGGGGCCGATAACATTGGGATACCACTGCTCTCCACGTGTAGCATAAACATACATAAATAAACGTTGGTGGCACCCTGCGTATCCTAGGAAAAGGATAAATAGATAATGAAGTTGTAGGGACGCTGAAATGACCTCTCCTGCTCTGGGTTGAGAGGAAGGGCGTGTCAGACTTTTACTGACTAAAACCTACCCGTGTTCCTTCAATTGGCTGTGCCAGGGCCCACGGTATCTCTTTCGAACAACCCGCGGCCCTGGCAGGCATCGGCCCTAGCGGATCCGTTAGTTCGTGCTGACATCTCTTTGAGGCGCGCGTGGAACACAACGCGCCGTCGACCCGGGTCTGGTCCTTACCGGGCGGCGAGTTGCCCATTGCTCGCCGCCCGCAAGCCCGCGCCTACGCGGGCCGGGAGTCGGCTGTTGACTCCCGTCCAGGGCGTCTCCTGCGGTGACTAGGGGCTCGAGGGCACAGAGATAGCTTCAGCAGCCTCGAAAACCATGAAACGAAATCCATGACGAAAAATTTGAAAATGTTTGCAGCCGCAATCTTGTATTTTTAATTTAACCTCACTATCGGCTTCAGCACCCTCGAAAACCATGAAAACGACACCCATGACGAAAAATGAATAGCTTCCCTACCACTTCATCATCTACTTATCCTTTTCCTATGGTTCAAGCTGGTGCAAAGAAGAAGAAAGAATTAACCAATCTTACCTTCAAAGATGCCAAAGCTGGTACTTTCAGTAGATTTCCTCGTAGCCTCAGAACAATTAGCTTTAACAATGGTAGGAACGCTCCTTCCGATATGTCCGTCAGTTGGTTGTCGCTTATGTCCAAGTATGTGAGATTTGTGATACCCTGTAGATGAAATATTTAATCGTAAGAGTTGTGATCAAATAAAGAGTGTTTTTGTTTATTTATTTAATATAGAAAATCTGTTTCTTGTGGGTAAAGTGTCACACGGAGACGAATTCCGCGCGACAAGCAGGGCCCTAATTCACTATGGCCACTTAACAATTCCTTACTTCGAAACCACGTCAATTCCTTAGCAAATCCCGCCAATCTCGCGTTCATGTTGCGCGATTTCGTTCATTGTGTCATAGTGAACTACGGCCCAAGACGCGAGTGTATGCGTCGATTGTTTAAGTGATTAGGAAATCACGCAATACTACATAGAAGTTAATTTCGAGAAAATTTCGTCTCACGCGAGATTTTCTTCAATTCTCCCAGAGCTTTATACTTTCTTCGTCCTACAACATCAATAGGCCTGCCAAGAGAGGGTGTAAAAAGACCCATAATATAGCCGTCAACTACGCATTAATAATAATAATAAATTGTTTTATTGGGAACAACATAGGAACCACTTTTTGTTAGTACACACGTTAGAAACTACAGCTTAAAATACTAGGGTTAGTAACAAATTTAAACATATTATATTACCTAAAATTAATGAGTCATGTACTTGTGTCATTCTGTACATCAAACTAAGTAGCATTACACAAAAATAATTGCTGAGAAACGACTTTTATTTATGGTGTTAAATTTTTCTGTTTGCAGCAGTGCGCAATGTAACGCACGCATAACATTGTGCTTATGGGTGCATGCCCGTTGCATATGGGTGCATGCCCGTTGCATGTGGGTGCAGGGAACTCCTATAAGGAGTAATATGCGTATAGGGGTCGTGGGGGCATTTAAGTCATAAGATCCTTGTTTTTTGTAAAAAAAACGTCAGTAAAAGTTGGACTTTTGACCTTCAATATCTCCGTAACCAGAAGGTTCCCATATATGGTCCAGTACAAAAAAAAATTATACTATGATGGGGAGTAGAAATGACTAGGTATCGGCTTCGTTAAGTGTCTTTTTACATCCGTTATACTTTCTTTTTTATCTCATGTAGACATTTTTGTCTCAAATTACACGCAATTGGAATTACACCAAACTTCTTCACTCATTGGAGAAAGTATACTTTTTATTTTATTTCAGTCTTTGCTTCAAGTATTTAATGGTTGTTCCTTTTAAAGATTTTACTTCAACATAAAACTGTAACTGACAGCCTTATTAATCATATCTAATCTTCGATTCTTCAGTTTTAGCGAGACCAATGGAATTTTCAACAAATTAATTAAAAGTTTCGGCTTACCTTGAATGAATTAGAGTCCAAAGTATGAATTTTATTATTGGACAAATCCAAGCGATCCAAGTTCCGTAGCCGGGTTAACGCTTCTGTTGGTACTATTGGCAACTGATTGTTTGGTAGACCTGGAACAATTTATATGATTAAAACAAAATGTATTTGTTTTGTTAGGCAGCACGCCACTGGTAATCAAACCATTTTTTTTTTTTAGATATGGCATCTCGCAAGTCAACCTAGAAGGTTGTCGGTTGCTTAACCAGCCTTGCCTGTGGTTGCGCTCAATAAATTAAGACCTCCAGCCAGAGCTTCAAAACTAAGCGACTACACGCTAAGAGCACGGACCTCGGTTTAGGTCGTCGCTGGGGGAGGGCAGCAAGGGACAGGCTGGATTGGATTAGGTAACAAAACCAGAGGGGCAATTCTCGTAATTTGAAGAACGTTCACAGTCTGATCTCAGTCTCAATCTGTCAAAAATATCTCTAATTCCCCTACATTTTGACAAGCTTTTGCCATTTGTTTGTCACTGAGATGACACTGCGACTAAATTTTGAACGTTTTAAATTAAGAGAATGGGCCTTCAGTTTAAACTGGCCTCTTAGTCTATTGAAGCTCCGTACTACGCCAGGCCAGCTGAAGTCAAAGTGCGACCACTGACGTACAACTACTGTATCTTCTTTTCTAAATTATGTTACTTAAATATAATATACTTAATAAATTACTGTGAATGTATCTTTGGGTTTATGATCACGTCTGGGTCACCAGCGTCACCGATGAGGATATTACCGCTTGTCTTTCAAAATTCTTCAGGAAATCTGACTTACTGTGCATACACACGAGCGACACGCATCAACGGCAGAGGTAACTGCACAGGTTGCATCCCACACCAAAGGCCTACCCAACTTCTAAGGCATTATAGTCATTTCATCTGGCCTCTTTCCATCGTCGCGTGCCAAGGCATTAAAGTAAACTAATTAAATAAATAAACACAATAATATATTAACCACAAAAGACAACAGAAAAAAATAACAATAATAATTACGACTTGGATATTACGATTTTTATAGCTTTTTAAACTTTGATATTTTGCAAGTAATATACAATTCATTACTCTTCGATACTTCGTTATAATGCCTACAGAGCCTTGGCAAAACGGAAGCATCTATTTACATAAATACATTCTCATTAAGGGAGGGGTTTGTGGGTAAGTAATAACAGCCGCACGGGTCGATCGATCAGGTTAAGCTACGTTTACCGCGGTTGGTCCGTGAATGGGTGACCATCTTCACACACCAAGAGCCCTCCGAGCCTCGGAAGGCACGTTAAGCCGTTGGTCCCGGCTGTCATTCGTGGATCTTTCACAGTTGTTACGAGTCGTCAGAAGCCCGAAAGTCTGACAGCCAGTCTTACCCAGGGGTATCGTATTACCCAGTAACTGGCTTGTGGAGGTCAGTTAGGCAGTCGCTCCATGTAAAATTCCGGTATTCAGCAGCATCCGGTTAGACTGGAAACCGACCCCAACATAGTTGGGAAAAGGCTAGGCAGATGAAGACTTTCTCATTAAAACTAGGTCTCGTTACATTAGCAAAATATTGAAAACGAGTAAATCGGTGAAACTTCGCGGAGTAACTTTCGTTGCCTCTATTACTGAAGTCTGTTCTCTTGGGAAATCAGTGAAGGTTTCGAAATTATGTAATTATAAGAAAATATTCTTGGGAGCTAGCTTGTTTGATAATGATTTGCATTTTCGATATATTGACTACATCGTTGACATACTGACCAGGAGTTGCTGGGTTTGATTCCCAGGTTGTGCAGTGTTAGTGGGTATTTCCATCAGGAATTGCTCAACCGGGCAAAAATCCAGATCTTTGCCCGGTTGATGGCAACAGGCTCGCCCCCGATTACATGGACTAGTGCTAAACATGACTATTGCCAAATCAAAGTTGCAACTTATCTTTGAGGGAACTGCAGTGCGATTCTGTAACCATCTCACCTTGAAAACTTAGGTGAAGTGAGCGTAGAGTGAGCTGTCATTCCAAATAATGCTAGGGATTGACACTACTGACAACTCACATCAAGCTCACTTCACTTGAGTTTTCACGGTGAGGTTTTTACAGAATCGACCGGCTGGTGTTTAGTTACAGAAACACAAGCTGCTACATTTATAAGTCAGTTGCACCTCAACCCAACTTAGGTACCTCAGTCAGCTTAATTAGGTACACGACCTTCCTTTGTAACTCTCCCAAAATTACGTTTTGATATATTCATGACCATTCCGCAGGTGCACAGCTATTTTCAACACCACCAGCATGTTTCTAGAACTGAACTGAGCTAACCTCGTTCATAGAATAAGAAATCAGTGTAGAAACGAAACTCGTGCTCTTTCATTTTATTTCATATAGGCACACTAGCTTCTACCCGCGGCTTCGCCCGCGTGGATGTCGGAAATTATCCCACAAGAGCATTACTGTTTACTTTCGATCCTAGGTATAATAAATACTGAGTTTCGAGTTAATCGGACCGCGCGCTAAAATTCTTCCATACAAACTTTGAAACCCCCCAATCCCCTTTTAAGTCCCACGTAATAGGAAGCGAGCCTGTTGCCATCAACTGGGTGCAAATCAAGACTCCAGGCTGCTACTGAGAAAACACTGATAGGAAAACTCAGTAAGACTTCGCCTAACCTGGTGATCGAACACACGACCAACATGGTCAGTATTCGTGCTATCGGCTACTATACGAAGCAGTTATGAAATGTCTCATACATCTGTTATTACACCGGTACCCATACCATTCAAACTGGAACACAATAAGCGTCTTTTTTCCCCCGACGATTTTTTTGGCGCACTGTATTTTCAACACACTGCTAAGCGCCGAGAGTTGAAAATCCAAGAGATGTTTTGACGCGCTGCGATGCACTGTTCGATTCTCAATGCTCGGCTCAACACCGAGAGTTGAAAATTGAGTGCGTGATCAAATCCCGTCACGATATTTTTATGTCCGCCAAGAAGCGTTAGCCTACGCGAACGTAGGCAAACGCTGCTTGGCGGCAACCTAGTACTACACCGACGAGTTCCTTAAAGGGAGTTTCGCATCTATGCATTGCTATTCTATACCGTGTATCTTGATTGCAAATGGAATTAGGAAACAGTACACGAAACGGTTGTAGTTAACACACTGGCTCAGTGGACTTTGTGTGTTGTAAGCTTCAATGTGTTGAACAAACAGCGGATGGACTTGGTACTACATAGAGGATACTTCTTGGGGGACTTCAGCAGTCTTCGTGGATAGAAGTCATAAAAAAATTTAATAGTCATATCATCATCATCTGCCTAGCCCAGTTGGGGTTGGCTTCCAGCCTTACCTGATGCAGATGAATAGCACCCCCTAGCTTAGAAATTTGACGCCAGTTATCAAAAACGATCAGCTGTTTCGTAAAAAAAAAGAAAGTGCAATACCTACGCGGTCAATAATGTATGAATCAGCTAATTTAACCGTTGAAAAATTTCGACGCAGGAGTGTTCAGAATCATGTGCTGAATCTATGGTAACAGGTCGCGCGTCAATGTCCCAGCCAACGTTACCAATGGTATACACCTGGTGATCTAACGAACCGTTTCTTGAAAATAGGAACCCGTTAACACTAACAAATATTAAACCACTTACCCAAAGCAAATAGCGTCGCCGACACTGTACTAAAAGCTCCTTGCTGCACCCTTCTTATATCTCCCGAGGATATGACCAGGCCGTGCAGTCCAACGCCCGCTAGTTCCGACACTGATGCTGATGACAGTACGGAAACTCCTCGTAAGGCACAGTCCAGGAGAGATACTGCCGTGTTCTTGTTTCTGCCTTTCTGTTCGCGGAGGTGACGGCCGATGATCTGGAGAAGAGGAAAGTTCTTAGTGAAAGAATTTTTGGAAATGAAATTCTCCTGTTTGTGTGTGTATCTTTTAAAGATGGCCATAATAATAGTCATTTCGCTAGATGCAGGAAGCACAGAACCGATGAAAGTGGTGGTGCTTGGGGGAGGTCTATGTCCAGCAGTGGACGTCTTTCGACGGAAATGAAGATAATGATTATGGCCACAATAGGTGGAAAAGGGGATAAAGCGAAAATATTATAATAACTCCATCCCACTCCCTCTCACAGAGACCACTGTCCCAGCAGTGGGAACATTATAGGCTGATCATGTATGTATGTACTAATGTGGAAGTCTTTAGGTTTAAATGATTATGAAATAGTATTAGAGATTTGCTGTTGCGTATTCACCTTTTAGAAGCTGAAGATCAGCATCTAATTTTAACCCTAAACACAAAGTACAAAATGGTATCGGATTTTAATATTAGGGGTTAAAGTATGAAATTGCCGATTTGTACTGACAAATTGGAATTGTTTTTTTTTTTTTAATTTAACATATTTATTTAATCAAAATAATTACCAATATTATCTATACATTGCTGCCATCTAATAGGAAGGTCATTTAGGCCTTTGCGATAGAACTCTCGTGATCTAGATTCGACAAACTGTGTGAAAGCATTTTGTACTGCCTCCTGAGAAGAAAACTTTTTATCACGTAGAAAATTGTCCAAATCACGATAAAAATGGTAGTCCGTTGGAGCAAGGTCTGGCGAATACGGAGGGTGAAGAATGATTTCTAATTGCAGTTCCTGTAGAGTTAAAACGGTTTCTCGTGCTGTATGAGTTCTCGCGTTATCTTAGAGCAATAATGGTGAAGATCGATTTATGAGTCGGGGCTGTTTCACTGCTAGTTTTGCTATCATTGTTCGGAGTTCGGCACAGTAGACATCTGCCGTTATTGCTTGACCAGATCGGAGAAAGCTATAGTGAATAACACCATGCTGGGACCACCAAACAGTTACCATTACCTTTTTATTAGTAAGCTTTGCTTTTCCATCACGAAAGCGTTTAAACCAAAATCGCACGGTGCGTTCATTAGCAGTCCCCTCTCCAAACGCAACATTTACATTGCGAGCTGTTTCTGCCGCGTTAGTTCCGCGTCGGAACTCGTATTCAAAATTAACTCGAATTTTCGAAGTATTCATCTTTCTTGTCTAAGCTGAATAAAAAAAACAACTGAAAGTCGATAATCAAATGTAGCACATTTTTTAAAAGAAGAACTTCATAGGTACCATGTGAAAAAAGTTTCACTCAAAAATATCAAACCATGAAGGTTCTATGTCCATTCGAAGTACCTATTACAATGAAACGGCAATTTCATACTTTAACCCCTATTATGAGTGGTGAAAGTCTCCTAAAATGACTGTATGTATGATTTGATTTAAGTATGTACATGAACTGACAAGGAAGTGAGGCAATGGAGCCAAGAACCACTAAAATACCAACAAGATGAAGATAACCGTGATAATTCCAACAGAACCCAAGCAAAAACATGAATAAATGATTGATATCTAAATAGAATTTGTAGAATTTTAAGGATTCCTTGGATCTACCAAGGAATCCTTAAAATTGAACTAATAAAAGCAATTGGACCTTACAATCTTGGAAACCTGAAACATTTACAAATTCAAGGTGATTTGTGTCGAGCTAAATTTTCTTCTCAACGATTATTTAAAATGGATGCCCTGCCTAAGTAATGATATTCCAGGATCCGGAACGTTTTAATTAAACTCTACTACTCCTGAACGGAATCCTATTAATTAATGATCGGATTAATTACGGGCAAAATATTTATCTAATTTTGGGGCTAAGTTATTACAGACGGAATTTAGAATAGAATATTCTTTATTATGTATATAATATGTGAACTTAACATCCCGCTCCCCATACCTCTATACCCTCATCCAACGTATTCCTGTAATCTTCAACTGATAAGGATCGTGCTCTGATTACCTACGGTATTATAATAATCATTCTAAACCACTCGTACAAAAAAAGAATGTTCCTTTGAAGTCGAATAAAATATGAAGATATACTCTTAGAATGTCTACTGAAACTATTATGTCAAACGTATTGAGTCAAGTCGTGAGCTACTTGGAAAGGATTACTAAAAGCCGCTTTCGCGACGAGGCGAGGGAGCGCCGAGGCATTGTCGAACATCCTACGAAGCAAATCCGTCATGTGTACTACAAGGACTCTGTGATAGATGGAAAATATGTCACACCATTGTCGGAATGACAATTGGAAGGATGGTTAAACATGAATGACTTGTTTTGTTGTACTGATTACGTTGTTATTGCATATTGTAGCTCCAAGGTTGATGTCCTACTTTAATAACCCTACTAGTTGTACAGTCACGAGCACCAATATGTCAACACTTAGTAACTTTCAATTACGATTTTTTCGTGAAATAACGAATGCAACGTTGAAATACAACACATTACATTAAGCTATGGGTTCGAAAATGCTATTTTCGTAACAACATAAAATTTCATTTAAAAATAATAAAGAAGTAAATCGCTTTTGAATAAAGCCGAGTGTATACATACTTTTACTCGTGACTGTACTCTGCATACTGTTAGGCATTTTTTCATACAAAAACGTGGCCAAGTACGAGTCAGACTCGCACACGAAAGTTTCCGCACCAAAAGGCAAAAAACGCCGAAAAAAAACACGTTTCTTGTATGGGGCTATTTTTTTTTTTGCGTCTTTTTAACCCCTTTAATTAAGCCCGTTAATTTTTAACTTTATTTGTTGATATAGTGGCAATAAATATACACACTCTGTGAAAATTCAACTGTTTACATATTACGGTTCATGAGATACAGCCCGCTGACAGATAGAGGGACGGACGGACAGCGGAGGCTTAGTAATGGGTCCTGTTGGCACCCTTTGGGTACTGAACCCTAAAAAGCATTGGTTATCACGCTTGCTCATTGCGTCCAGTTTTATTATCCATAATTCAAATCAATGGTAGACTATCTATTTAAGCATTGGCATAGACCTAATTGATACAAGCTGGTCTTCAAATATCCAAGCCCTCATCGTATACTATGGGTGTATCGTCAGAAAAGTACAATATTTTTTCTAAATGACTACTTATACAAGATCCAACATACTGAATACATAATAACAAGTACCAATAACCAACAACTCGAGTTCTATACCAACATGGTTGGTCACAATGGCAACAAACAATAATACTACTATAATGTTGGTGAGACTACAATATGTCTCTAAATATCCAATGGGCCAAAAGCTGAGGGAGCAGTATTACGGCCATCGTATTTGTACAGAACCAATGGACGTTGATTCCGAAACAATACCTTTCAGTGGCCCTTACTATGGGCTGGTGGCAAATTGTGATGCTCACATACTTCGAATTCACGTTTATCGCTGATCGAAGACTCTTGATATTATACTCTAACATGAGAAATCAAAGTAAGGTTCTACAAAAAAGTGTTCATTCATAAAATGAATTAAACTGAAATCCCTACCACACTTTGTCTTACAGATCGCAGAAACCCATTCTTACTATTTATAAAACTGAACTGCCTTTTCCCAGATGATACATTACTTTTTCCATTAGACATTTCTCAGTAGCAGTCTGGATTTATGTCCGTTTGATGACAATAAGCTCGCTATTACATGGGACATAATCATAACTGACACAATGGGCCATTGAGATCTACATTGGGCCAATATTGCACCTACGTACTTATTCACCTCTCCCTTCAGAAAAAACAGGTGGATTCCATCTATTTTCTCACTCTCTTTACACTTGAACTCACCTCACTTTCGAGTTCCTCTGGTGAGTCCTAACACCATCCACAATTCACTTGTACAGAGGCGTTCAGTAAACAAAAGCTATCGATTGGCAGGTGCGTGAATCGGTGAGACTTTGAGAAGGGTCCGTGATCACGTTCGGTGCTCTTCATGTCAATAAACGTCTCAGAATACAGCTCTAAGTGCCTTTGACCGATTATGAAGAAATGAGGGCGATGCGTGTGCTAAATTGTGGGTGCGGTTGGTTTTTTATTGTGATATATGGATATCATGAAAATAGAATACGTGTTTTATTTAGATTTGGGCTAATTTTACTGCTCGCTAGTGTCATAATCCAAATTGTGAATACATAATCACAACAGGCAGGGGTTGACAGGCCTGTTGGTCTAGTGGTTAGTGAACCTGACTGCTATGCCGGAGGTCGTGGGTTCGATTCCCACCCAGGACAAATGTTTGTGTAATAAGCACGATCATTTGTTCTGTGTCTGGGTGTAATTTATCTATAATATTTATGTATTTAGAAATATATAAGTATGTTTATCAGTTGTCTAGTACCCATAACACAAGCTCTGCTTAGCTTGGGACTAGATGGCGTTGTGTGATAGTTGTGGAATATTTATTTATTTATTTATTTATAATCACATACATAATCAGCCTTTAATGTTCCCACTGCTGGGACACAGGCCTCCTCTCTTCGAGAAGGAGTGGGCTCCACCATAATCCACCACGCGGGCCCAGTGCGGGTTCGTAGATCAGTCTTCGAATTTTTTGATACGGGTTGTTAGGTGACATTCTCCGAATTTTTGCTTCTAGGACATGCCGGTTTCCTCACGAAGTTTTCCTTCGCCGTTTCGAGAGCAGCGGTAATGAAATTATTTACACAAAGTAAAGGGTTAGCCTGGGTACGAACCCACGACCTACAACTCGGAAGTCGGGGTCGTTACCACTGGGCCACCACAGGTCTTACAAAGTGTGGATGCCGAGCTTCAAATCCTGGGTCACGGGTGCAATTGGCAATTGGGATTTTTCATGAAGAAATGTTCAATCATGCTGGATTTTGAGTTATGCCCTGCCAAAAGGCTCCACTGCGATTCCATGTGACTTATTTATCAAAATTGGCTAATGTGTTCTTGTGTAATTTTCCCAGCAAGATCATCAGGAAACATCAGATTCCGATCATTAAAAAAGATCGTGGTAGGCCCCCAGGGCCCTACCAAATTTTACAATTCTACAGAATTGTTATATTGTAGAAAATGTAATGTGTAATCGTAAAGTTTTGTAGTTTAGGGCCCAGGCGTTATGTTTTATTATTTACTTCTATCCGGTGGTTCGTGACAAACTCCGAAATCCATAAATTCCCAAAGATGCCTGCGGTAAAGGAAGGAGTAAACAAAAACTGTACACGATATAAGAAGAGACTACTAGAGCATACCAATAAACTGGCTAAGAACCTCCTAAATAACCAAACTACAACACGCTTAAAAAGATGGCATATACTAGACCTGGATCAGAGACACTGAGAATAGCTCATAACATGCTTGTGTTGATGTCGCAAAACGAAAAATATATAACCTCCGGAAACCACATCTGATTATGGCTAGATAAGCCGATTGCAGATTACTTACCTACCTAAAGAAAAAAAAAAAAAACTTCTATCCTAGACTTCGTCCGCGTGAAATTTCATGTTCCCAGATCCACCCTGTAGAATCGCATCGCCAACCCGCGCTGTCACTCCGTTATCGCTTAGCGCTCTTTCCGACTTTTTTTCTTTTTTTTTTTTTAGTACCGAAACGTACCCGCCCTTAAGACAGTACATTTAGAACTGCAGCTAACCTCATCGGCCCAAGCGACGCCGTCAGTGGCTAGAGTGGCTCTGAAAGAACGTCTGAAAAGAACCTTACAGGTTAACATTTTGTGTTCGATGATTAACACCTAATTGAAACCAATTTCATGATAACAGAAATGTCGAACCGTACATAATTGGCTCGAGTAAAACGGAAACGATGACTATCACTATGACAAACGACGGGGACGTGGCGTATGACTCGTGCGTGCGCGTGCACATCGACGGCGCTAACGTGCTCCGCAGAAGGGTCGTAGTGTGACGTTAAATAGCCTATAGCCTTCCTCAACCATTGAGATATCAAATGCAAAAAAAAAACAAATCCGACTGGTAGTTTCAGAGATTAGCGCGTTCAAACCAGCAAACGAACTCTTCAGCTTTATTATTAGTAAGTATAAGAATAGATGTAGGCGTCTTGTATGCGCACCGATTTGGGGAATTTAAACATTGTGAGCGAAAGTCCGAGCGTTTTTTCATCAAATCATCATTAGGTATTTTTCTCTCCGACTCACGTTCACCATACCAATATTTACAAAGCCCATAACCTCTTGAACCCAAAATAAGAAAAAAAAAGAGCAAAGACAAATAATATCCCTCAGAATTGCTCAACCAGTATTTAAACACTCGAAACGAATTTGAAAATTCAAACAATTGCCTACAGGGCCTTTGTAAATAAAAGTTCTACTTATGTATGTGTACAGGACCGTTATCATTTGCTCTTAAAAGTATATTTCGTACTTGGTTTTGGTTAAAAGAGTATGTAAAATGAGTGGGTTGATAAAATATGTATAGTACAGGGTGGCAGGAACGTAACAAATTTTTTTTTTTTTTTTTGGTGCAAATAAATTTTTTTTTATTCAATACATGATTCTGGATCCCCTACAAAAAAATTGCTGTCCATACATTAATAACTCATAGGTATTGCACTTTTCTATGAAACAGCAGCTGTACATGTGCTAAATTCATAGTTACAGTTTGCGTGTTGATATCCCTGTCATCCTATATATTGTTGAAACAGGTAACATAACATAACACCCGTTTTTCCACCATGGCTTGGGCAGAGTTTTACGTTGATACATCACAGCCAGAGAGGTCCTGAGTTGGCATTATTACAAGTACAATTGCCATCCGTTGCACAATATTTACGTGAACCCACTCATGTTTGAGGGATAATAATCATTTTCAATTACAAAAAAAAATGATGCGCAGCATGATAGGAGTCAAGAGTAGGTACAGACCGAATTAGAAATACAACCCTGCGGCCCATAACTCAAGTAGCAGAAAAAAAGCAGTCAGGCAGAAGTGGGAGTGGGCCAGACACGTCGCGCGAATACGCCCGGAGAGATGGGCAAAGATCATCACTCACTGAACGCCTGAAGGAGGACGTCGATGGATTGCCATCGAGGTAGACCACGGCGAAGGTTGTTTGACCATCTGATAAGGTTAGCAGGGTCAACATGGCGAGACATTGCACAAGACAGGGAGATATGGAAGGAAAAAGGGCAGGCCTTTGCCCAGCGGTGGGACATAATATAAGCTAACAAAAAAAAAACTTCCAAGCACAAAACTTTCCTGTATTAAAAGAAGACAGAAGCAACAAGTAAGAGATTAATAACAAATCGTATTGAAATACGGATTTTTATAAATATTAGTTTTAATATTTAAAAGTCGTGAACACCATTTGCAATTCCTCCGTTCCGATCTACAAGATTCTGCTAAAATAAAAGAAACAAAACAACGTCGCGGGTAGGTCAGCGACGCGACGTTTCTTTACGCTCAGTTTCCTATATCCGTTCCTTTACGCCGGCACCACACGTTGGTACCAATGTTGGCCCCAACTTCGTTCAAGCAGGAAATAGCTTTGACCAAGGTTGGGGCCTTTCCTTGTCTTTGGTCGGTGTTGGAGCCAATATTGCCGCCAGAATGTGGAGCCGAAGTTATACGCAGTGTAACTGCATTGATTTCAACTTTGGCCAACTACTGTATTGTTTTCTTTGACGTGTGCTGGGAATGTGTTTTGGTAATTCACAGGAATTTCCGATACGAAATGAAGGTTATTTATTTATTTACCATTTATGTACACACATTAACGGCCAATGAAAAACAGAACAGAAAAAGTAGGTACCTACAGAGGTGATGCTTATTTCATAAGACATCTCTTCCAGCATACCTGAGATAGGACAATAGATACAGAGATGTAGACAGCGTGTGATAGAGCAAAGGAGACCAAAAATAATACATAGAATTATTATTATTATTATACATAGAATTATTAGATTATTTGACTTTTGTGTGCAAATATTCGCGTGAGGCGATGGTGACCTTGATAGCTTGGGCAGTAAGTTCAAATTGGATTGACACAAGAACTATCGCGGAATTTATTGGTATGACTATTTCAAATGTAAGAGAAAAATATTGATATTAATCCACGTGAAGTTTATTAAATATAAATACCCAAAAAATGTAAATATTCGTTTTTCCCATCCTCTGATAAATATGAAAATGCACTGGTTTTTACGCGATTGACTACCGAAAGAAGGGGATAATATTTTTCTTTTCTGTCATATTACTTTTCATATTTCCGTGAAATTGTTCTTAGCGTATTGCCACTGTATTTTTCATTTAAAAAATCGGCCAGGTGCCAGTCAGACTCGCACACGAAGGGTTCCGTATCACCGCACAATATTTAACACAACATATTTTTTTTTAAATACGTTTCTTGTATGGGGACCCCCTTTCATTTTTTCTTAATTTAACAACGGAGTCTTAGTAACAGTCGGTTGGCATTAAAAAAATCTCTAATACATACCTGAAGGAAATCGGCATGATCTATGTAGAATCAAACTTTTTTAATCCGCTAACCCGCGCTGGGACCACGTAGTGTATACCTACAGCCCACTCCCTCTAACAGAGAGGAGGCCTGTGTCCCAGGATTGTGAACATTATATATAGGCTGGTTATGTACTTGTCTGAATGTCGCGATAGCCCAGTGGTCAAGGCATCGCCTCTCATGCACGAGGTTGTGATTTCAAATCCGGGTACCATTGTGATTTATTCAATTCGTACTTTCCGAATTTATCATCGGTAAAGAAAAACATCGTGAGGAAATCGCCAAACCCGACTTGAGTAAGCGTGGTGATCACTGCTCGTACCTTCTCTGTATGAGAAGGTACGATAGCCTTCGCTCTGCAATGGAATAAAAATAGGCTGGTATTAATGTTATTTACCTGTAGTGCAGTATGATCGCCTGCACAGCGGAGTGTATGCGGCAGGTCGCAAGAGCATTCGGCAGCCGGCCGCGCCGACAAGCCCGGGCAACTCCACTGCGTTTCCACAGCACTGAACCACGCGCACAGCACGCAAAACGCGCCCATTAGCCACATTCTGAAAAGAAGAAGAAGAATAAACATAGTAGCAAAGAAGAACGTTGATGAAGACAATGATAGCGCTTGGAAAATTGATAGTGTAAATCATAATTTTGGTCCTTTAGCTTAGGATTCTGCTATAGTTGTGGACGATTATAATGTTGAAGAAAGTCCTACGAAATTCTTAAGTCTCTGTTAAACAGATGATCATTAGTTACTGGTGATGGTCGAAGAACCAATGGTCGTTGGAACAGACTAGTGCTTGAGTAATGAATTGGCAAACTTAGCGTGGGATGCCACCTGGGTAACGATTGATTATATTATTGGTATTTTGTGTAAGATATCCAAGATTTCATGTAGATATTAATTCAAATGCTGATGTCCAACGATAAAACTTGCAAGGTAGACATACATACGTAACCCATAAAGAACATTTGGCCAGGAATCGAAATGTTCCAGGAATCAAAACCGCAACATCGCCAATTGGGTCGTCACGATAAATTATTGTTTTTGGTTCCAGAAGCATTAAACTTATATGTGCCAGTACATGAATCAAAAACTTCGAACATACAACTACCACATTAACCATACGGGAGCGAACAAAACAAAAGTAGCATCACACAAAATTCTGAGCTCGCTATAAAGTTGTGAAAGTACCAGGAGTGGGGTACCAAGTGGCATCTCAAGAGGCAATTCCGGTCATAATCCAAGGTACTTATAGAAGAATAGCTGGTGCAATGCGTGCTTGCGACGTAATGGGACGTTTCCACTGAGTGACGACCGGACGAGGGGGCTGGGACATGAGTTGTGAGCGATTTGTTGTTCTACTTGCAAGTTATGGGCACACCACTCGAAATGTGTTTATTGTTCAGCAACCCAATACCCTTTTTTGAAAGCCTTGAAAATAGTTTAAAAAAAATTGTGCAGGCTACTCTCATAATACCTACATATTTATACTATTCGTGATTAGGTATTCATTAACATGACTATGTATTAACAATTATATTAATTTTAGAAAAAAAAAACATTACTCCAAAAAACAAAATACATGGAAACACATTCCATCTTAAAAAAATATTAGGACTACAGTCCGGCCGTCGAGAGAATGCAATTCTGACACCGGTCAATGCAACAATTCTAGTAACAATTAAACATCAAATTCGCAAGACACGTATTCATTTGTTTTATACAACTGACAGGCGTCAAAAACCCATTCTCTCGTCGGCCGCACTGTAGTATCATTAAACAGGGAGAAAACAGAAAAATGCTTTAGAACCTATGGAATGAATGCCTACTACCACGTGACCTCGTTTCTTCTTAAGCAAGTAATATAAATTAAGTCATCCTCATCATAATCTGCCTAGCTTTTTCCCAACTACGTTGAGGTCGGCTTCCAGTTACATAAACTTAACTTAACTTTTAATTTTGTATGATTCGTTCCCAAATACAAACCGTGGACACGGATTTGTGGGGCATAGTTTTAAGTACAAGCATAATCAGCCTAATGTTCTCACTATTGGGACACAAGCCTCCTCTCTGTGAGAGGGAGTCGGCCATAATCCACCACGCGGGCCCAGTACGGATTGGCGGATGTCACATGTCTTCGAATTTTTGGTTCAAGGACATGCCGGTTTCCTCACGATGTTTTCCTTCGCCGTTTTAAGTACAAGAATTCTATAAATTCTTCATAAATAAATAATAATAACGGAGAGTATGAAATAAAAGCCAGATCGAAAATTCTAGATCAAAATCCCGCTGTAAGCTCATACTGTAGAGCACAACTGGATACGTTGGGAACAAGCGCGAGTTACATGACTATTGATAACAGTGGGTGACGGACGACCATTGACCCCACACTCTCGCTGCCCACAATTCACGGAGTCTGACTAACCTTCGCACCTCTGGAGTAGGATGACACATGATCTATGTAGGTGCTTTTGTTTCAGGTAACTGAAGATCGCACATTTTGATAATGAAATCAAAACTATGCTGTTTTTTTTTAAGCGCGAACTCCGCTTTTTTTTTTGTTAAATGTCAATGGAAGGAGTGGAGGGGGGCCTTTGTCGGTGATTTGTTGATTTGTCTATGCTTTGCCCCTCCTTGAAGGTAAAGAATATCATTCTGAACTGGTTTTCTTGTTGTTTCAGGTAACTGAAGGTGAGATCAAAGCTAAGCTGGTTTTTCATTTAGTAGTTATCTAAACATAACCGTCAGGTAAAAACCAATCAGCATAGCCTTTTCCCTACTATGTTAGGCTCGGTTTCCAGTTTAACCAGACGCAGCTGAATACTAGTATTTTACATGGTGCAACTGCCTATGATTTCTACCACCCTGTTAGTGGGGAAAACGATACCACTTGGTAGGAACATTCCAAACTTTTGAGCTTCTGACTACCGTCAGGTAAGTGTATTCTTGCATTTAAATTCATTTAGGCAGGTATTTTGTGGAGATAGGTTACAAACAAGATAGCTATTAAATTAGGTAGGTATACAAATTATACAGCGACCGTCCATGTCCCACCTACAGGCATACAACATTTTCGAATTAAGTAAATTCAACTTAAAAGTGAATTCAACGCTAAGTTTATTGGTTTACTGACATAAATTTTACAATATTTAACACAACGAACTAGTTAGACTAGGTACTAAATTAAATGACTAAGGGCTGATTTTAGAATCGACAGATAATTTTTTATTCGTGGAATAAAATTGACGTCTGACAGTTTTTGTATGGAAGAACTGTCAAAAATTCAAAATTATTCCTCCGAAAAAATTTTCTGGCGTTGAAAAATCAGCCCTTACTATATACAAATGAATAGAAAAACAAAAGGACACTTAGGCGCAAAATACTCGTCCGCATCCCTGTCATCCGGAAACGTGCCCAGAAGACTGGCAGCAATGCCACGATGAATGGCAATGCTAACTCTACGCTAAGATGGTTTTTTTTTGTTCGAGAACTAGCAGTTAATTTTATCAGTGTTATATAATTATAATTTATCTTAAATGCATCAAAAATAACTTATTTATCCGTCCTCATAATATGTATTTTCTGGCTTAAGCTTAGTTTTTCTAAGAGCTATGGAAATCTGCTGGAAAACTTGCTAGAATCTACCACAAAAGCAAAGCTTGGCTTTGAACAAAACAAAACACATTCACATAAAAAAATCTTAGAAAATCACTCAATCTCACTTTTTCTATTGAATAAACCCATTAAGAGAATTGATACAAAAGAGTAACAGGCTCAACCCATTAGGGTACTCATTAATGGAATATATACACGTCCTATCTCTGTGCCCATAACATGCAGTCAAAGTGACCTTTACGCTGTCACCGATAACGCCGTGCAAGTGGCAAAGTTTTGGGCCAACAATATTTGAATAACTGTCATGACGACGACACGATGTAGAAGAATGGAATACATTTCAACAACATAATATATACTCTGTTGGTCTAGTGGTCGCAAGCACTACTGCTGAGCATGAGGTCCTGGCTTCGATCCCCGGGCCGGGCTGTAGCAGCCTCCGGGCTGCCGTCCGAGTCCGAGGTCGGGTACAAGACTCTGGTCTCGTACCCGATTGATGACAATAAGCTCGCCCCCAATTACATGGGACTTAAACATAACTGGCGACATGTGGATGTACTGTGAATAGCTGATCAGCTCCTCTAAGAAACCAAACATCGTTACGATTTTGATTGATACGTTTATTTTGATTGAACGTCTTTACATTTTCCCGACTAAATTATCGCTGTTTTATTCTAAACTAAAAAAACCTAATATAAAATATGTGACACCTCGTTCTAAACTCGCTTGACTGTTCAAAAGTGACCAGAGCTAATTTATTGCCAGCCTGCACTACATAAGGTTGATTTTAGCGGAAAACTTTTACAGTACCCTCGAAGAATACATGCGAATACAGGCCTAAAGGTTATGATGGAGGAGTTAGGTTTATTTTTCCTCTACCTATATTGTTCCACTGCTGGGCAAAGGTTTCCCCATATGTTCCCACTTTTCTGTCTCCTGTGCCGGAACGAGTCCAAATCGTCACGCCAGCGTTTCTTAGGCCTGCCTCGGTGACGAGGCCCGTCTTCAGGCTTTGGCCCATCTGTCTGGATGTATCCTGTAAGTGTGACCCACCCAGTCCCACTTCAGTCTCGCAGACTTATCGCCAACATCGGCGATACTCTTGAGGAGTGAGGTTATCATGATAATAGGTATTGTCATATTATGCTATCTAACTTCCTACTAATATTATAAACTTGAAAGTTTGTATGGATGGATGGATAATAGTTACTCTTTCACGCAAAAACTACTGAACGGATTTGGATTAAATTTGGGACACAGGTGGTTTATAATCAGGATTAACATATAGGATACTTTTTATCCCGATATTCCCACGGGATCGAAACTTATGCGGGTGAAACCGTGGAGCGCAGCTAGTGTTATATAATCCCTTCACCTTCAGAAACTATAAAAATAATTCTTTCACACATCGCTTCTCCTTTGACGAGGTCAAAAGCGCAAATCAAACAATGTGTTGTGTGGGCCGAAACTTTCACCGTCTTTTGTTGATAACCCTTAAAGCAAAAAGGACGAACCACAAAGGTTATAGTGGAAATACAATAGAAGGGTTTGCCTTCGAAAACACCTTTTTTAAATACCTACGGGCGATAACACATGTTTCGTGAGACGTGACAACTTTTTATCGTGTTTTTATTTAAGTTTGTGCGTGGTTTTTGAAATTTTGCGTTGTGGTTCTATTTAATAGAATTATATTTTAGTTTCAAACGTCGTGGCGTCGTAACAAACATCGTATGTTAGTTTGTTACGCTTTTACGCTAAAACGGCTAAACGGATCTTTATGAAATTTGGCACATGGGTAGAACATGACCTGGCTTAGGTTATAGGATATGATGTGATATTCTCACGGAATCGAGACTAAACCGCAGGACGCAGCTATTAAAATCTAAGTTGAGTTAAGCATCATAATTTGTTTATATTGATCATTCGAGTACCTAAGCAATTGATTTAAGCAAGCTGTGTGCCGATGTGATTTCCCATCGGAAAAAATTACAAACTTTCATCCCCTATTTAATCTCTTTTCGGAATAAATTTTCAAATACCCTTCCATTTGATTTACGTTCATTTACGTTCGTTATATGTATGTACATATAAGAAACTCTTGTGCAAACATGCTCCTTACCCAAAGGTCTAAGCTGTGCGTTGTCTGTCAGTGAGTGAGCGAATGAATGAATTTAAGATTTTTATTAAATAAGGTAATAATAATAATATAATTAATAGCCAAGAGCCTCGACCAACACCTGAGGAGGCTCTCGTTGGGCAGCTGGATCAAGGGCTTGATTCAGAAAGCGGTACTTCTGGACACGGCTCGCATTGTCAGGAGGTTCCTCTCTCTGGAGCCCTGACCACCGGTAGCTTGGACCCTGTTCCCGATACCGGTGGGCTACTATTTTTTATATTTTTAAATGTTTTTTTAATCTTTTTGTAAAAATATTTAAAAATGTAATTTGTAAGTTTTAAAATGAAATAAAGGATATAATATAATAATAAGGTATATTAGCTTTGTAAAAAAGCTGGTTTGTAGTGAAGATTTTCTCAGAAATCTAAATTTACTTGTTTTTAACCGGTATTTAACCATAAAATTTGCTAGGAAGGTTCTATTCATTTCAATTCAATTCCACTCTGAGTGGAATACCTCAATAAAACTTGTCAACTGGAAGCAGTTTTTATTTTTATTTTATTTTATTTATTAACGAAAACCAACAATTACACACTATACATGGTTTTACCTGAGATACAGGACATGTCCTAGTTTGGGTGTCAGGAGTTTCACACAACGTGCATATACCTAGCCTATTTATATAAGGATATAAGTTATTTAAGTAATGCATTGTTAACCCCTTTTTCTCTCCTTATTGTATTAGGCTTATGAAATAAATTATTATTATTATTATAATAATGGCTTATAATCTAGATATATCAGTGCGTCACTAACTACGTTATCTACATAGAAATTCAAATCGAAATCTATAAGAGCACGAGTAGGTACAACATTACTAATTAATCTTACAAGTTAATAAATCCTGTTCTTATAATACTAAAATATATACATATATGAAAAAAACTGTTAATCATTTGCTTCTTCGATCATTTTAAGTAGATCAATGCGAATTTTGTTAGCTGACAGTTTTACGTAGTCAAACAAATGAATAAATACGAATGTCTATCACTTCTCAATAAACTTCCCACCCACCGTATTTACCATGGTACACCTCTGCCTAGCCCGTCAGGGAAAACAGGCGTGATCTGTCTGTGTTTGTGTTAAAAGTAAATTGAGCTTCAATAGAAGGAAAATCTTTGATCAATGTATCATCACAACATTACCACAGTAACTTCATTCAGTAATACATACACAACTCTTTGTCACCATTCACATCGCTCTTAAGGGCAAGTCCTTCATGTCACCCAATTAATCGTGAACCCTAAACCACCCTAATTTCACCACTTGTGTAGATTTACGAGAGGTCGATTAATACTGGTTGGTCTTTCACACGATATATAACAAAATGTTAGTGGTTTTGACAAGGGACTGCCAGACTTTTGGGTGCAAACAGTGTTTTACTGTGGGTCAGTTATCATTTGCATTCTGATTTAGGGTGTGGGGCCTTTTTAAAAGGGTTTTGAAGGGTTGGGTTTTCTGGTAGTGGAAGGTTGAATTATCTGCTTGTTATTGGATTGTGATCATTTCTAGCATCGTTGCTGATTAGGAAGTGTTATAGGCTCCTTATACAGGACGTCAAAAATATCGGTGAGTGGGATCTAAGCCTATTATAGGGCTGTGTACTCATGATGGAGAATTTTTCTTCTTTAGTTACAATCATTTTAAATACCAGTACCCTAAGGTATTTAAAGTCACAATCTGGATCATTTTGAAGGATATTTATTGATAATCCATTGCTTCATATTATGTTCGAAAACTTTGTATACTCAACAACGTATATAACGTAATGAATGTTGTTGAACTGTCAAAATGAAAGCCATTGCTACTATTGGTGTGTTACGCACAAGGAACTTATATCCAATATAAGTTCCTTGGTTACGCAATTACCATGCAGGACCCAAAATAACATAACGCAGTAAAATATGGTCCATACGAGTATGAAAGTTTTTAAAAACCTATTATAATAGATATTATATTCAAATTAGGACTGATTTTTGCAACGCCTGATCTTTTTATCCGAGGAATAATTTTGAATTTTTGACAGTTCTCCCATACAAAATCTGTCAGACGTCAATCCACGAAAAAAAATTACCTGACAATTGAAAAATCAGCCCTAAATGTAAAATATTTATAAAGCTAGATAAATATTCGTACCAAACCTAACTTTATCTAACCACAATATTTAAAATCCTTTTACTCCAAAAAACAGTAACTAATTTTGCTTATAAATGCTGATCCAAATTATAAGCCGCTTACCCTTGTGATAATCGAGAACTGCCTAATTAAATTATAACAGAGGTTTGACTTTACAGACGAAGGCAATTTTTGCTACAATATTATGTAATCCCAAATACACACGGACGCGTTTTCCGTGGCGATTTTTTTGACCGCAATGGATTTTTAACGCAACGCGCCGAGAGTTGAAATCAAACAATGTTTTTTGACGCGCTGGGATGCGCTCTGTTGGATTCTCAAGTTGCGGCGTTTTTAGAGTTGAGGGGCTTGTGGCTAAGTAATAACAGCCGCACGGGTCGATCGATCAGGATAAGCTACGCTTGCCTCGGTTGGTCCGTGGATGAGTGACCATCTTCACACACCAAGACCCCTCCGTGCCTCAGAAAGCACGTTAAGCCGTTGGTCCCGGCTGTCACTCGTGGATCTTTAACAGTTGTAACGGGTCGTCAGAAGCCCGAAAGTCTGACAGCCAGTCTTACCAAGGAGTATCGTATTACCCAGTAACTGGGTTGTGGAGGTCAGATAGGCAGTTGCTCCGTGTAAAATACTGGTATTCAGACACATCCGGTTAGACTGGAAGCCAACCCCAACATAGTTGGGGAAAAGGCTGATGACTGAGAGTTGATAGTCCTGTGCGCGATAAAATCCCGCCGCGATATTTTTACGTGCGTGCGATCGTGGGAGTGCTGATAAAAACGTTTTGCTTCATTACCGGAATAGAAATTCTGTTATTAGTTACTTGTTAGCGTTTCATGTTAGCGTCTATTTTTGGTGAACAGAATATTGTATTTAATTATAACAGCCTGTATTTGTACGTCGGAAAAAACCTCTATTTGTGCAAAAAAGGAATGATAATCTATACATCTATTATACAGGGTGTTAGGCGGAGGTTTAGCCAAGCAAGGGGAAACGTATGTAGACCTATTTAGGAAATACTAGTTTGAAGACACTAAAGGTTCACAATTTTTTAAATACCACATTTTTTGTAGTTTCTCAAGAATTTCCAAAATTTTAGCTTTTAACACCTGTTAACATTTGAAAGAAAAAGAAGAAAGTAAATACATTTATTTGCGGCAAACATGACGCACAAAAAAGAACATAAACACATTTTAAAAAAAATAACAAGTCATTCCAAGCAGCAAGTCATTCAGTCAGACACCCATTTCTTGACATGTGCCTGATGTTTTTTTTTTTTTTTTTTTGTATGTTTTTCGTGCAAAGGCAATGGTAGATGATGCAAATAAGAACTGAATAATTAGCTCTGAGCTCTCAAAGTAAAGGGGACAAGAAAAAAACTCGAATAGGTAACAGTTAAAAGTCATACAATATACGAGCCGGTCTAATCTGTAAATAATCTCACCGTGAAAACTTACGAGTAAATGAAGTGAATTTGAAGTGAGCTGTCATTCCACCATAATCATTAATATTCTTGACAGCTCACTACAAACTCACTAAGTTTGCATGGTAAGATTTTAACAGAATAGAAAAGATCGGCTGAATGAGATTCTAAATTGTGGATTGACATACACCTAAGGTATATTTTATGCATATAATATAGCTTCAAATGATATGCTTTGATTCGTTAAAGAACCTGGCAACAAATTATTGAAACATCCAACAATGTAGCAAAACAGTTTTTCAGATATCTCCATCACAATTCAAGTCGCAATGCATAAAAACTTTCAAACTTCCGATCGCACGATTAACTCGGAACCGAAGCCATTTCACCAATAAAAAGAAATCACCAATACATAAATAAATACAATATCACTTTGCAATAGCCTATGCCGTATTGAGACAATAACAGTGACGGGAAATCAGCAGAGAACAGATCCGGATCCGTAACTGAGCAATTTACGGAATGACCCAAGTTCCGGACTTCGTCCCGATCGCTTATCGAAGTCCTTCTGTCTTTGTCTTATTGTTTTTTTTTTCTTGGGCCATCCCATTCGTAAGCTAATAGAGTTCTAGATGTTATTTTGTATGTTTCGATATGGTGAAGAGATTGAGTTGAGGAAGCTGAATTAATTTAGATTTCTAAAAGTAAATCTATTGCCAAGAGCTACAGAGAGCCAGACGGCTATTGTTTCATCATCTGTCTGGCCTTTCCCCAACTATCTAGGGTTGACTTCCAGTCTAACTGGATACAACTAAATACCAGTATTTCACATGGAATGACTGCCTATCTGATTCAAATAAAAGTGCATCCCAATGATGTGATGATGTGTGATCTTGAAAAAGAAAACTTATCTTTCTAAGAATGATCAAATGTAATCACAGTTGCTATCAAGCGTATAAAGTATATCGCCAAGGGTCATAGAAAGGAAATAGTCAATGGCGCGTAACAGAACTAAAATAAATCAATAAAAAATAAATAAATCATTTGTTTTTTACAAATGATTTTCGGGGCCAAAAAGGAATAAAAAGTGGGGCGAACAAAGAATATCTTATGTGGGGCGAACCCTGTAAAGCGAATGCAGAAAAAAACATTATTTCATGTAGGTACATACCTAGAGGTCACCTACACGTATGTAGTTGTTCCATTCCAAAAACATATGCTAGCCTAGTACTTGCAATGGATTGGAACATTGGAACGGCTAAAAAAAAAAAAACAATTGGTTTAATAAAGCCGTGAGATTCCAGAATGGACACGTACTACCATTTTTATCTGAAGTTTATCCAAGATTGGAGATAGAACAACAAATTGAAAAGAAATCTTTTTATCTTAAGTGGGATATTTCGTTGGTAATTTGAACACTTATGTCTGTTAAAGTAAATTTGAGCAACGTGTCCCACCACAGTGGCATTAGGAATCAAATTATTATTCAAACCATATAACGAGTATTTAGCTTCTAACACTACGAAAGAACTACGGTAGGCAGAAAATATAGAACGGCACCTGCTACGATCCATACATACTTAGTAAATAAAATATATAATACCTAAGGAGATTTAAATAATTGAAATAATTACGTTCTATTAAAGAAATCTTTTTAGTCGACTGTTTTAAGACAAGACACATTTGAATACTCGAATCGCATCATAATTTGGACAACAAAGATCAGCCAATATTACAATCCTACTAAAAAACTGCATCTACTATTGAAATATATTAAGCCGTTAAAGCGTATAGAATATAGTTTTATTTGCTTGAATCGTAGGCATGCCTTAAAAGATAACTCAGCAACAACCAGGCAATGTTTGTAATACCTACGTTTCCTGCATCATAGTCTTCATCAGAAGGTCAATTCTTATACGTTAAAATGCAAGTTTCCATCTCATCTCAGCCACGATCAAAGTCAAAAATTTAGGGAAATTGGTAGCAGTTTTGACAGTTAGGACTGAAATTATAAAAAATCTCTCAACTAACTTGCTATAAAAAGACCCACAGAATCGATAAATAAACTACGCAGAAAACCCTTTTGTAATGTAAATTGATTTGTCCTACAAAACTTTTTCATTGAAACGTGTGAGATGGGATGGGTAGCCCTACTTAGGTCTTATATTTTTAGCTTAACCCCTATTTTCTTGGCAATACTAATAACAACGTAGTTATTATCTAGTTAAATGTGAACGTTCCTAACACACCACATAACATCACACCAGTATTCTCTGAAGGGTTGAAGGGCAGAGTTGTACCTACAATAGTCACCCCCACATTTCGCCAAAACATTCTTAAAAATACAAAAATAGCCCCTCAGTTTCAAGCTCTAAAATAAGACTTCAAAAGATTACAACACGTACTAACGCTAATCTGCAAGAACAGGCCAACTTCGCCCATCCATTGTTAGCCCAGCAGCATAATATAACCCGATCCAATGTTTACCCCCGGTCCACAGGGAAATGCTGTACTCCGTAAACTCTCCGAGGAGGTCCAAGCTTGTCCACTGGCTACATTGAATTTAGTGTTTGTTGCGCCAAAGTTTATGCGGTGCAAGGGAATTAGAGTTGTGTCTTACGTCTTACCTGATGCAAGCTTGGTCTTTAAAGTCGGGTATTGAAAACATTTAGGTTGCTGGAGGAAATCATTTCGAAGCCAAGTTGAATTACTACTAAAGATATGGCAAGGAATTTCTTCTTTTCTAACGTTCGTCCAGAATATATTGATGGCTGATAAAAATAAAAAAAACATTCTGCGTCGAGATCAAATGCATTCAGGTTAGAAAAAGTGTATGACGATGATGATTAGGACTAGATAGAATTCTGTAACTAAAATCAAACAAAACCATTATCTTCGTATCAAAAGAGCCTTCATGAATGGCAGTACTATCATTTTTCCGGCGCAGCCTTGGTAGTCTGCAGCTCTGAAGCCATTATTATTGACTATATAATCGCACGATGTGCATCGTCACCATGGCTTAAATGGTCATGAACTGATAATAACCACGTTTAACAAACAGATAATCTTATTATTGTTACTTTTCCCGACGCCATTGTAAATGAATAATACCAGCCCTATTAAAGTTGTCAAAAAATAAAAGGCCCGTTTTGACATTTGAGAATTCGTTCTTGACACCTGTCAATTTCATACAAACGAATGCGTGTTTTGCGAATTTGATCTTTATAAACTACTAGAACTGTCAATGTCAAAACGGGCGTTTTATGTTTTGTCAACTTTAGGGCTTGACGCAGGACGTCACTTTCGCAAAAAGTCATTTTCTCACAATGTCATTTTCGCAAAACGTCGAAAATGTCGTTTTGCGTCAAGACCGCCTATTTGTCCCACTGCAGGGCAAAGGCCTCTTCTCATACAGAGAAGGCACGAGCATTGATCACCACGCTTGTTCCAAATAGGTTGGTGATTTCATACTTATACTCGTACTAATTATAACTTGAGTCCAGGTTTCCTTACGATGATTTTCCTTACAAAAAAGTGCAATTTTTACCAGTCTGTCTATTCCATAAAAATCTCACCGTGAAAACAAGAACTCACGGTGAAGTGAGCTTGCAGTGAGCTGTCAAAAGTGTCAATCCCTAGCATATGGTGTTATGAATAAATGAATGATCACTTCAAGCTCACTACACCTAAGTTTACACGGTGAGATTTTTACAGAATAGATCGCCTGGAAACACATAGCTCACAGATTTGCAATAGGTTGAACGATAGGATTCAGCAACTGCATTGTTTTATAAGCTTTTATGGATCTTTTGTTTCGCCAGCTTCTAGTTTCATGCTTCAAAGGAGCTCAAACGTTAGTTTGAGATTGAAACCATGCATTCGCTTTTATACTAGTATTTCATTACATGGACAGGGGTTTTAGGAATTCTAAAAGCGGCAGTCAGTGTGTAGATTGTGTTCTAAATCTATGAACGATATTGTTTGGCGCTAGGGTTTAAGAGGGAAAATATAGTGGGCAACATGAATGTTAGAATAAAATTGATGGCTGCCCGAGTAGAATTTTGTCTAGGATTAGTACAAATCATTATCATCTGCCTTTTCCCCACTATGTTGGGGTTGACTTCCAGTCTAACCAGATGCAGCTGAATACCAGTATTTTACATGGAGCGCCTGCCAACCAATCTTACCAAGGGGTTTCGTATTGTCCTGGGTAATACGAAACCCCTTGGTAAGATTGGTAGATTAGTACAAGAACTATCATCATAAAATCTATTTCTATTACCAAAGAGTACTTTTAAATACGAGCTTCGGGAAAAACATGAGTGTTAGTGAATTTAGATTTTAAAATCTCGTCTATTTTCAACTCAGTCGATTCAAGCTACCTCAGAACAACTCATGCCATGCTAGCGGAGCAAGAATGACAGTTCAGGGGTGTGTCAGACGTGCTTAAGACAGTATCGTCACTCAAGGAAGCTCTTTGAGTGTATTCCTCGAAAATGGAGACTATAGAGACACAAAGCAAATCAAATGGGACTTGCATTATAGCCAACGTTTCTAACGTCATTATTAAGATTATCTGGTGAACATCTGTTATCTTAAGTAACAGACATCCACTGCTGAATATAGGCCACCCCCAAACATCGCAACACGCGGCAAGCCCACGAGATAGCAAAAAAAAACATAACCCAAAAAATCCTCAACAAAAACTCCCAACGTAGTTAACCCCAAATCCTCATAGCTACGAACCAAATCCCTAGATTAAGCTGAGCCCTCATTGGTCGAGGCTAAGTCTAAACAAGAGCCTGCATCTCCAGCCAGCCAATCCAAAGCTTCGATTGTTAGTGCACATCGGTCCAGCGTGGTACGTCGGAAAAGCGTAGTACGTCGAAACAGCGTGGATGACAGGGCAGGTTGCAAGGATTACGGCCGCCCAAATTGGGGACAATAACTGCTGTGAAATTTCTGGAAAACATTGACTTTTGGATTGAGAGATCAAGAGATTTGTGGTTCCTTAAATTCGGGAGCTCTGTAATGGTTTTAAAAGATAATTGGATGCGCCCGTTGGGTTTAAAATTGACATATTTTGAAGACATGACATTCGTTGCGAATTTTTCGAATATAGCTGTTTCTGGGTCGTCTGCACATAAACATTTTATTTAAACAGTAAAGTTGCCATCGATAAAATTCAGAGTACAACTACAATCTAAATACGTAATAGTACTGGTCTTTTAGGAGCTAGTTCAGTAAACATCGTACACACTGTGCTGTGGTACAATCACCGCACATATGAAAATGACTAATCCACTCTAATATTCACATCGAATTCGAATCTAGGTACAAAAGACCAAAAACTTTATAAGAAGGTTACATATTATGTAAGTCACTTTATTCGTCCTCCTATATTTCCACTCAAGTATAACGTACTCGTATCTCAAACAAAATTCAATTTGTACCTAAAGACCAACTTCCCCTTAAGCCCTATGCGTTACAATTGCGTGCAGCTTACTTAGTGGATAATTGGCCCCTCACAGCCACTGAACGCAGGGAGGGCAAGCCGATCGCAAGTGCAAGCGGTATCGTTGGATATTAGCTGAATATTAGGTGAGTTTGTTGACTTTAAGTTGGGAAAGGCTTATTAGAATTAAGAAAGGGTGTAGGGATGATTAGGAATAAATAAGGAGTACTTAATAAGGTAAACTTTATGATATTTTAAGCGGTTCTAAGTTTTTTTTTTTTTTTTTTTTAAGATAGCGGGTGTAATCTTTTCTATAGAGACTTTTAATTTAGTTGGTAGAAGAAAAAACAGTTACAATTTTGCAATAAAATCATAAACCTATGTTCAAAAAATAAAACACATGCAAACAAATCTACGAACTAATTATGGAAAAAACGAAACAAGATATTAATATAACTTCACTTGTTCATATTTTACTCTTCTTGTTCTCACTCTCACACACTATTGTCCAAATTTCTTTTTCGCTTCTCCTTTCGCAGGTCTTCTGAAAGAAATTTCTTAAGAAATAAGCAGTACCTTTGTACTCAAATTATAATTATGTCGCAACCCTTTGTATTTTAATAAAATAACAAAACAACTAAATTGTGTTTTTAATAGGTAGGTGATTGATTAATTCAGCTGGAATTTGGTTTCAGTTTTGCACCTAAAAAATACTGCGTTGAACATTGCTTCACTCATGTGCCAACAATTTTTAATAACACGAGAATATCATTTAAAATTTGAAACAGCTCGCGTATTTATTTTATTAGTTTCAGGTAAAAAATCATTCCGAAGCAAAAATTACTTAGCAAAATAAATAAAGGAAAAATAAGCGTTTTCAATAAAATAAAAAAACAATCCAGCGCGAAATTATTGTCGAAGCATTGGTTGCTGATTCGGCGATTCTCAATTAATTTTTCATTAACTCTTTTGGCAAATAAATAAGCTCGTAATGCAATTCATTTTTCACAGCCAGTGATGATGGAGTATTTGATCGAATTAATGATTTCATATAATTAATAATCATCATCATTGTTTGATACATCGTTGGATAAGTATAATAAACTAAAGTTGTGCATAATTTAATATTACAAACAACTCTTTATTGTATAAATTGTAAACAGAACGAATGACTACCTTATTGTGTTTTAAAAAATCAAAGTCATAAAAATGTTTTATTATTGGATTGTTCCATCTGAGGGGCAATTTTCGTACGTTCACGGTCTGATCTTAGTCTTAATCAATCAAAAATACCTCTAATTTCCCTACACTTTTGACAAGTTTTTGGCATTGATTGTCGCTGAGATGAGATTGCGACTAGATTTTAAATTACGAGAATTGGCCTTGTGTTATTGTGACATGCGAAATACATAGCCTTACATACACTTTGTAAATCTTCAAGACTTTCTTGTCTCACTTTCGTCTTTCTCTACTTGTGAATTCAAAACTAAGTCAGAGTAAACACATATCAAAAACCCTTCGTATTCTTATCTTCGGAACGTCCACGCGAGACACGATGGCTTCTTAATTGTTTCTATAATTACTGCAAGAACTTTAGGGTTCCTACATAAGGCTTATTTTAAGCCCAAGCCTATTAAAGTTTGGGCTTGGACCAGTGATTTAAATACCTTTAGACTAATGTCAAAAGGTATTTAAATCACTGGTCCTTCGAGTCGAAATCCATGTACCAATTATCATTAGCAACGCAAGTTTTAGTTAGTCATATCTGCATTTATACTAAAACATTTTTACATTTTAAAAGCTTACAATAACAAGAGTTTAAAAACACTTTGATGTCTCATATTTTATACAATGTTAATATTTCCTGTGACGTGTACTCGCGCGCTAAACTTGGTGCATTTAATATGTTTTATTTGATGATTGCTCCGTACTCCTGTGCATTACTGTTGTTTGTTTCCATTGCACATGGTATTAAGATAGCTTTTTGTATGGTTCTTTAGATGTGGGGTAATTAGTGTTTTATACAATTAATCATCTGCCCAGTCTTTTCCCAACTATGTTGGGGTCGGCGTCCGCTCTAACTGGATACAGCTGAATACCAATATTTTACATGAAGTGTCTGCTTATCTGACCTCCACAGCCCATTTACTAGGTAGCACGATACCTCTTGGTAAGACTGGTTGTCAGACTTTCGTGCTTCTGACGATTCGCAACGACTGCCAAAGATTCACGAATGTCAGCCGGGAACAGCGGCTTAACGTGCTTTCCGAGGCACGGAGGGGTCATATATAAAGATGGTCTCCCATCCACGGACCAACCGCAGCAAGCGTAGCTTAACCTGGTTGCTCGACCCGTGTAGCTGTTATTACGCCACAAACCCCTGCTATTTTATACAAATATTAAAATAGAACTTTTCAGCAAAAAAACTATTTTAACTAAATATATAAAAACTGTTTTAAGATTACTTTTGTCAAAAATTTATTCGTCTGTTAATCAGACAGATTGAAACCAGCGGCACAATGGCGTAACACACTATCAGTAACAATGGCTTTCATATTGACGCTTCAGCAACATTCATTACGTTATTTACGTTGTTGAGTAGACGATTCAGATTGTGATTGATAATATATTACGCAGTTAGGGTGCAGTAGCTAGTGCATGCCAGCAATTCTAAAAGAACACGAATTGCTTAGATTTACTGATTTGCTTCATGGATCATTTTCGGTGAAACGTATCGCCTCATCGGTCGTTCAATTTCGAAGTAACGCAGCAGCTCTCCCCTTAGCACGAAGCAGTCTCAATATGTAAATAGAGGTTCACCATCCAAGGCTGCAATTTCAAGGCTTGGAACTCGATTAGCTCCGTGGACCGATCAGCCGATCTACACCAAATTACACGAGCTCCTATACTGATAAATACAAATTGTGTTCGTAGTATTTACTTTATGAGTAAGTATATAAGAAGAGAGGGAGTTGTACACAGTGGTGACCTAGTCGTAACGGCTGCGACTCACTAGTTGTAGGTGTGTAACTGTGTTCTCCTAAACTACCGAACCATAATTTCGAGAATTTCTTCCGAAAAGATAATGTTCTTATTACATTAATATTAAACTTAATTGTAATACAAAAATATCAGTCTTTTATCAAGTCGTAAAAACCTTCCGAAACAGGCGGGCTAGGTTCACTATACAGAAATAACGGACGTTTTTTAACTGTCTGCCAATCAATATTGAAAAAAAACTACCGCCCAAAATAAACAACTCCTTTTGCACACAACTGCGTTCGACGAAAACATACCTAGCGGTGCCGCGGTGGAAAAACAACACGTGTGAAAACTATCGCGTTTCACAAATGGTTTTGAAGGTAGGAAGTATCGTTGTGCGAATAGTGTTTTAAAATATCTGTCATGTTCGCTACAACAGTAGTTTAAGTTGATAATCGTGACGAGTATGAAAGCGCTTATTAGGTACATGACAGACATTTTAAAACACTATTCGCACACCGATACGGGAAGTATCGGTGTGCGAATAGTGTTTTAAAATGTCTGTCATGTTCGCTACAACAGTAGTTTAAGTTGATAATCGTGACGAGTGTGAAAGTGCTTATTAATAAGTAAGTTAGCTTATGTTTCTAATTTATTATTTTACTAGCTGCACCCCGCGGTCTCACTCGCATAAGATTCGATCCCGTGGGAATATTGGGATAAAAATACCCTATATGTTAATCCTGGTTATAAACCATCTATCTGTTTGCCAAATTTCATCCAAATCCGTTCAGGAGTTTTTGCGTGAAAGATTAACAAACATCCATCCACCCATCCATCCATCCTTCTATCCATACATACTTGCCCGCTTATAATATTAGTAGGATGCATGCCGTGTTCTATCGCGTTTCGCAAATGGTTATGAAGGTGGAAAGTATCGGTGTGCGAATAGTGTTTTAAAATGTCTATCATGTTCGCTACAACAGTAGTTTAAGTTGATAACCGTGACGAGTATGAAAGCGCTTATTAGGTACTTTGTAAGTTAGCTTATTTTTCTTATTTATTATTTTATGCATGTCGTCTTATATCGCGTTTTGCAAATGGTCTTGAAGGTGGAAAGTATCAGTGTGTGACCGTAGTGTTTTAAAATTTCTCTCAACTAAAACTACTCGTACAACAGTAATTTTAAAGTGATAGTCGTGACGAGTATGATAGCGCTTATTACTAAGGGCTGATTTTACCAAAGTGACGTCTGACAGTTCTAGTATAGAAAACTGTCAAAAATTCAAAATTTATTGTCAGGATTGGACTTATTCTAGGTATAGAAGTTCGGTGAAATTCGCCCTTAGTAGGTTAGCTTATTTTTCTAATTTATTGTTTCGTGTTCACCTATAATTCATTGTTGCGCTGTCATTTAATTTTAAGAATGTATTATGTCACTATATTCAGTGTGAAAAATTGTTAGTAAACCTAATAAAAAAATAAATTTTAAAAATCCCACAATTTTTTTTTATCGAAGAAATCAAATTTTATGTCAGCCTCAAAAAACCAAAAAGCCATTCGTATCAAAGGACCAGAAACTGACCAGCTTAAAAGACCAAAATACTCCTGAATCACTGAAACCAGTCTGTTGTCAAGTGTCGACGGTTCCAAAACAGACAAGCCGTGCCGTCTAATCAATGCGCCCGAGCACTACGCTTAGCACATATTAATTAGCTAGACTGATACCTGAGAGCTCAGTTAATTTAAACGTGCTGCGCTGTTTAACGTCGAATGAGAGCTGCGATTGCGGGCTCCAATGTTTACGTGGCGTATTGATTCGGAGTCTAGGATGGTGGTGACTTCTTTGTTTCTATACGGTTTATTTAAAATGCATATCATGCAACGATGGCTAGGGGCTTGTGGCTAATTAATAACAGCCGCACTGGTCGATCGATCAGGTTAAGCTACGCTTGTCGCGGTTGGTCCGTGGATGGGTGACCATCTTCGCATACCAAGACATCTCCGTGCCTCGGAAAGTACGTTAAGCTGTTGGTCCCGGCTGCCATTCGTGGATCTTTGACAGTCGTTACGGGTCGTCAATAGCGTCGTACTTGCAGCCAGGTAAAAAGGTAGTCAGAGCGGTAAACGATTAATGACGAAGTTTCGAATGAAAAATCGCATCCTAAAGTCTCTATAACCACTCGCCTTTGCAACGGTAACTACGCAAACTTTCCTAGTTCGTTCCCTCGCCTAAAATATCCAAAAACAAATGCCTGCAGCGGTGTTCCGTTCTATAACTTGTTCTCATCCGGAGCGCACTTAGGTGCAGCGCGCACTAACGACTTTTTGTTACTGAAATGTATTTTATAGTACCTACTTATTATACAAATGTACTGTCAGTTTTGGCAACCGTCAACAGACGTATTTGTGTATCCACCAATGAAGGGAAGTGCAAAAGACCTTCGCCAGAAGAAGCTTCGATAATTATCAACAAGAGTGAGAGGTGCAATTAAGATCATACTCAACGAAGTGTAGATAATATGTCCCCAGTAAAAAGCTAGAGTTTCACCCCCCCCATTTGACTTAAAACAAAAAAAAAGTAGGGGTATTCTTACCTTATTTTTTGGGGGGAATCATCATGGAGGGTGCCCATGATGATTTAGAGAAGAACGGACGGTTATGTCAGTATGCTACTGAGTGAGGAATGTACTCACACATACTCCATACCTACATTCACCTTTGCCAATAACTTCAAGAAAACGCACTCTTGCAAATCGTATCAATTTTCCGATTACCTGCATCCTTGACGATCTGAACAACGCCTCTGACGCCGCAATAAATGTCACTGGGCTCAAACAGTATAAGAGCTTAACTGTCACTAGTGAGACACAATTACTTTTTCAATTGTTACCAGGCTTAATAAGCTTGCCTAACGAGACAATAAACAACATAGATGTACCGTCGAAACGAAAAGAAGAACGATATTCCTCCCTCTTGAACGTCTTAGAAAAAAACCTGGTCAAAAATCTCCAGTGTATGCATTATCCTAGGCACGTTTCGTTGTTAAGCACAAAGAGTACGCCACCTCACTGGTTCATCGCTTTAATTGAGTTTCAAGTTTTTGATGGTGCTGCTGCTATTCCCTTGTTTTACACTGTGATTCTGTGAGTCATTGTTCTATTTTACACGTATAGAGTACGGGATGAATGAGAGTTTGTGTTTGTTTTAAATTAATGTCGGAATTTTGAAATATTGTTCGGGGAGGAAGGAAGTAATTAGGGGTGATTATTTTTCGGTTGTTGCCATGTGGGGTGCATTTTAACTAGTATACTTATTACTAGTTTATAATCTCTATACCAGGAATGGCATCTGACGACTATTGCTTAGATTCCATTCCATAGCCATACACCGTAATGCTGGCCATCTCGCCACATGGCTTCCCTCTCCATGTGTTTGCCAAAAACTTATCTATATTTTATTTATTGAAAGCCACAGAGCTTTATCGACCACTATTCGACATCTTTTATGTATACTAGTCTTACGGCCTACAATCATCCTGCTTTTTTTGTTACTCCCTTCTGCCTTCCGCAAAATACGCAATTTGGCGTGAAGTTGCGAACACCAGCCCGAATTCCCTTCTATGCCACTGCTGGCAGAGGTCTCGCCCAAATTCTTTCAGGTACCATCTCTCTATAGGGCATTATTTACCTCGTATGTTTTCCAAATCCACGTCAAACAGTATATTTCTCATACTCCAACATTCACAAAAACACACTAAACCAAAACTAAATGCATAGAGTTCCTCAAACTCCGTAAAATATGCATTACATCACATCAAACTGTTGACGGTAGAAACAACAGTAGTATACGTTTGCTATCTCCTATGTGCTGACTGTAACAGCTTAAGAAAATTTCATTACGCCCCAACAGATCGGTAGCTCCGTGTAGTAAGTATGTTGTTGTTCTCATCGTTCTCATATTTATTTAGAGAACTGTTCGCTTTTACGTGGCACAAATACAAGTTTTGAGTTTAGTTGGGGGATGAAATGAGCAATTTTTGTAAAGAGTTTGAGTGGAATGTAGGTTGCTGACTGTTTGAACAGAGTTTTTGGGAGTTTTATGCTCAGTCCATTTGAGTAATTTGTACTCGATGAAATAAATCATTTTCGTATTTAGCTTTAGATGAGTAGACATCTTCTTCCGCTTTAGGCGGATCACAGACTCCATCGCGCCACGCGACAGAGCGCAGATAACGCGCCGTGCGTGCATTTTTACATACAAATTCAATAAAAACGTGCTTCCGTGCGCCAAATGCGTGGCGCGTTATAATCCGCCTGAGTATAATATAGATACAGAGAGGAAACTTGCGTGGTAAGTCCACGCAAGTTTCCTCTCTGTATCTATATTTCGCTTCAATCTAACAAAATCACGCCAAAATATAAAATTACTGATTTTGACTGATCAGAGCGTAAGTTTACACTAAAGCCAGCTTACTCATTAAATCACTAAATGCGTTTAAAAATTGGTTCTGTTTCAGTCATCTTCAAATGATTTGTTTATAGTTAAATATGCGTTATGAGTTGTTGTCCAAACGTTTATTATAAAACAATATTACAGAAATTCCTCCTCCAAATTGCACTAGAGCAGTCAATCATCACCACCTTTGTTCACCATTACATTCGTTCACCATCAACATTTACATTCGTTTACCATCAACTTTTTTATTGTGTTGCATTGAAATCAAACAATTCTATAAATAAATTCCATTTCAGATAACTTCAATTATTTTTATTTCGGCATCATTCTCTCAGACTCTTCCAATATATCGTTCGGCTCCCAGTCTAACCGAATGCGGTAGAATATCGACGTTTTCGACAGAACTGCCTCTAACTGACTTCCGCTGTACTGGATAATATCGATAGCCTAAGGAACGTTTGTTAAACCAATTTGTGGGGATACCTTGAACCCTTAAACGTATTGTGTTGTTGAGGTATAGAGGTATGAGGAACAGGGTGTAAAGTTCACTCATCCTCCATAGAAAAGGGAGGATCCTCCGACCAGACGGGTGTTGTGTCTGGCGGGCAACTGCCCAACAATTGATGTTGGGAAATTGTATCTATGCTAATTGCGCGGTAAACTCTGCTTGCGAGATGCAGGATTTGCGTGACGTCAGTATGACGCGTTGTTCGCATGTGGCGTTGTAGATACCGCTACATCACTCCCTTCCGGAGACCGGAGGTCGATAGTGGATTGAGTCTTGTATCTTGCGATGCTTGCCAGGCCAGCTGAGGTTCCAGTGAGTCGGAACCGGTTGCCGCATAGTTCACGGTGAGTCGGAACTGTCTGCGGAGTTGTCCCCAGTGAGTCGGGGTGGCGCTGCGTTATATTCCAGTGCGTCGGATGTACAGCGCCGGGTTGAAGCTGGCTGCTGCGTCGACCAGGAGAGGATGCTCTTCTTGTTGACCGGCCGAAAGTGCAGTGTGCTGTGCCGAGGTTGCTGATGAGGCTGAGGGTGATGACCAGGTATGCGCGGACGCTGCATGCTGGTGGTCAGGATACCCGTTGAAGCCGTGGATGCTGGCTGGCTGGGTGACTCGCCGCTAAAGCTTGCGGGAGTGATGATGATGACGTCACGCTGAAGTGTTTGCACGAAGGCTGCGCTGACGTTCATGTCCGGGGTCACCAGTATAGAGGTATGAGGAACAGGGTGTAAAGTTCACTCATCCTCCATAGAAAAGGGAGGATCCTCCGACCAGACGGGTGTTGTGTCTGGCGGGCAACTGCCCAACAATTGATGTTGGGAAATTGTATCTATGCTAATTGCGCGGTAAACTCTGCTTGCGAGATGCAGGATTTGCGTGACGTCAGTATGACGCGTTGTTCGCATGTGGCGTTGTAGATACCGCTACAGAGGTTTCTGTAAATGGTTTAATCTGAGTTATCCATACTGTTGAATGCATTTCTATTTTTGTAAGAAAATCCTCCCACTCTTAATATGGAGTATACAGGATGACATTGACATTGATGCGCAGCCTGTTACCATGGATTCAGTACATGATTCTGAAATAAAAATAGCCTACGAACAATTTTAACGCACGGGGCGTTAAAATTCTTCGTAGGTTATTTTTTTTTAATATTAGCTGTTCCATTCATTTTGACTGCATAGGTATCGCACTTTCCTGAAAAAGCAGTTTTTTTAATAACCGACGAAAAATGTCTACCCCTCCAGAGTAGAAATAAAGCCACAAAGATCCTTTGATTCTGGTTTTATCTCACTCTAGGTTATAAGAAAACGTCAACCTTATATTATAATAGAATAGAATAGAATAGAATACTCTTTATTGCACACCGTACAAATTACAGAACATAAATATATAAAAAATATAATTAGCTTAACGCCACAAGAAACTGAGTAATAATTAAAGATGAACACACAGATGTTTCTACTGTAGCCCAGGTACGCACGGGCGATTTTTGTTACGCTACGATTTTCTTTCACGTGCTTTTACTTTTTATTTTGAATTTTACTACCTGGGTTAGGCCCAGTTGGTGGACTACCTGTGTGCCAAATTGCATCCAAATCCGTTCAGCCTTAAAGAAATTTCATCCAAATCCGTTGACCCTTAAAGAAAGTTCATCCAAATCCGTTCAGCGTTAAAGGGGTGAAAGGGTAACAGACACATAGAATTAGCCCATGTACGCACGGACATAAAAATATCGCGTCGGGGTTTTATCGCCTATTGGTTTTGCAACTCTTGGTATTGAGCCGAGCATTGAAAATGCAACAGAGCGCATCATCGCGCATCAAGAAAACACACAGTTTTACATTCAACTCTCGGAGCTAAGCAGAGCAAAGAGAAAAAAAAGGAAAATCATAAAAGCTCTCTTCCTCTCTCCTCATCACCATCAGCCTACAGCTGTCCACTGCTGGACATAGGCCACTCCTATGGCACCTCCGCACCACCTAGCCTGAGGGCTCTCTCCTACTTATTTCAAATTTTACTGTGCCCGAGAGGATCCATAATTGTTTCTATTTATACCACCTGTATGTGTAGATTATGGATTGCAATAAAGATTAATTGAATTGAAGTGAATTGAACAATAACACATGGAACAATTCTAAAATGGATTAACTTAACGATTTTGGTTCAGTTAATCATTCGTTCTGTCTACCACATGTCATTGAACTCTCGAAACAATGAACGATCAAATATGGTAATTTATTAATTTACGAGTTGTTTATCACACTAAATTATGTACAACTTTAGTTTATTATACTTAACCACCGATGTATCAAACAATGATGATGATTATTAATTATATGAAACCATTAATTCAATCAAATAAAAACTTGCAAAGAACTTTCACATGGTATTTGTTGACCTCGAAAAGGCATACGACAGAGTGCTTCGTGAAGTTTTATGGTGGGCACTGAAGGAGAAAGGCGTGCCAGGGAAGTATGTGCAGTTGATTGGAGCGATGTACAGTTGATGTAGTACCCAAGTCCGGTCTACAGTGGGCACTACTGGCATCTTCGATGTGGCTGTCGGCTTGGACCAGGGCTCAGCACGTCACGTCCGTACCTCTTCGTGCTGATAATGGATGCTCTTACATCGGACATCCAAGAGGAGGCTCCCTGGTGTATGCTGTTCGCCGATGACATTGTGCTGGTGGCCGAGAGTGGCTCAGAGGTCCAGAGCAGATTAGAGAGGTGGTGGAAAAGACTCGAGACCGTGGGCCTGAGAGTAAGTCGGACCAAAACTGAGTATCTGTTTTGTGATTTTGGTGGTCTCTCCAGTCCTAGGCCCATGTCTCTCGCCGGAACGCCCTTATCGATCTGCTCCGACTTTCGGTACCTCGGGTCACTTGTCCAAGGAGATGGCGAAGTAGACCGAGACGTAACGCACCGGATCAACTCAGGATGGATGAAATGGCGACAGGTCACAGGAACAATTTGCGACCCACGGATGCCCCTCAAGTTAAAGGGGAAAATTTATAAGTCCGTGATAAGGTCTGTCGTACTTTATGGATCTGAATGCTGGACTGTGAAGAAGACGGATGAAAAAAGATTGCATGCAGCGAAGATGAGAATGTTGAGATGGATGTGTGGAGTGACGAGAATGGATAAAGTAAGAAATGAGTATATAAGGGGAAGTTTGAAAGTGGCGCCAGTGACAGAAAAGTTGAAAGGAAATCGTTTGGCTTGGTATGGGCATGTGTTGAGAAGGGACGAAACGCATGTGACTAAAAGAGTGATGAATATACATGTTGATGGATGGAGAGGGAGAGGAAGGCCGAAGAAAAGATGGATGGATTGTGTGAGGAATGATATGAAAGAGAAGGGAGTGAATGATAGCGTGACGGTTGACAGGGGAGAATGGAAGAAGAAAACGTGTTGCGCCGACCCCAAGTAACATGGGATAAGGGCAGGAAGATGATGATTAATTCAATCAAATACTTCGTCAACATTAGCTTTGAAAAATGAATTACATTACTGGCTTATTTATTTGCCAAAAAAGTTAATGAAAAATGAATTGAGAATCGCCGAATCAGCAACCAATGGCAATTATATGACATCAGAAATTGTTTTGCGAATTTAATACACATAAATGCTTCGACAATAATTTCGCCTTGAATTGTTTTTTTTATTGTATTGAAGACGCTCATTTTTCCTTTATTTATGTTGCAAAGTTCTGCTTTGATATAATTTTGAAACTAATAAAATAAATATGCAAGCCGTTTTAAATTTTTAAATGATATTTTTGTGTTAAAATTATATTCTCGTATTATAAAAATTTTTTAATTATAAATATTTTCTGCGGCCTTCACAAGGTGCTTCGACCTTGTGAAGGCCGCAGGAACACGTTGGATACGAGAAGCACAGAACCGGTCGAAGTAGAGGTGCTTGGGGGGAGGCCTTTGTCGAGCAGTGGACGTCTTTCCGCTGAAATGATGATGATGATTATGATGATGTTATAAAAATTGTTGGCAAGTCCGACAAATATCCAGTGCGCTAAAAAAAATCGCTCATGCCTATCTGGGCTTACTACAACAACTCTTATTGTATAACGTTTCAAACGCTAAATGAATCATTATTACGAGAAACAAACGACAAAATGCAATTTTAGCCATTATTTAAATGCTTTGTTTTCCACTAGTTTGAGCAGAGTTAGTTCTGCGTTTTAGTTTGCGGCGCCGAATTTGAACTTTGACTGTGTTGTTTGAGATATTGTTGTATTATTAACGTTAATGTTTTTAGAGAGGTATCGAGGCTATATTCTGGCCTCATATTATGGCACAGTTTTGGAAACTTTTCTTTTCTTCTATACAATAACAATAAAAAAATCTTAGATGCATTCAGAAGGTCATAGAATTAATAGCGCTCTTTTCATGGCCAGAAAAAAAAGATACACGCAATCATGTTCTAGTGCCGAAATTGGAACCCTGGTTGAATATATTTGACGTACAGCTTCAATTGTTTCACATTCATATTTTTGTTCTAGGACATACCGGTTTCCTCACGATATTTTCCTTCACCGTTTTGAGAGTAGTGGTGATGAAATTATTATTTTTATTTTTTTGAACACAAAGTTAAGTGCCTTTTTTTTCCGGGGTGGAAAACCGTCATGGATATCCGCCGTCCTGGGGCGGAGGGCGGGGTCTGTCAGACTCTTTCTGACTAAAAACCACCCCGGTGTTCCATCTCACACCTACGCCGGGGGTTGCGGGAACGTACGATCCTTCCGCAACCCCCGACTGGTGCCGCGCCGTGCCACCGCGGGCCTGCTCGGGTCAGGAGAGGGAGTGAGGTGTTTGACTCCCCCCGCGACGTCTAAGAGGGGCGCGCGTGGAACACTACGCACCGCCACCTCGAGTCCGGTGTGGGGGGCGACGGACGTCCCCGAGTCCGTCGCCCCTGGACCCATTTAGGGGGGTGTCCACCCTCCGCCGACGCCCGGTGCGCCTGCTGCAGGCCGGGTGAGTGGACGAGATCTCCCTCTGCCTTAGCCTCCTTCTACGAGACGACTGTTTCGCAGAAGGAAACCGCCGCGTCCCAGGACTCTTCGCTGCCGACCATCGACTCGACCACGGCCGGCAGCGACAGGTCACTGCGTACTTCTGAGATGAGGGCACGGCGCGGCTCCTCCCAGGCGGCACACAAAGTAAAGTGCATACCTTGGTTCGAGCTCACGACCTACTCGTAAGTCGGGACCGATAACAGTAGGCCACTCTGCTCTGTAGATTGATTGATGAATGTGTAACAACGATGTCTTGTCCACAGGATGTCACGTCCAACCCACTTGGTGCTCCTCTTCGTGACGTTAGGAGTGGTGCACTCGTCGCAGGGACACGCACGCTCCTTCACCAGGTGCCAGCTGTCCAGGGAACTGCTGCGGTACAACTTCCCAAGGAGTATGATACCTAATTGTGAGTATACCTACTTTCATTTCATTATACAATATATGAATGTGGTCGTAGAACGTAGGTACTATATTTTTTGGGAAAAGACGTGAGTATGCTATATGTATGTATTGTATATGTGTAAATGATACACCACAAATTACCTGCAGTATTGTGTCTCTTTTCTCTGTAAATACATCCAAAGTTTGTCTTTAAAAGATCACTTTTAGCGATAAGACCGCCCATTATGTAACCTCTTATAATAAATGTTATATTTTGAACCTTAAATGCTATAAACTCTCAATCAGGCAACCCAAGAATACCGTCACTATTCTAAATATAACAGGGAACAGCTCAAACCCTACTCCTTCATCTACATAGCAGAATGTACACATGATTAACTCACTGCGACGCATCCAATACATTTACACACTGCTGCACATCAAAGACTTGCTCACGTTAAGACCATTGTACACGATGCACTTTGGAATTAATCTTTGAGGCTTTTCGTCGTATTTATAGAGGTTTAGTCGTAAAGTCTGGCAGACTTTGAGTTTGTTTAGGTTTTTGTAGGAGAAACTTTTCAAAATATTTTGAATCGGTTTTTGTTCATATGGCCAATATTTAATACACATGGAAATGAGTTTTTAGAAGGCTAAAAATAAAATAAAACAATTGAACAAAACTTATAAGAACATTCATTTGATGAATTTCAAAAATGTATAGGATTGTGCCCCGAAGTGTACAAAAAAAAATACACTCATTTGAAATCAGCAAATCGATCTGGTTACAACAGTACCATTTTTATACAGTTCAAACTTGGAGACTTTAAAAAATATCTCTCTTTTTTATATCCAATCTTTATTGATTAATACATTACTGAAATTCCCAATTAAACCTTGAACTAAGACTAGCAGTGCCTTACTCAAGATTTAATGCATCGAAGAGTATCTCAGTCCCCTAGAGGCACCTTTGAAACGATGGCACATAACCGTTGCATTAGCTGGAGCTAATAAGGCAACACTCTGGAGACTGAGCATTTCTAGTGGAACTAGGTATACCAAGGTAATAATTTTTTTAATGTTAGCTGGTAGAGGACTTTATAGGCCTTGTAGACTTAAGATCAGTAGACCATTTTTTATTTCATCAAGTACCTGGTACTTGTTGACAGGCCTACGCTGTCCTCCCATACCTACTGTAATTTGAAAACATTGTAAAAACTAATTATTTTTAAAAGACTAACCGTGGAATTTCTTGCCGGCTCTTCTCCATAGGAAACGACAAATTGGAACCGTGCACCTAGCTTCTGACGTTTCATAAGTGCCCATGTTGTTTTATGTGAAATAAAATATTTTGATTTTGAGTCTTTTGCGTTTTCGATTTGTTTCATGCCTGTTAGTGAATGATTAGATGGTTAGATAATGCGAATTGATTGTTTTTACTCTACTTGGAGGGATAAATGAACAGTTGTGGCTCAGTGGTAACGGCGCCGACTGACGAGTTGTAGGTCAAGGGTCAAAGTAGGGAGGAAACGCCAGGGTGTCACCACTGTGGGGATCGCCCGGAGGACACGGTGGAGCATACGGTGGAGGTCTGCCCGGCTTGGGCGGGGCCCCGCCGTGTCCTCGTGGCGGCGATCGGCGGCGGCGACCTCTCGCGTCCGGCCCTCATCCAGGCCATGGTACGGAGCGAGAGTGAATGGGAGGCCGTTACCTCCTTCTGCGAAGCAGTAATGCTCGCGAAGGAGGAGGCGGAGCGCGTGAGGGAGAGGCAATCTCTGCACCCTCGCGCGCCTAGCCGCCGCAGGAGACGCCCTGGACGGGAGTCAACGACTCCCGGACACCGTAGGCGCGGGCTTGCGGGCGGCGAGCTTTGGGCAGCTCGCCGCCCGGTAAGGACCAGGCCCGGGTCGACGGCGCGTTGTGTTCCACGCGTGCCTCAAAGAGATGTCAGCACGAACTGACGGGGTCCGCTAGGGCCGATGCCGCCGGGGCTGCGGCTTGTTCGTAAGAAATACCGTGGCCCCTGGCACAGGCAACTGAAGGAACTCGGGTGGGTTTTAGTCAGTAAAAGTCTGACACTCCCTTCTGCTCCGCCCAGAGTGGAAGGGGTCATTTGATGATTTCCCAACCAAAAAAAAAAAAAAAAAGGGTCAAAGCTATTTACTTTGTCTAATTTATTTCCATCACCACTGCTCTCGAAACGGTGAAGGAAAACATCGTTATGAAACCAGCATGTCCTAGAACCCAAATTTCAAACACGTGTCATCTACCAACCGGCACTGGGCCCGCGTGGTGGATTACGGCCCACTCTCTCTCACAGGGAGACCTGTGTCCCAGCAGTGAGATCGTTATGGTCATGTTTGTATGGAGGGATAAATATCTATGATTACAGTCACCATTGCATTTGCATTTGTTTCTCGAAGTTAACTTATACGGCTTTGTTCATAAAAAGAGAGAAATTTAGTAGTAGTCTGAATAATTTCATTAATTCCTTGTTCTGTAGAGAGCATAGTTTTGCAACCTACATTTTCATCCTTTATTTTATTAATTTCATTCCTAACACTTCATTATTTTAGGCGAAATGGAAAATACTGAAATACTGAATTGTTCTAGGAAACTACTCGTATTTTATTACAGGAAATCCAAGTTTCCCGGAAAAACAACAAATTTCGCCTGTATCACATTTTATTGTCTTGTCACAAGTAAAATAAAATAGTTTTTAGATTTTTTCATCTTATTTCCGAACTTAAAAAAAAAAAAAAAGCAATAGTTTTAATACCCGGACAAAAAACTTATCAAATAAAGTATCATAGATACGACTCTTTCACCAGAACACTCTCAAAAATATCTTAAATACAAACACATACACATTCATAGTGAGATAATAAAATACTATTAAAACCGTACAAGCAAATAAAGACTTTGTCGGAGAAGATATAAAGTGTCATTTTGATAATATCAGTGAGCGTAAAGATAAAATTTTATGGCTTGCACTCGCGTAAGACCTCCTTCTCAGGGAGTTTTACCTGAATGCGCATTTACTTTGCTCTTGCTTCTCATGTCTATATGCGAGCATAAATCTGGTGAATTGTTATAATAATGTAATCCTCAAACGTTGATGACGTCATAACTCTCAGGTTTAAATTGAAATGCTTTGGTCTTTATTTTGATAGAAGCTTTTTAGTATTCACTCAGGTTAGCGTAGCGATACCGTTTTTTTTGTAATAAAATCTCTCGGAATATTTTTCGCAAATAATTTTAGATTTTTTCTGTATTTTCATTAAAATTTTCTCTTTTTCGGAATTCAATATTCTCATAGTCCGTTTTTTACAACTGTTACTTTCATTGTGTTTGGCAAATATCAATTTCATAGGAGAGAGACTTTATTACCAGAACTAGCTTCAGCCTGCGACTTAGTCCACGTCCGCGTGACTTTTTTTTATTTAACATCAAATACTCAAATACATAATATGTCTTATGACACTCGGCATTAGTGTAGTTTTCGATCAGTGAAAGATTTATTGCTATCGGGTCAGAAATTCCAGAGACTACCTTTTACATACATTAACAAACAAACTATTTTACCTCTTTACAGCTTTTTTTTGCTAGCCTACGCTGCACTGTCCCACTCCTGGACAAAGGCCGTCCTCCACTTCTTCCACTTCCTTCCAGCTCCTCCTTTATAGTATTAGTTTAGATTAACTTAATCAAAATAAATAAGTTGTCAAAACCGACTAACCAGTTATTAGAAAAACATTGTTTTTCCCACAACAGCCAACACCAACAAAAACAGAATTTAGGAACAAACATTCCCCACCCCATCTATTACGTCAATCCACGGTAAGCAAAAGTAATACAATCTACAAAGATTGGATTCGTATAAACGAGGTTATCATAGCTTTGACTTATTCCCGATCACCACGGACGAATGTAATGAAGTTGCTACCAATCCCACAGAATCTTGTACTAAGGGATCAGCCAGGGTAAGGATCTTGCGCGAGTGCAGAAGCGGGCGCGAAATTTCAAACATAACTATGAAACCATTGTTTTTGTCCATATTAACTAGTGGAGAAAAGTGTTATCGGGTTTTTCCATTATAAATGTTCCCAGGAGTCTGTACTGAGCACAAGTACAGAGTCCGGGTTGCTGCTGTTGATAGCAATATCCCCATTTTACATGTGACTTTTAACTGGCAAAATGTGGGTGTTACTATTACACCTCTGTCCAACCCTTCGAGGAACACAGGCGTAATGTTATGTTGTGTGAAGAGACTGAGCAAAATCGTGCGAGCAGTTTTCAAAAGTAGGTATTTATTCGCAAGGTTGGGCTGCTTCCGCTGATAGGTCTGTCAAAATCACAGCGATCTTTATTTTCATTAGATTAGATTAGAATAAGTTTGCTGTTGGATTGCTGCTGTAACTCTGAAAGGACTGTAGCTAGCGAGCGATCGGCTATTGTTTTATATGGATACACTTCTACATTCTACACGTTGTTGTAGAGGGCACTGTTGCCTCCAAACCGCGCCCGCCACCGCGCCCGCTACCGCCCTAGCCACCGCGCGGTCACCCTGCACGAGGCCACAGAATCTTCAGTCGTACAAAGGAGCTGAATTTGTCGCTTGTCAATTTAGGGATGGCAGAGAATATAAGGAATGCAATAACTGACTGGCTCCTCGAACATAATAAGACATGTATAAAGGGAATGGATTAGATTCGCTCGTAAATGTTCATTGGACTTCTAAATTCTGGGTGGTTGAGTTGATTACGTACATTCCTACATATGTACTTTTCCTTACATGTATATGTCTTACTTTGTACAAGTGTAAACGAGTTTTTTCTATCGATTTCACACTGTCATCATCGTCTATCCAGCTTTTTTCCAACTACGTTGTGGTCGGCTTCCAGTCTAACCGGACGCAGCTCAGTCAATCAATCTTACACTGTATGAATACCAGAATGATGTTGGGTTAGGAACCTGAGAAACCCTTGATCTTCACCAATGTATGTACAGTATGAACTACATCAAAGACTGCTTCCAATTAACAGTTTCCATACAAATTAGAAGTCTTAGTAATGTCTGTTCCAAAATCATCTGAAGAATTCGTAAACAAACCCTGTTCATGTTAATTTCTTGCGCAATCACTCACAAAAGGGAAATCAGTAACAAATTCGTCTGTATTTAGAAGGTTTCCAGTTTATGTTTTACAAATAAAAAAAAATAGAATAAAGTGATTAAATTGTAAATGAAAAATCATCGACGGAAATTGGGGTTACATAATTAAGATCACTTAAAATTAGAATTTCGGGTTGAAATAGTCAAATAATCAAACCAAAGCAATCTCAATTTATAAAAGGCACTACAAATTGACATCCACAGGAGCGTTTTCTGATATATTTGTTTACAATTTCATTAGCTACTTTGGAATCACACCATAGGTACCATGCATAATATTTGTTTACCAAATAAGACAAGTACAGAGAAATACACTTTAAAAACACTCATGCCTTTTTCCCATGTGGTAGACAAAAATTATTGTACAGAACGACACAATCCTTACATCTTATTTTTGCTTCGTCGTCGATGTTTATACGTATTCGTCGCGATAATCAGCACCCTAATTGCATAACACACGATCAATCGGAATCTGAATCATTTTGAAGCAAATTGCTAATCCATTGCTTCACAAGTTCGAAAAATTTGTCTGCTCAAAACGTAAATAACGCAATAAATGTTGTTGACCTGTCAAAATGAAACCGATTCCGATTGATCGTGTGTTACGCAATTAGGGTGCAGATTAAATTCAGCGTCAATGGCGTCAATGTCGCCTCTCAAAGAGAGGAGGCCTGTGTACCAGTAGTATGAACATTATTTTATGATTATGATATTTTACCTGTAACACCACATAACATCACTCACGTATTTGCCTAAGAGGTAGGCAGAGTTGTACCTATAGTCACCCACATTTCGCCAGTTATGATTAAGTCCCATGCAATAAATACTGCTAAAAGCTAAAACTAAATCAGTATGTATTTTAACTTGATCATAAAATTAAACAGTCCGAGGGGCCCGTGGCTCAATAATAGCTCAGGATAATCGATCAGGTTAAGCTACGCTTGCCGCGGTTGGTCTGTGGATGGGTGACCATCTTTGCATACCGAGATCCTTCCGTGCCTCGTAAAGCACGTTAAGCCGTTGGTCCCGGCTGTCATTCGTGGATCTTTGACAGTCGTTACGGGTAGTCCAAAGCCCGAAACTCTGATAACCACTTTTACCAAGGGGTATTACCCAGTAACTGGGTTGTGGAGGTCAGATAGGCAGTCGTTGCGTGTAAAATACTGGTGTTCAACTGCATCCGGTTAGACTGGAAGCCGACCCCAACATAGTTGGGAAAAGGCTAGGCAGGTGATAAAATTAAACAGTCCAATTTTACGCTGGAACTTCTCTGATTCTCATCAATACTTTTTGGTCGATTAAAGCCTAAACTCATTCTCAACTATCGAACGAACAAAGCCACGAACTACGGCCTTCAATTCAAAATTCTCACTTCTCCTTCAGAATCGGTACATGTACAAATTAATTCGGATTAAACGGCTCCCCAGTTCCACGGCGTCAATTAAAATGTCTCCAACAATTTTAAACTTAAATTTAAATGAAAAGGAGGATCTGTAGATGTTTTGTCATTTGAATAGCTCCTTTTTATGCAAATAGAAGATCTCTCCGCCAAAAGTTTCGCGTGAACGCTTAATAAAGGCGAAGTCGATTCGTTTAGTGAAGAGAAGTCAACGAATTTAATTTGCCTAAACAACTGGTTGGTTTTATTTTAGGCCGGATTTTTAAGTAAAATATTCTTAAGTTTATGTTTCACAGTGGAGTTTGTCAAAACGTTTAAAAAAATATTTGGTCCTTTCTCCCACAAATATTAGATATACAATGTTTTTCATACTGTGTAAATATTACTGTGTAGTTTTCCCTAAACACTATTTGATTTCACTATAAATTCATCATCTATTTTGGCCTGGCGTTTTCCTATTTTACATGGAGCGACTGCGATTTACCCAAAGGGCAATGGAGAGGGCTATGCTTGGAGTTTCCCTGCGCGATTGAATCAAAAATGAAGAAATTCGCAGGTTAACCAAGGTAACCGACATAGCCCGAAGAATTGCTAAACTTAAACGGCAGTGGGCAGGGCATGTTGCCAAATGGTTCTGGAGTGGCGACCGCGTACCGGAAGACGTAGCGTTGGAAGGCGGACCGAAGACCTTGTGAAAGCCGCAGGAACCCGTTGGATGCAAGAAGCACAGAACCGTCGAAGTGGAGGTGCTTGGGGGAGGCATAAGTATGTCCAGCAGTGGACGTCTTTCGGCTGAAATGATGATGACGATGACTGCGAATTCACTATGAATTCTGAGAAATAATTCGAAAACCTTCACCATTTTTAATCAAACACCACGTCGTACGAAACGAAGAATCAGCACGTTATCTGAAAACATCTAAAAACTTTTTGCGCTTCTAATGATGGACACTTTTTTAAATTAATGAACCTCTAAAAACTTTGTAAGTAGGTACGCTTCTAATGATGCAGCATTTTTTTTTTTTAAATTGATTCTCTTTTTAACTTTCCGACCTTTTCTCACAGTTGATTGCAGTAACTAAGCTAGGGCACCCCGACCAAATGGGTTAGGTTAGAACTGTGACCAACCGCACGCGAGCGAAGCGAGCAATGCCGTTAATTTCTAAATTATTGAGCCTCTTTTTATTTTCTGACCATTTCTCACAGTTGGTCGCAATATCTAAGCAAGGGTACCCCGACCAAACGGGCTAGGTTAGGTAGGAACTGTGACTAACAGCTACATCTAAGTTAGTCGCTGTTACTTGGCTATTAAGTATTTTTAGGACCCCAAAATATGAATTATTTGAGGTTCACAAAATGAGGTGCAATCGTATCAGAGGTTCGATTAAATACGAGTACATGCCTTAAATCATTCGCCCAAAAGGCAATCTGCTCAACTAGGGTTATTAAGATATAACCCCACAATATCGATTCCAGTAGCGTATTATGCTATGAACCATGTTAACAGTGAATATAGTCGTGTTATCTGAAGCTCAGTCGACTCTAACATGGATATTCTGATACAGTACAATCAGAGTATCCTTGTAAATATATTGTAATACTCGCTTGTAATGCTTGTGTGTACTACAATATCTGCAGGGATTTGTGAATAATGATATGGCTAGATTTTATTAAATCTTTGGTTAGAATTTAGTTTATGTAATGTTCGTAAATGCTATGATCTTGGTGTTGTTGCTTTGAGAAATAAAATAAGTTATCACTAAATGATAACTTATTTTATTTCTGTAAGTAGGTTTGTACAAACACTTTTACACGTCAATCTTAATAATATTTTAAAAACTAGATGAGGTCGACGTTTTCTATCTGACTACCCTGAGAAGAAAGGCCGAAGTAAACTTAGAGGATAGGGGTCTCTTTTCCGGGGTAGCGAGATCGTCCCCGGGGTAGCGGGATCGTCCGAAAGGGTTACCGCTGCCCTGGTACATAAAGGGCTAAGGAAGGAACACGGGTGGGTTTTAGTCAGTAAGAGTCTGACACTCCCTTCTGCTCCACCCAGAGCGGGAGGAGTCATTTGATGATTTCCCATCCACAAAAAAAAAAAAGGGGTCTCTTTTAAAGCCCAGACTTAATCTTGGTGAGATCATGTGAAGCTAATGTAGATTGGTGTCTGGGATGGTTTTTTGAAGAAATAACCACATAGTTTGAGTCCAGTCAGTACACACATTTCTCAATAATCGTGCAGCTCAACTCAAAAGTAAAGGAGCTCAGCGATTGTACGAACAATACCAAGGTAACGACATTTGGAGCATCATCATCATCACCCACAGCCCGACTTCACCAACTGCTGGACATAGGCTTCTCTTTTCTTGTGCCAATTCCCACGCTCCTATGCCAGCCTCATCTAGGTTTTGCCCGCGATGGCAACAATGTCGTCTGCCAATCTCGCCGCCGAACGACCGACATCTCGTGTTTCAGTCCTTGGACGCCACTCTGTCACAGTCTTACTCTGCCTGTCATCACTGCGCCTTACCATGCGTCCAACTTGAGTCTCATGGACATTTGGATAGGCTGCATAAATTACGCAAAAAACGCAAAGAATAAACAATGACCCATATAGTCCTCACATCTACAACAATTAAAATAATTAAATACTTATCAAAGTAAATATTAATGTCACTGTTTAATTACTATTCATATTTACTTAGTGCTTATTGAACATAATGCTCAGATTCATCTCATAGGCTATTTTTAATTTTAGTTATCTTAGTAACGATCTTCACCTTCATACATATCATGCCTATAAATGCGAATCATGGGGAATCAAAATTAATTTTAATAGTAGCTGTATTCAGCCCATACCAACAGACACCATTTAAACGTCATAAACACAGTTCTTGCTTGTAAAACAAGTCTACTTTTAAACTCAAGTATTTCATCATCATTTACAATCCGTCGCGTCAAAGTTTGTACCGAGACTCCTCCTTACGTTTTGTTCCCTCGGATTTGCAAAGCGTCTGTGATCCACGGAATAATTTGTATTTTTGGAGGAGTTCAACATTTTGACTTTTGTTTCCAAGTTGTAGGGATAGCCTTGAGTTTTGCTTGGAGTTAATTCCGGGTGTATATAGTGTCCTTGTTAAAAGCATTGTTTTCAGAACGTAATTGTGTTTCAATAAGGGGTTTATTCTTCAATGGAAAAACATGTTTCTTCGAAACTGGATCAAAGGACCAGCCGATCGATTCTGTAAAAATCTCAACGTGAAAAGGTATGTGAAGTGAGCTTAGAGTGAGCTGTCAATAGTATCAATCCCTAGCATTAGTTGGAATGACAGCTCACTCCACACTCACTTCACCAAAGTTTTCACGGTGAGATGGTTACAGAATCGCACTGCTCGTTCCTCGAATGTCGTAATGTTTGTCGTATGTTCTATTTTATATTTTTTCGTTTTTTTCATTGATTCTACTGTTTACGTTCATTTTTCAAACTACATACATTTGAACATAACATAATTTTAGTTATTTTTGTTCTAGGGGTGTGTTTGATCGAGCACGCGAGCGGCAGAACAACGGACAAAGTGACAAACCACAACAACTCATACACCAGCTATGGACTGTTCCAGGTAAGAGAACGAACTTCCTTACTAATACGATATTATATTGTCGTTGTAGAGTTATTTGTCTGCCAGCCTGCTCAACATAAGGTCGACTTTTGCAGACAACCTTTATATAACTAACTAGGTAAAGCAATGATGTAGTCTACGATGGTCACCGCTTGTCTAGAAGTCATGTGAATACGTATTCACTCGACTTAATGACCACAAGATTATACATAACTCCAACTTCCGTCGGCGTGGAAGTCAACTATTACATAAAACAGTTCCTATGACACTCGCCAATAATGTTAGCTTTCTATCAGTAAAGAAGGGGGAAGAACAGTGGTGGTGCATTGGTAAGGGCCGCGAATTAAGAGTTGTAAGTACTAGGTTCGTACCCAGACAGGCGCTTTACTTTGCGTAAATTATTTCATCACCACTGCTCTCAAAACGTAGAAGGAAAACATCGTGAGGAAACCGTCATGTCTTAGAACCAAAAATTCGAAGACATGTGACGTCTACCCACCCGCTCTGGGCTCGCTCCTTCTCATAGAAAGCTTTTTATTTTATTTATTTATTATGGTTTACCAACAGATGTTACAGCGATACATACATAGAAAATACATAACAATAGATCTTAGTTCTACTGCACAACCAATTACAGGTAAACACAACATGCAATTACTCTATTTTATTAAGGACAACAATTTTGTACAATATAATATCATATAAACGAAAGTGTCAGCATGAATATGGGCTTAAACTATAACTTAAACTTAAGTTATCATATTATGTATATTAGTATTGCGGATGAATTTTACTAGTGTGTCTGTGTGGATATCATTGAGATCACTGTTTTCATTTACTAATTTACACATCCGTGGAATAGGGGAACTAGTACCAGACTTAGTTCGACGGAAGGGTGGGACTAGAGGAGTGATGGGCTTTCGTGGTAGTGTACATGGGACTCGAAAAGAGACTTTACTTAGGAGTTTAGGGCAGTCAGTCTTATTTCTGGAAGCTTGTGGCCCAGCCGTGAGGACATTATAGGCTGATTATGCTTATTATTAACAATTTGAGGGAGATATATAGAGAAGATAGCTACTATTCTTATTCCTTCTCTGTCCATGCTGTAAGATTGTGGAACTCACTTCCGCCTAGCATTCGTGATTTAAAAACGATTTCTCTATTTAAACGTCGATTAAATAAGCATTACCTTTCCTCTATAGCGTGAGTATTTGTATATATATATACAGGCTGATTTTTTAAAGACCAGCCAAATTTAAAGATGTTGTACAGACCATCAAACTGAACAACTTTCTCCATGGGACAAATAGCGTAATCGCGAAAATTTTATCAACTGTCCCATAGAAAACTTCAATACCTACTCGACCTAAATGTATGGGACGGCTGAATTTTTATTCGCGATTACGATGTTGGTCCCATGGGGAAAGTTGTTCAGTTTGATGGTCTGTACCGCATCCTTAAATTTGGCTGGTCTTTAAAAAATCAGCCTGTATATATACATATGTTCATATATTTTAGTACTATTTATTTATTTAAGTATACTTATTTATTATTATTTTATTTTTTTTGCGTTATATGTGTAGGTATATTTAATATTTTTGTTTTAGACTTCACACATTCATATTTTTCTCTTCTTGTTCTCACATACTATTGTCTACATTTCCTTTTTTACTTCTCCTTTCGCAGGTCTGCTGGAAGAAATTTCTTAAGAAATAAGCAGTACCTTTGTACTCATATTATAATTATGTCATATCTATATGTATTTTACTGTGTGTACATAAATAATAAAATAAATAAATTGAATACTAGTACTTTTTTACATCTTTATAATCTTAGTTGATTATTAATACGAGTTTAACCTTCAAAACCGAACCGGATGAAACGAAACACCTTCCCTTTGCCGCATCACATCCGGATATTTAAAATATTCCTCTATTATATTATTCCCTAATAACAATAATGCCTTCATTTTACACAGCTTAATACATAATTTAGGATCATTACGCGAGGCAGCTTTTATTACATTAATACACATTATGCCGTTAACATTATTACCTTTGGGTAAATAACATCGTTTACTACAACGAGGTTGCAAATTATCAATAAATAAACTTACATAATTAACTTGGATTTCGTCTGGTTTAGTGTGATATATTGTTATTAGGAAATATTAGGTGAGGTTGTTAAAAATCTGAAGCTTTTTATTTAGATGGAGATTTTTTTTTCAAATCAATGCAGTAGTCGTTTATTCAAAGTAGGCTGATAATCAGCACTTTTTGAACTTCAAAATAACGTAAGGCAGTCCCCCAAAACACCCGCACTTAACCACTTCCTAGTGCTTTAGCTGAGAAGAAAAAGTGCCGCAACAAACTCACAACAGCACAACTGTCTGTTCAGTTAGAAGAACTTGATTGTGTATACAATCCGAAATGTTCGTTTCGTCATATTAATTACTTATTATTAGAATATCTTTAATGTGATATCGTCCAGAATGGACAGATTCGCAGTCTTGAAGAACATGTGGTCCTAGAGATAACCCTAGTTACACGACATTTAATAAAGCGTGGAGCAAGCTTACCTGAAAAATAATCTGGCCCAGAGGATCTAGAAAAGATTCGTCTCCATACAGTGTCACCGACGTTGAGAGTGACACGCGAACGATTCTATACAATAATAAGTAATTACCATTACGAAACGAAAATTTCGAGTTTTTTTCTTTCGGAATTTCGACATAGCAGCTCGGTGTCTGGATTAGAGACCGATTGATGGCAACATGCTCACCCCTTTTTAGTTGACTCTTAAACATAACTGGCGAAATGTGGGTGCACTATAAGTACACCCCTGCCTAACCCTTTTTTTTTGGGTGGGAAATCATCAAATGACCCCTCCCGCTCTAGGCGGAGCAGAAGAGAATGTCAGACTTTTACTGACTAAAACCCACCCGTGTTCCTTCAGTTGCCTGTGCCAGGGGCCACGGTATCCCTTTCGAACAACCCGCAGCCCTGGCGCCATCGGCCCTAGTGGACCCCGTCAGTTCGTGCTGACAGCTCTTTGAGGCGCGCGTGGAACACAACGCGCCGTCGACCCGGGCCTGGTCTTTACCGGGCGGCGAGCTGCCCAAAGCTCGCCGCCCGCAAGCCCGCGCCTACTGTGGCCGGGAGTCGGCTGTTGACTCCCGTCCAGGGCGTCTCCTGCGGCGGCTAGACGCGCGAGGGTGCAGAGATTGCCTCTCCCTCACGCGCTCCGCCTCCTCCTTCGCGAGCATTACTGCTTCGCAGAAGGAGGTGACGGCCTCCCATTCACTCTCGCTCCGTACCATGGCCTGGATGAGGGCCGGAGGCGAGAGGTCGCCGCCGCCGATCGCAGCCACGAGGACACGGCGGGGCCCCGCCCAGCCAGGCAGACCTCCACCGTATGCTCCACAGTGTCCTCCGGGCGATCCCCACAGTGGTGACACCCTGGCGTTTCCTCCCGCTTTATCCTGAACAGGAACCTCCCGAAACAACCGTGTCCGGTGAGGACCTGCGTCATGCGGAAGGTGAGGGCGCCGTGGCGCCTCTCTAGCCACTCCTCAAAGAGGGGACTTATCGCCGTAATTGTGGCGTGTCCAGCGCTGGGTTGCGACAATCGCACTCTCCATGCCGCTATGAGATCCCGCCGGAGCTCTGTCCGCTGTGCCGTGATTTCTCGCGGCAGCGGAGTAACGCCCCGGCGTTTTGCCTCCTCTCGCCACTCCCATATATGGGCGAGGACTTTGGCCTCCAGATCCCATGGCGGCAATCCGGCAAGGAGGCTCGCCGCCTCAGCGGAGACCGTGCGGTATCCTCGGATAAGCCGGACAGCCATGACCCTTTGGGACGCGATCAACCGGCGGGCTGGTCGCCGCCTCAGGGATCGCGCCCATACCGGTGCCCCGTAAAGGGCCATGGACCGCACGCGCCATGGACCGCACGACCCCTACCTAACCCTTCGGTGAATACAGGCTTGATGTTATGTTTGTTTTTTACTTTGTTGTCGAGTCTCTGATCGCCTTGACTTAATAACTGACCAATTTTAACAAACTAAGGTTCTATGTCTCATAGAAAATTAAGTGAAAATGGCTAAATAAATATCTATAACTAGTTGCACCCCGCGGTTTCACCCGCATAAGTTTCGATCCCGTGGGAATATCGGGATAAAAGGTATCCTATATGTTAATCCTGGTTATAGACCATCGAAAGAAAAGAAAGAAAAGAGCGTGTCGCGGGTTCGATTCCCGCACGGAACAAATATTTGTATGACCTAAAAGTAGTTGTTCCGGGTCTGGCTGTTTGTGTATGTGAGTTTAAATGTTTGTAAACGCACCCACGATACAGGAGAAATTCTTACTGTGTGGCAACGTTTTTTTTTAAAAAAAAATTAAATGAAAATGAAAGAAAATGCATTTATTTGCGGCCATCTGTGTGCCAAATTTCATCCTAATCCGTTTAGTAGTTTTTGCGTGAACGAGTAACAAACATCCATCCATCCATCCCTCTATCCATCTATCCATCCGTACAAACTTTCACGCTTTTAATATTAGTAGGATTAACTGGCATCTGCCCAAGACTTCGTTTGCGTGAAATTCCTTGCTCCCCCGATCCAGTGCGTCGCATCGCATCGCCCGCCCGCGCTATTACATACTTCGTTTTCACTAAGCGTTCCTTCTGACTCTTTCCTTTTTGCTCAGATCCTACGGGTCCCAGCACTTTTCAAATCCGACTGTTAGTTTCAGAGATTAGCGTGTTCAAACAAACAAACAGTTCAGCTTTATTATAAGTATAGTTTGGTATACCTACGCCTTCTTTTCAACCAAACCCTTCGATTGATTAGAATCAGCAATTGTGTTTTAACACATGATTGAACATAAAGGGAATAGAAACCGAGTAATCTTTACATAGATCGTTTTCAAATTTCCGTGAAACTCATTGAGTCGAAGAAAACGCAGTGAATCACATTATTGTTAACTACCTATTTTCCTTCAATCAATGTGCCTAGCCTATTTACAAATATACAGGGTCAAATAAAATTAGCTGGCGAAACTCCGCAGACATGTAAACCTGATAAAAAAAATGTGGGGTCATTGACCGCAGTTAGTGCAGTCACTTATACAATAGAATAGAATAATATAATAGAATATTTATTGGCCAGAATCATGGTGTGTACAAAAGTGTTCATAAAATTGCAAAAGGCTACATGTCTAACCGTTTTAACGGTGTGCAAAATCAATTTACAATTAAATGAAGTTCTTACATACATTTTCAATTTACATTACATTAATTTTAAATTATGATATTATATACCTATGTACCTACCTACCTATACACTTCTATTTTTTCCATATTATTAAATTAATATTACTTTATGCCTGTATTTTAATGCCCGATCAACTTAAAAAATCAGTTTACAAAAATTTACAAAACGTATTTTTTTTTAACTGATATTCGATCAAATAAAATCAAACAGATTTTCTTAACTTATACAACACTACTGCCTGCGCTCGCTGACCCCAAAAAAAAAATTAAAAAAAAAAATCATCAATTCATTTTTATTGTATCGTTATTCATTTTTATTTTTATTGTACTCTACAGACGTGATGGGTATCGATACCTAAACAAGGTATCGATACCCATCACGTCTGTAGAGTTTCACTAGCTAATTTAATTTGACCCTGTATTAGGATCGGCTTCCAGTCTAACCGGATGCAGCTGAATACCAAACAAATCGAATAAGAATCATCTCTCCTCTATCCTATCGTTATTTCTCTTGACAATATTTATTATGTTTATCTATGTATTAGTTTTTTTTTTTTTTTAGTTATACATCCCTTATGTTGCATCTGCAATGTTTTCTCTCTGCATAACCCTAAGGTTAACTGGTAGAAAATGCCTCAGGCATTAAGTCTACCTTTGTAGTATTTTTTTTACAGTGTGCATAAAGTTATAGGAGCAAATGTCGCCAAGTGGTAACGGCCGAGACTTAGAGGTTGTAGGTTCGAACCCAAGCAGGCACATTACTTTGTGTAAATTATTTCATCACCACTGCTCTCAAAATGGTGAAGGAAAACATCGTGAGGAAACCAGCATATCCTAGAAACAAAACTTCGAAGACATGTGACATCCTCCAACCCGCACTGAGCCCGCGTGGTGGATTATGGTTCACTCCCTCTCACAGAGAGCAGGCCTGTGTCCCAGCAGTGGGAACGTTATACGCTGATTATGTTGTATGTATAAAGTTTTAATAACTAAATAGCAGTATTTTCTATGGAATGACTGTCTAGCTAACCTTCACAACCCAGTTATAGGGTAACACCACATACCCCTTGCAGGTGACAAATGATTTTATTTCTGTATAGTGGGTAAAACTAGATGAGGTCGGCGTTTCATATCTGACTACTCTGAGAAGAAAGGCCGAAACAAACCCTGAGGTCACAGTCTCTTTTAAAGTGCACACATAATCTTGGTGATTACGTAAAGACCATGTAGATTGATGTCTGAAATGGTCTTTTGAGAAAAGAACACACAGTTTGAGTGGACCAGTCCAGCGCGGTAACATGATACCCCTTGAACCACCTATATGATACTTCTAAGCCTGGTTGATTCATAATTATTTACTTCTCGTAAATTGTTTCGAATTTTCAGCTCCCAATGTACGTAACAAACAATGTTTCCGAATTTAGCAGGCACACACTATTACGTTATAAATATTTAACCACAGCTTTGTAAAGGAATAATAATTAATTATATTTATTAAATATGGAGCCTCTGGCTAAAATACGGCTTTCACTGAATTTATTATACTATTAAGTACTTCCTGAATCCTCCTGTATAGGACCAACGTAACGTAAGGGACAAATCATTAAAGCACATGCGTTATTAGTGGTGAATCAATGTCTATGGTTATATGGTTGCTCAGTACCTCTGAGCGCAGCCTATCAAGCGCAATATCGTCCAAGTCGTTGGGCCGAGACGTTGACGGTTGGTTCTAGTTCCTGGAACAGAGACAGCATCCTATCACGGTCCGTAGTGAGGTTAGTTCCCCCTCTGTAGACCCGTAATATGAACGCATGATATTCTCGTTCATAGACTGAGTCCATCTCATGCGCTGCACGCAACCACCGGTAGCGGGGACCCGGCTCGGGGCCGGTTGGGCCCTAAGTCCCAAGCTACTGGCTCAATGGTATTGTGAGGAATCAATGTGATTCCTTACAATACCATATTATTTAGCCACTGGCTTAATGTCTGAATTCAGTAACAAAGACATTTAGACGATAAAATTCAGCTTAGGGGAATATACTCGTCTAAAAATGGCAGGACAGTTATAGTCTGATATAAAGAATGGTTGCTCAGCGCACTATGGGACGGGGTATGCTCGGAGTTTCCGAGTCGACGGATCGATGGCTGGTGGAGCAGGCGCGTCCTGGAGTGGAGACCGCGTATCGGCAAGCGTAGTGTGGGACGCCCCCCAGCTAGATGAACCGACGACCTTGAAAAGGTGGCTGGGACAAACTGGATGCGGAAAGCGGAGGACAGATTATTGTGGCGCAGCATGGGAGAGGGCTAAGTCCAGCAGTAGAATACGATAGACTGAGTTGATAAATGATGGTCCTTTGAATCAAATGTAAACTTTTATTGAAAAAATAGCAAACGCGTACCTGTAACGAATGTCAATTATTATGCCGATGCATAACACAATTAGTGCAAACTTGATTTAGATGCAACATGCCGTATCTAACACTGTTCCAATTCGGTTAAAATTATTCCGTTACGTCATTAAAATCATCGATCAGTCTTAATTATTTGACGCGGCGGGACCCGCCATGTTGTTATTTAATGCAGTAATTACTACGTGATGCATTCGCTTTGAAACAACTAATTAATTATAGGGAAATGGGGATTTTCATTACTCGTAGGTATTATTGTAATATCAGGACAATCCGATCCGTCAATACGTTGCTTTGTATTTTTCTCATACCGGATATTTTCGGTATGAGATTGTTTTGACGTTTCTAGTAATTACCGACTTTAAAAAAAAAGAGGAGGTTCACAATTCGCTTGTTTTTTTATGTTTGTTACCTCAGAACTTTATTATTTATAAGCCAATTTGCAAAATATCGGAATTCGGTGGCAAACAACGAAAATTTGAACCCAACGACACCGACTTCTGAAATTAAAGTTATTTTTCACTTTGTAGGGTCCTTTTTGGAAGTCCGTTGTATTTTTTTTTTTTTTGTAACAAAGTTTTTTTTCGTTGTCAAAATAAGAAATGCTTCCAGGAGTAATTATTACGCAAATAATCATACAAGGTGAAGGCGACAATAAATTGAAATCGTATATTTAATGACGTTCCCAGTCTGCATATAAAAATTAAACCAAATATATCGAATAGTTTCATGACTACCACTAGTCAAAGGTTGGACCTGTTAGAGATACAGATTTAATCATTTGGAACGTCGTTTTACAAACCAAACTTGCATCGAGGAGGGATGGTTCTATTTATTTCTTGTCTTTATCCTGAAGCGTGGTCAACATACCTGAAACCAAATAAAACAGAGTCAATAATAAATAGTTATTTTACTCGCATAATATATAATCACGTAATTTGATGAGAGTCGCTTTTATGGTTAAGTTTGAATCCCGTGGGGGTATAAAGTATTCAATATGTTAATCCTGGTTATAAGCCATCTGTGTGCCAAATTTCATCCAAATCCGTTCAGTAGTTTTTGCGTGAAAGAGTAACAAACATCCATCCATCCATACAAACTTTCACATTTATAATATTAGTAGGATTATGAGCTTCTCTATTATATAGGTCTTGGCGTTCTGTGCAGTTTAGCAAGATACCAAAACGTATTAAAACGTCTTAGTCCCTTGTCCTAGAACCAAAAATTCGAAGACATGCGACATCTACCAACCCACACTGGACCTGCGTGGTGGTTTACGGCCCACTCCCTCTCACAGAGAGTTGGCCTGTGTCCCAGCAGTGTGAATATTTTCATATGTCTGCGAATAATTACATAACATACATACGTACATAATCATCCTATAATGTTCCCAGTGCTGGGAAACAGGCCTCCTCTCGGTGAGAGGCAGTGGGCCGTAATCCACCACGCGGGCCCAGTGCGGGTTGGCAGATGTCACATGTCTTCGAATTTTTGGTTCTAGAACATGCCGGTTTGCTCACGATGTTTTCCTTCACCGTTTTGAGAGCAGTGATGATGCAATCATTTACACAAAGTAAAACGCCTGTCTGGGTTCAAACCTACGACCGACAACTCTTAAGTCGCGGCCGTTATCACTGGGCCACCGCTGCTCCCCACTAATCAGTCTCCCAAACAGAAATCTGGTATACCATTCATAAATCTACATTACAATTAGGAATCCAACGCATATTTGCATGACCACTAGCACTAATCAGTTGGTTTGGACATTATTCGCACATTACGTCACTCTAACGGACAGTCCAAAACTTGAATTTGAAATGTGTAGATCATTCCACACATAATTTTGGGGAGAGTAATGAGCGTTCTGAAATTAGTTGCGAAATGTTGGCGATTTTGATTTTGTGGTCCTTCGGTGCGAATCAGTTAGTTAACAGTGCGAACATTGTTTTGGCATGTATAGCAGAATATCCAATTATCAAACGTAGGGGTATTGGTCTTTTAAGAGGAACCGGGACCACCCCTATGTGCTGATGGTGATCACACTCCCCGACGGTCGGGTGCCTTATGGAGGTTACTACCCGAAAACAAAAAAAAAGTCTAGGTTCCATGACCTTTTCCATTCATACATACATACATACATACTCTCACGCCATCTTATCATGGGAGTATGCAGAAACTACAGACGCCACAAGCTGCGATCCTTAGATATCTCCTTTCTTTTTTTTTTCTCCTCTGTCCTTTCATACTTTAGCTTAACGGTATTCTATACGCGCGTTCCTAAAACGCGCGTCGACGAGCGTTTACACGCTTCGATTGCGTATAACCCTAACCGCTTGAGCACTCATTTTGACTTATGAATCTAAACGTTTTTTTACCGTTGAGCGCTAATAGGGACTTTAGTCACTATTTGTTCGGCTGCCATACTTCGCCGCTTAAAACATTGATTTAGGGGTGTAATCAGTGACTCCGATATTCAAAGAATCACCGCTGCTTCTAACAAAAATCTGTATCCCAGACAACCTATATGTCCAACCTATATGTCCACCGAAGTCGTCAACTCAATTCCCAACCAAAAAGTCCAGCCAGGAAAAAGTTCTGCTACGTATTGACAGCTAAATATGTACAGCCAGGAAAAAGTTCTGCTACGTATTGACAGCTAAATATGTACAGCCAGGAAAAAGTTCTGCTACGTATTGACAGCTAAATATGTACAGCCAGGAAAAAGTTCTGCTACGTATTGACAGCTAAATATGTACAGCCAGGAAAAAGTTCTGCTACGTATTGACAGCTAAATATGTACAGCCAGGAAAAAGTTCTGCTACGTATTGACAGCTAAATATGTACAGCCAGGAAAAAGTTCTGCTACGTATTGACAGCTACTTAGGTACCATCCATCGAGATAATTGCGTAACAAACGAACAATGGCAATGTTTTTAATGTTGACAATTCAACAACATTCATTGCGTGATTTACGTTGCTGAGATGAAAAATTTTGCAAACATGAAGCAATGGATTAGCAATTTCTTTCAACATCCGTTGGATCGTGATTGAAAGTGTGTTACGCAATTGGGTGGCAGTACTTTTTATTGACATCTCATTAGAAAAAGTGAAACTTTTTAAAAAATAAAGAATAAGAGAGATTTAGTGTGAGGGACAGAGAGTGAGACACTCATATCCTTCTCCTCTCTCATGTAACCAAATGTGCATAAACGTGACACGTCCTTGAAATTTCAATCTCAATTCTCGTCCAATGATCGACCTCGCCAAAGAAGTTTCATTTCAAAATAACCTGCATTTTATCAAGCAAGAATTCTCATGGTTTTGCATATTATGTTGCAACTTAAAACATAGCTGCTTCTTCTTAGCGTGTCGATAGCAATCTACATGGACTCGGCCCAGAAATCGGCTACGTGTTTGGCGCCATCACCAGCGTCCATCAGTTTCTGTAACGTGCAGATGACAGGACACGATATTAAGTGTCCCATCGTTTGTGGAGCACCACATTAACACTCCAAGGCGGAGTTGTCTATAAATCTCTACCTGAACTTTTTAAAGACTTCCAGGTTACCCAAACGGTAGGGGGACGGGTTAGGTTATTGCCAAACTTAAGTGGCAGTGGGCAGGGCACATTGCTCGCAGAACAGATGGGCGATGAGGCCGAATGGTTCTGGAGTGGCGACCGCGTATCGGAAGACGTAGTGTTGGGAAGCCTCCGACAAGGTGAACCGACGACCTTGTGAAGGCCGCAAGAACCCGCTGGATGCGGGAAGCACAGAACCGGTCGAAGTGGAAGTAAAAACGTCCACTGCTGCGGCGGAGGACTATGTCCAGCAGTGGACGTTTTTGATTAATGATGAAGAGGTTACCCAAGCTGACTGCACCATCACCTCTGTTTATAAGCTCCGTTTATACATAGCTAATCTGTATGAAAAATGCAGCATTCCCCACCGTCATAGAATAGGATATCAGGAACAAATAAATAGATTCATCTTTAGTAGCGTTCTGTCGCAGCAACCAAGCAGTAACACGTTCGTGTAATAAAATATATATTACGATCTGCGACTGTGAAATAGAGACTGAAGCACACTATGAAATTTTAATAGAGGTTACTTGGAAGACTTTAGTTTAAGAGTTGCATTATTATCATTTTCTTTTACTGGATCGTATGTTGGGAGCGATATAGTTTTGTTTTAGACTAATCTGTTTTTGCTGCTCGTCTGTATCTACATATATAAAGTATAAAATGAATTCACTTTCGCGTTGTTCTTCTAAACTACTCAATGGATTTTGCTGAGGCGTTCATTTCACCAGCAATTAGAAATACTAAAATTACAAAGTTCTTGTAACATTATTTCGATAATGATGACCTACGATGATGAATTTACGTAACATCCATTTCAGGCATTGTTAAATTAGCTTGATTTTAATACATACATAAAGTATAAAATAAATTCACTTTCGCGTTGTTCTTCTAAACTACTCAATGAATTTTAATGATGCGTTCATTTCACCAGCATTTAGAAATACTAAAATTACAAATTTCTTGTAACATTATTTCGTTAATGATCACCTACGATGATGAATTTACGTAACTTCCATTTCAGGCATTGTTTAATTAGCTTGAGTTTAATAAAACTATACAGTTAATTCAATTCACGTCTGATGTGAATGACACAAATATGAAACCAATAGACATTTATTTTAATACCTATATCTAAAATTAGTTGGCCAACGTTTTCTTTTTATAACCGGGAATTCATTGAAATATGAAATTTACAAAATTAAATTAAAGTTATAGCCGTAAACATTGGATTACAGGCAAAAACACTTATTTGACTTAAAATTAATATCTATCGAGATAAAATGAAAAACTTCAAACATTTAATTTAACACTTTGAATCAATTTTGTAGCATCAAATATTTTGTGAAATATTTGATGAAAAAATTGATTTAATATGGGGTTACTCAGTAAATTCTGACAGAGTTTTTAAAGCTCAAAAAAATGTATCCGAGCAAATTGTGGAGCTCACTTTTTAGACAGCTGTAAGCCACTATTTCAAAAACTTTAAATTCTACCTTTGCCATGTTTATATATGTATTTTTGAAATATGTATTTTTATTAAGAGAAACTACAATTTATTTGAAACCAACACTGACAGGCTAAATAGCCGAACACGGCATAAAGACTTCAGCTGCCACCAATAAAACTAAAATTATTTAAGAAAAATGTATACTGCATGTCGATTATTATTTACAATCATTTACCAAATAGATTTCAAGACTTACCGCTGACCAAGTTTAAAAAAATACTTTTCAAACTATTCATATTTAAAAGATATTATACCATTAAGGACTATCTAGAAGACAAATCAATAGAATCTGTAAGTTAGATTAATTGACATCGCTAAGTGTGAATACATTTGCACGCCATGTTATGGCAGGATATGCTGAAACAAAACTGTATCACCTTATGTACCATATTCTAGCAAATAAATATTTTGTTTTGATTTGATTTGCAAAAGTCATAACAAAAGAAAAAACTTTTGCATTGGTCAGTAGCTCTTTCATTATTAACCTAAAGGCCAATCCTCGTTCTTAAAAATTACAAGTATCTCTGACAGAATGAGACCGAGATTAGCATGCGAACGTTCTTAAAAATACGGGAATCACCCCTCAGATCGTTGGACACAGAATTGTAGTGTCCAGAGTGTCCGGCCTACATTCGGACGATTACGTTGCTATCACTAGTCGGCCGGATGAGGTGTATTACAGACAGATCTACTCGTGTTAATTTAGCCAGAAGTGGGACAGTAGTGTTGTAACTCATCCCGGATGGGAGGACCATCACGCGTTTATAACAGTGGGAAAAAGTTAACCAAAGAGTAATATTGATTTACATTTTTGTACTCTGTTAGATTTCTCTCTTAGAGGGGCTTATGGCTAAGTAATAACAACACGGGTCGATCGATCAGGTTAAGCTACACTTGCCGCGGTTGGTTCGTGGGTAGGTGACCATCTTCATATACCAAGACCCATCCGTACCTCGGAAAGCACGTTAAGCCGTTAGTCCGGGCCGTCATTCGTGTGGACCTTTGACAATCGTTACGGGTCGTCAGAAGCCCAAAAGTCTGAGAACCAGTCTTACCAAGGCAAATCGTATTACTCAGTAACTGGCTAGGTCAGATAGGCAGTCGCTTTATGTAAAATACTGGTATTCAGCTGCAACCGGTTAGACTGGAAGCCGACCTCAACATAGTTGGGAAAAGGCTAGGCAGATGCTGATTTGTACTCTATTAGATCAGTATTGAGCGCAGTCAGTAGGCTGTTTGACCCTCTGGGTTTCGCTGGCTCTCTGATATAGCCTAGTTATTACTGCAACAACTTTGGCAATGTAACCTAGACTGGGATCAGCCACTTTCTGTTGGATTATACATTATTGTTGGCTTCTTCTTATTTTCGTGTCGATGGTACTCATCCTCCTTGTTTTTATTTTCGTGTCGATGGTACTCATCCTCCTTGTTTTTATTTTCGTGTCGATGGTACTCATCCTCCTTGTTTTTTTTTTTAATACATATTTTGAGCTCAGTATGTGGCCACGGGGGTTGCGGCATCAGTGGCATTTTTTTTTTCATCCGAGGTGCATGTGAACTGGCGCTAAGGACAGTTCAGCAAGTGGGGATGGTCTGATCAGAAGCACCGTACCTGGCTGTAACATACACTATGTAGGCAAATTTTTCAAACATTGCAAAATTGAAATTGCCACTAAAATATTGTAGTAACTTTGTGCGACAACAATATTTTTATTTTACTAGTCGTGTAAAATTTTATATTGATACTATAAAAGCAATGCACTTTTATAATAACAGTAACAAACACAAAAGTTGTAAACACACACGCTTAAAACAAGAATTTTATCTTCCTAGTAAATATGTGATTGAGTCCAGGATTTCCAGAAAACCTAGTACACTCCTTTCTTGAAAACAGCGATAGATTTCCAGCATAACTGTTACATAACACGTCTCAAGGAATTAGGAACGTCATCTGCAAACACAAACAACAGCCACAACGCATCTTCAAAGGATAACACACAGCGCTATGCATATCATATCCCGGGCTTTCAAATCCCGCAATATCCCACATGCTACTCACATCACTACACACCGTCCCGCGGCCACCCGTTGTAGGCACAAAGCCTCACCACAAACGTGCGAAATTATGGTCCTTTGAGTTAACTTAACGCAATTCCACTGGATTGAGCTGTGTTATCTACAGAGAAACTTGAGTGATAACGTTACAATTGTATGAAGGAATGCGAATGAAAGGACCAAGTGCTGTAGCTGTATGGTATAGTTTTATGGTCTTTGTTATTAGTGGTTTCATGTGTCAGGCGACTGATAATCATATGGACGAGGTCAAGTTGTAGATCATGAAGTCCTGGTAATCGTTACAATGAAGAGGTTTATTCGTTTTATTTATTTTTTATTACACGCGAGATTCTTGTACAGAAACACTAACAGCGCCCCGCATAAGTGTCGATCCCGTGGGAATATTGGAATAAAAAGTATCCTATGTGTTGTTCTCATATATAAGCTATATTACTGTAAACTTTCATCAAAATCCGTTTGGTAGTTTTTTGGGTGAAAGAGTAACAAACACCCATCCATCCATCCTCACAAGCTTTCGTGTTTATAATATTAGTAAGATTGAACAATACTACTTGTACCGTGGTGAAAGGACTGGAGAGTTAGCAAGGTGCAAGCAAGACTAATTACAGTATGTTTGAGTTTCTTGTCCGTTAATCTCCATAGGAATCTAGTACGCTTTGGAATGGGCAACTAGCTTCATCTTTCTGTCTGACCGACCCTTTGGATTGGTTTAAATGAAATAAATCTTTTGAGTTAAGTTATGCTTTAGGGTCAATTCCGAAGAGTTTGAATGCAATGTATTCCGCATTTTGCTAATTCTTAGTCAACATATTCTCATAATATCTAGAAATCTATTTCACTTAGGGCTGATTTTTTTATCTACAGATAAAAAATCGTGGAATAAGATTGACGTCTGACAGTTGTTGTATGGAAGAACTGTAAAAAATTCAAAATTATTTCTCCGCCAAAATTATCTGGCGTTGAAAATTTCATTCCTTAGAAATATCAAAACATTTGCGAAAAATTACTTTCTCAAAACACACACACTCGACTCATATCTCATACTCAAAACCACATAATATTTACCGACAACAAACACCGAAACCACTCCAGCATCTTACGAATTTAAGACAAATGCACGAAAACCAATTGCACGGCCGTTATCTTCAATCACCGTTTCGTAAAACCAAATAGAGTTCTGATAAAAACATTTGCCGGTACATACCTTTATAGGGGATCATTTACTAAGGATAAACATGAGGCATGCGAGATGTTCGTCAAACGAAGGCTTGAGATTAGCAATCTCTGAGAAAGTATTAGTTCGCAAGACGTTATTTACCGAGCGCCTGATTTCAATCGGAGCTTCGATTTGCAGAGTGGAAAGCTCCTTGATAGAGTTGTGGTGGGGTATCGATAGTAGGGCGTATCGATAGATTAGTTGCAAGTTGGCAGTCTTATTGATTCAACATGTACAGAAAAATAACATATACATGTTTGATATATTTCTGTACATATTAAATCATTACCACTCAGCTCATCGATAACACTCAGCTTTGACTAGAATCAAATAAAAATAATAATAATTTATTTTCTCACCACAATATATGTAAATTAGAGAGGTATCAATACAAAATACGTAACAGCAATAATTATACTGTGGGAGACTGGTGCCTAAACTAGACGTGAGGTCTGTATTTTAGGTCACCAACCCTTGGGACTACCCAAGGGTTGGAGACCTGGTGACCTAGCACTAAGCACTAGCTTACATTTTAATGTTAATGTACTTTGAATAATCAATGCGGTAAGAATTTAGAAAAATCATAGGCTTTTAGGATTAAAAATAAAAATAAAAAGAAAAGGAAATTAGTTGCAATTAGTGGTGGATGTTTAGTAGATATTTTATGATTGTGTATTTGAGAATGAGTAGGGTGCATGTGTGAAGGTAGGGTGTGTGGGGGGAATTATTATAATGTTTTAGATTGGCTATTTTGAGACAGCAAGTAGTTTTTCTGTTTCTTCATAATTTAACTCTGAAATTATATCTGAAAGGTTTTGAAGGATATTGCTAATTCATTGCTTCATAATATTATGCTCGAAAAATTTGTCTCCTAAACAACATAAGTAACGCAATGAATGTAGTTAAATCGAATGTATAGTTTAGAAACGGAAAGTAACAACATAAATTAAATCACCGCCTTTAATAATGTCCATTCCAATCATCACTCCCAGAGATGCAATAACTCCTACACTCATCTCTGTTTCTTTCTCAATCTTCATGTTGTTCTTTCATTAAAACCATTAAACAAAAAACTGTCGACAACCTACATAATTAAATCACACGCTCACCCCTACCCCACTATATCTCGACAGAGGAATAGATCTGAATTGATCCCGTCGCGGTTCGCGGTAACGATCACTGAGGCGACAATGCAAATTGCACCTTCATCTCACGGTAACGCGCCTCTGCACTTATAATTACGTTTATCGATATATATGTGGAACTGGCAGCTCTATGGATGGTGTTTTAGGTGTCTTGGTGGGTGAGGGGTTGGTGCAGTATAGCTTTGTGCACTATTGGTGAATCTGCACACACCTTTGAAAGCTATGCTAAGCTTATAGAATATCCTTCCACTGGAAAATAGTGTAACCCTTACTGATGCTCGTTGGCAACACACTGCATCGGTAAGAAGTTAAGAGAACCTAAAGCTTGGTCTTCTGATCTGGTATTTGCAGGGTTCAAAAGACCAGCTTTTTAATAGAGAAAATAAAGCTCAAGAGAAAAAAAAGTCGGCCAAGTGCGAGTCGGACTCGCGCACGAATGGATCCGTACCATTATCTATAAAAATCACGTCCGTTGTATGGTCCCCTTAAATATTAATTTTAATTTAATTATTTATTTTTAAAGTGAATATACAACTAAATATTCTGGGAATATTTCAAGTGTCTACCAGTTGCCGTTATTAATATCGAGCAAAAAACGGCAAAAAAAATCACGTTTGTTGTATGGGAGCCCCACTTAAATATTTATTTTATTCTGTTTTTAGTATTTGTTATTATAGCGGCAACAGAAATACATCATCTGTGAAAATTTCAACTGTCTAGCTAACACGGTACATGAGATGCAGCCTGGTGACAGACAGACAGACAAACGGACAGTGCAGTCTTAGTAATAGGGTCCCGCTTTTACCCTTTGGGTACGGATCCCTAAAAAGATAAAAGTGGTGCGTGTTGTAGAAAAACACGTATAACGATTTGGCTGACATTAAAAGGTAATCTCCTCAACTGAAAAAAATTATAGCATTTTCGGAAACGCACGGTGATAAATAAACTTTTGTGTTATTTAATAATATTTATTCATATTATTGGTTGTTTATGTAGTTGCTTTATATTATAAGTACTGTTTGTTTTATTTTATTTTGTTACCTATATTACGAATCATTTGATCTGCCTTGGTTTCTGTGCGTCCTCTTCGGGTAACCACTGAAAATCAGCGCTATGCTGTGGGTCCCCCCTACAGCACAGCATCATCGTGAGTGGAAGCCTTCTTGTCACAGTCATGACATGCGCCCGTCGACTGTTTCTGCTTTGTGCTCGTGATTATAGATATATTTTGTTTTTATCTTTCCTTATTATAAGAATTAATTATCGTTTTAAATGCACGTGTTCCTGTGACAAATAAACCTATTTTTCTGTCTTCCTTTCAAATAGCTATTCTCCGTTCTTATCAATACCTTATTTTACTTTTTTACTTTATTTGACGTCTTGTCCAACATCAATCTGCCGTTATATTCTGCACAAATCTCACCGTTAATTTTGGTGAAGTGAGTAGTCATGAGCGTCAATCCAGCATCAGGTTTTTTTTTTTGTTTCTTTAATAAAAACGTTACCCCACACTAGGAATTACTCCTGTATCGTGGGTGCGTTTATAAACATTTAAACTCACATACACAAACAGGCAGACCCGGAACAACTACATGTAGGTAATACAAATATTTGTTCCGTGCGGGAATCGAACCCACGACACGCAGCGCAGCAGCCGATCGCTCAGCCACTGCGCCAACCGTGTCGTCAAGTGGAATGACAGCTGACATCACGCTCACTGCATCTATTTTTTTTTACAGAATAGGTACATCTTCGATACTTTTACGTTCACGTCTCTAAATTGTAATAACTTCAAAAGTTATACGCGCCGATACGGATATATGTATATTGGTGACCGGATATAAAAGTCGTATTAAAATGTCGAGGGCGGTTTGATACGCATACCGATGGAAAGGTTATAAAATTCTACAAATCCAAAATAGGTAATAAAGTATACTGATAATGGAAGAATCGATGGCGTATGTATTTGTGCTGATGTAAGGATGTATTCATGCAGGAACTGTAGGGTGAGTTTTTTTTCAAGTTGAGCAAAAAACGATTATTATACTGGCTGATTTTTTTTTACCGTCTGGACAAAAACAGGGTATTAAAGGTTAACAGAGGAGAAGCCTACGGCACAGAAATCTCACATTAAAAAAGATTTAAAACCTGTAATGAAATTAACCTATCTAGGTATAAACACTATTACTTACTTGAAGTAAAGTTTTCATACTCAAATTAAAAAAATAATATATGAATATCAAAGTAAATCGAATCTCCATAGTAACAGGTTGCGCGTATCCCTGCCACCCTGTATACGCATGCTTGAAGGATAAGTAAATAAAACCGAGTACCCCAGCACCAACAAATCCAATTTCACCAAAACCCGGAAAAGCCAGACTGCAACACAACATTATTCACGTCAAACCATCCACCTTTCACCAAATTAATACTGACATAGATTATGCAGATGGTACGGGGAAGATGACGTTTATTCGACACTTGATTCCCGTCGACGGCAGCGGAGCCTGTTCCCGGGATATAACAAGATCGTTGCGACTCCGTAATGCGACGTATTGATGCGATTCAATCGCAGTGTTCAGCAGATATTGGATACAGCAGGTACTGGGCCCGCGTGGTAGATTATAGCCCAGTGCCTCTCGAAGAGAGGAGGCTTGTGCCCCAGCAGTGGGAACCTTATAGGGTGATTATGCTTATTATGCTTAGCCCAAGTGGATGTCAGAAATTATCCCATGGGAACGTACGTCCTAAACTAGGTCATGGTCTCACCTATATGCCAAATTACATGGAAATACGTTCAGCCGTTAAAGAGTGAAAAGGTAACAGACAAACAGAGTCACTTTCACTTTTATAATTTAAGCATCATTAAGGTCTTTTATAACAAAGTTATTTGAATATAAAATAGTTTAAATCACGCCATAGGTATTTTATTTCACACCCAATTCGTTACAGTGAACCTCGAATTATGACACGATCAAAACAATACACTGCCATCAGAAATTTAATATTACTAAATGAATACAGGGAGTAAGCAGAAAAGTCAGTAAAACAAGTTTGGCGTGCACTGCGACAAGGATCTTTTGGCACTCGGACGACGTGTAATACATAGAGGCGCTGTTGGTAAACATTTATGATATTGGTTTGAGAAATGTAGGTAAGGGAAACTTTACTGACAATTTATCCCGCTAGAAGGCACCATTGCACGATCTGTCAAAAAAAGGTTAAAGTTGTTCCTTCACCGTTTTAAGGGCTTAAAACGGTGAAGGAACCACTTCAACCTTTTTACATCCTTTTTGGACCACCACTGCTGGACTAGAAAAGATGCTGTCGACTAAATGCGGAAAAAAAATTAACGTCCAATCAAACTATAATGATGACCAAATAATACGAATCAATATATTACACAACTTATACCTGCTATGCTATTAATATAAAATAACATCGATATTGAATGATAAGTATGTACTATTGTAATCCATATTGTGCGGTTGACAAAAAACTGCGATTTCGCTCATTTACGGTGTGACGGCCATATTGGTACATACGTACATACATACATACTCACACCTCCTCCTCACACTCCCATGGGGCAGCCACAGAAAGCCAACTGCCATGATTCTTACAAAAAAAAAAAGTTTTTTTATTTTTATTTATGACAGTTGAGTTTAGTTTGTGATTACCTGTACGAGTCGCAATAAATACTTTTTCGTTCTTTCATTCTTTCTTTTCGTTTTGCTTCTTTTACGTTCATACATCTGCGGGGTAAATACGTAACATACTAACTAAAAATAGTAAAGGCTTTCATTCTGACAGTTCAACAACATTCATTGCATTATTTCATGCTGAGATAGGAGCCTTTTGGCCTCGTACAGGACTTTCTGTTTCATTTTTCTTTAACAAAAAGTTTTTAACTTTACTTTTTACTATTTTTTATATAATTTGGGCTTTTTATTTTTGTTTGTGTTTCGTTTAGTTTAGTTTTATGATCTTCCTGTTCGAGTCGCAATAAATACTTTTTCTTTCTTTCTTTATTTACGTTGATGAGCAGACAAATTTTTCGAAAATATGAAGCAATGAATTAGCAATATCCTTCAAAATGATTCAGTTTGGGATTGATAGAGTGTTATGCAGGTAGGGTACTGGTCATACACGCATACCAATGACGAGTACTACACACCAGACCTTTCAGAAGACCTCTACCAATAAGGCTATATTAATGCTTCGCTACGATACCGCTAAAATTATATATAATTAATTCATTGAGTCTCAAAAGATCGCTCAAAATGTGCGCAATATAGATGGATTTATGAAACTATGGAGACTTCTCCATAGTTCCATAAATACATCTATATTGATACTTGTCTTGTCGCTGCGTGAGCGTGCGTGATCCATCGACGCCTGTTGGATATCCACCGCGCACAGGATGCATGGAAAGCAGCAACCTGCCAACCACAGCCGTTACCTGCTAACTTCTTACATCGTATGTATCTTTGTATTGTGTGTCTTTTAGACAGTGCTAAGTAAATGTTTTTTCTTTCTTTCTTCTTTTCTTTCATGAAGTGATTTTTTGCTCCGTTGGTGTAATCGCTGTATGGCGTTCCAGTGGGAGGTTCATCATTATCATCAGCCTCTTCTATTGCCCGCCATTCAACTCGATCTTCGGCAACGCTCATGCAGCTGCTTCCAGCCATCCTGCGATGATCGTCGCTCTACCTAGCCTGAGGGCATCATCATCATCTCCTTACGTTTACCGATTCACGGTGTCCACTGAAGAACACATCTACTCCAACGGTCATAGGTTCTACGGCTAATATGGCCGGCCCATTGCCACTTCGGCTTGCTTGTGGGAGGATAAATAAATAAATAAATTCTTCCATGCAACCGAAACAGGCACAGAGATATTTTAGATTGATCTAAGTATAGAAACATAATTTTCTGGTTCACCAGCGATGAAAGGGCCATAAACGATTTTAAAATGTCATGAACATAAGCTTCTCAATTCATTTGACAGGCTTAAATTTTCTCTTATAAAAATAAAAATTTCATCGCGCTTCCCTAAAGATCAGACTGAAAAAATTTGGTCCGAAGTTCCGCGGTTTTTATTTTTTTATTACTAGCTTCCGCCCGCGGCTTCGCCCGCGTGGTATGTCGATAAAAAGCCTTTGTACTTTCCCAGGGTTCCAAGTATCCCCATAACAAAATTTATTAAAATCCGTTCGGCCGTTTCGAAGATTAGCCGGTTCAAACAGATAGACAGTGGGACAATTTTTTTTTTGTTATATATACATGCTGTATATTATTATACTTTCATATGCATTTAGTAACAATATGTAATTTTGACATTACAAACTGACACTTCAATTATATAGATTTGTCACCTATTCTATAACTACAATAATTCTCCTACGTTTTCGAACTAATATAATACTATAAGAGAATGCACTAGGAAGTGGTGAAGGGCGGGCGTTTTGGGGGACCGTGTTTTGTAATGTTGACGTTCAAAAAATGCTGATTCTGAGCCTAGTTTGAATAAATTACTTTTTAATTGTTTTTTATTTTATTTGATTTGACTTATTTCTTGTACCCCCGTCACATCGCATCGCCAGCCCGCGCTATTACTACAATTTCGCTCAGCGTTGTTTCTTTTGATTTCTGCTCGACTCCTAAGGGCTCTAGCGTGATGTTAAGTAGCCTTCGTCTAGAATTGCGCTTTCAAATGCAAAAATAAATTTTCAAATTGACTGGTAGTTCCAGAGTTAGCGTGTTCAAGTAAACAAACAAACTCTTCAGCTTTTTATTATTAGTATAGACAGATTTACTTAAACATAAAAGTACGTATGGCTGACTGTAGATTGACCAAAGTGTACCAAACCATCATCAATCTCCTCCCTTATCCCAATTTATTCGGGGCTGGCGCAACATGTCTTTTTCTTCCATATTCCTCTATTAGTCGTCATCTCGGTAGTCACCCCCTTCCTAACCATATCATCATTCACACATTCCATCCATTGTTTCTTTGGTCTTTCCCTACTCTTATAGCCATCGACATTCATAATCAAAACTCTCCTCACGACATTTTCGTAATTTCTCCGTATCACATGCCCATACCATGACAACCGGATTTCCACACAACTTTTCAATGTGTGCCAAAATATCATCAAAGTAAATAAAAATTGTTGTTAACTGTCAAACATCGATGTCAAATAAAGAATCAATATTCGAAGAGAAGTGACAATTTGACTAACCAAACAATAATATATGTCCACTTAACACTGTACTGATAATAGTATTAGTAAACATACATACTGCGGCTTGCTGTAAATCCTACGCACAGCACACTCATCAATTATTTTTTTTATAGTTCACCAAAGGAGATAAGTAACCAGGGTCGTCGGATATAGTTGAAGTTTTGTAAGAAACCGATGGATGTTTTCGAATAAAATTTAATTAAATGAATAGAAAATAATAATAATTGCTAATAATAAATGCTAATTTATCAAATTAAATTTCATTCGAAAGCATCCATCGGTTTGTTACTAAACTTCAACCATATTCGAAAACCCTGGTTACTTATCTCCTTTGGTCACTGTACGGCTTCATGGAGTGTCGACCAAACCCACCCGCGTTCCTTCAGTTGCAAAGGCTGCCATCAGGCGGACTGCATCGCAGCAACCGCGCGCAGTCGATATAATCAACTGCATGCAGTTATCTGCAGTCAGATCTGACTTTGCACAGTTGACGCCACGCATCTGGCCTAGGAGCTCATTGTAAGATTTGACGTCGAAATGGAAGCACAGATGTTATTTCTCTTACTGTATGCGGTTAGCGATGGACAGCGTGCGTAGACACTACACGATTGTAGCCGATCGCGTAAAGTTGAAGTCACGACTGTATGCAGTTAATATTGACTTCACACGACTGCAGCCGACCGCGTGAAGTTGATATCATGACTGAACGAAGTCGAACGTACAACTGCATGCAGTTGAATATATCGACTGCGCGGTTGCTGCGGTGCAGTCCGTCTGATGGCAGCCTTACTCTTTCGTCAACCTGCGACCCTGAGATCGATACCCACTGCAATAAATACTTTTTCTTTCTTTCTTTCATCCTGTATTATATTGACGCGTGGCTACTGTACAATTGTACATAGATGTAGGTGAGTGGGTATATTAATATACCGTTAAAAGAATGTTCGGATTTATTAAAAGCTCAACAGCGTGGGTGCATAGAACGCGCGTCTGTCAAAGTTAATTAATTTACATACTGTATACGTGTCACGAGAATTTGAAACCACTAACTTTCACAATGCGTCGATGGCAACACGTATTTGTTAAATACTTTTCATCATAACAACACGCCTGTATATCCGAAGGGGTCGGCAGAGGAGTATAGTAACACCCACATTCCGCCATGTAATAGGGGACGCACCTATTGCAATCAACATGGCATAAATCCCGACTCCAAGCTGCAACTGGGAAAATTCTTAGTTGAAAAATCCAATACCTAACTTTGCCCGACCTAGGAATCAAACCCAGGACCATACACTGAAACACGCAAATGTTACAACTACATTTTTATTTTGTAACCTTCGTCGTGTAAGAAGTGTTGAGTTTAGGCTCACTTTGAATAAACACATACATTTCTGCCTATAATGTTCCCACAGCTGGCATACAGGCCTCCTCTCTGTGAGAGCGAGTGGGCCATAATCTACCAGGCGGTCCCAGTGCGTGTTGGTAACTTGGTAGTGTCACGTGTTATTGAATTTTTGGTTCTAGGACATGGATTCCTCACGATGTTTTCCTTCACCGTTTTGAGAGCAGTGGTGAAGAAATAATTTACGCAAAGCCTGTCTGGGTTCGAACCTACGACCAACAAGTCATAAGTCGCGGCCATTGCTTTGAAAAAACATTTTTGTATTCGTAACAGCAAAAACAATCTAATTCCATTACACCCCAAATTCTAACTTAGTAAAAAATCCTCTTCCAAAATGAAAACCGTAAGCAGGGAAAAAAATCCACTTTTTGATTCGCAATTAACAAATCTGTATTCACGTCATGTCCTGCCCAAAAATCCTTTACGCGTTTATCCATAAGCGAGCCATGTAAATGCAAATTTTCGCAACGACACGGCATGCCCACAGAGTCCTGTATTTTGTCAGCAAACACGTTTTTAATTAATTCGCTTATTTATTTGAGGCAACAGTGATGGGAACTGAACTATTTTCCCGGGATCCCGGTGTGCATGATTGGATTTGTAAAAGAAAATGTGCTGAATAAGTTGAGCATACGTTTTCTTTTTAGATTTTGTTGAAATTTGTGCTGGTTTTTTGGCGTAGACGCCCCTCTAGACGACAAAATCCCTAGGTACGCCAATGCAAACCGTTCTCATATAGCTAGCATTACATCAGTTGCTCAACAAGAAGATTTGATAAAATAGTCCCGTTCGTCCGTTATAATAATCCCGTTCATTTAATTTCTGTTTAAAACTTTCTGGGTCGCTTCAAATAGTTACTTAATTAAATTATATTAAAACGCTTCCAACACTTTTAACTTAGTTTTTTACATACCTTAAACTTTTCTATTTTATTAGTTATAATTAAAGGGTACAGTTTACTTATAACAAAGCTTTCATTTTAATTAAGTTATATTTTTTATCAAAATCAAAGTGTAAAACATTTTTTCCATCTTAATTCGCCTGTAGCATTAACAAAAAAAAAACAATATTCATAAAAAAAAAAAAAATTAAGCTAGCATAACTTTTCAAGTTTAACGACACGAATCCATAAAATATTTTTAGCTAAAAAATATTTCCCATTGAATCTATATCTATACATATATAATAAAATGGTAACGAAACCTGAATTGTAGATACATAGAATATTTTTGAAAAAAGTAATTGCTACGCGGTGTGGAAACGAGTCCGATGCCGAAAATATAGTTTTTTTTTTTGTTTGCTTGGACGTATGTTCCGGATTGGCACAACAGGTAGGAACTACAAGGAACCTTTGATTTCAATACTGAATAGATTTTTTTTTAATCGCCTCTACATTTTTCGGAATATATTCTGTCATTTAGAAAATATTTCAAATCTAAATCTAAATTGTGGTTGGTACGTTTGTGCTTTTATTTTCAACTAACAATGGTTTTTGTTGCGTTTGACCCTCCAAGCGGTGGAAGCCGACGTGAAGTTTATAAAAGGCTAAATAAATACTTAGGTATGGTTTGCGTATTCAGCACCCTACTTGCGTAACACACTATGAATCACAATCTGAATCATTTTGAAGGATAATGCTAATCCATTGCTTCATGTGTTCGAAAAATGTGTCTTCTCAACAGCGTAAATAACGCCCTTAACGGTTCTGAATTTGCGGTTTGACATATTTATCATAATCAGCCTTTATCGTTCCCACTGCTGGTATACAGGCTTCCTCTCTGTGAGAGGGAGTGGGCCGTAATCCACCACGTGAGTCCAGTGCGGATTGGTAGATGCCACATGTCTTCGAATTTTTGGTTCTTGTTCATGGCGGTTTCCTCACGATGACATGACGTATTGCAATTTGATTATTGTCATAATTCTTTTTTTTTTTAGGATAAAATAATTTATTTGTCCAAAACATATACACACATGTTAAACAAGATTTTACATTACATTAAATCATAGTCATGTTTTGCCTCAACGGGATACAAATACATATAAATAAGTAAACATCTCTCTTCCAAAGATAGCCTAAGAAAAAATCTGTTTGTAAGGTTTGTTACCTTACAACAGATTTATTATAATAAGTATTCTATTCCACGCCTGGTCAAACCTTCATGATTGCCTCCATGCTTACCACCCTCCGATCAATCTATTATTGATCGAAGGTACCACCGGACTTAATTGAGTAAAATACCCACCCTTCCAAAAATCCCAAGACCAATTTCCTAGTACGAATCCCGGAATTTTTCAAACACTTGTAATCACTAGTCGTCGATATTGAAGGTGGCCGCTGGCAATATAATTCATTTCGCTACCCAACACTTCCAAAAATCCCGTGACCCATTTCCTAGTATAAATCCCGGAATTTTTCGAACACTTGTAATCACTAGTCATCGATATTGACGATGGTGGCCGCTGGCGATATTATCCATTTCGCTACTTATTTGCGGCGTGTTGATTGGCTGTGGCCACCGGTGTCATGATTATGAGGTTTTGGCATAGCTGCCGTCATGGAACATTTTGTGTATGTTGATAATAGTTACAGGCCAGCTGGAAATGGTTCAAAATATTTTGAAAAGAGGACTTTAAAACTATGTCTTACTGGTGTAAATAATAGAAAGACTAATTTATGTGGCGTTCACTTCCCGTGAGTACCGTGACCCTAGGGCTGGTTTTTACCTCGGCCAGAGGCTAAGCATTGCCATAGAACATGGTAATGCCGCCAGACTCTTGGGTACATTACCAGTCGACAGCGATGCGGGTGAATTTCTCGACGCTATACTTTAGTTTGTGTAGGTATAGTTTTAGTTAAGTTAGGATTTAATTTTGTGATTTTCATTAATTCATTAGGTATTAGTTGTTATTTGTTTACTTATTATTAAAATTTTAAGCATAATTATTTATTTTCGAAGACATCGTTACTAAGGACCAAATCAATCGTTTAACAGTGATAAAATCGAATGCAGGCACACAGTGGAGTTTTCAGTAGGTGAAAGCTTCACAAAACCTCCACACTTTTCCAAAGGTTTAACTCCACCTACGAAGAAGTTTATAGTAATGTCAGACTTAGCCATAATCAGCCTATAACATTCCCATCTGCTGGGACACAGACCTCTCTGTGAGAGGGAGCGGACCGTAATCCACGACGCGGGCCTGGTGCGGGTTGGTAGATGTCAAATATCTACGAATTTTTGGTTCTAGGACATGTCGGTTTCCTCACGATGTTTTCCTTCACCGTTTTGAGAGCAGTGGTCATGAAATAATTTCGAAATAGGTTCGAACCTACAACCTACCACTCGTAAGTCGCCGCTGTTACCACTGGGCCACCATTGCTCTCTAGAATTATTTACTTCTCGTAAATTGTTGCGAATTTTCAGCTTCCAATGTACGTAACGTACGTAACAAGCAATGTTTCCGAATTTTAGCAGGCACACAACTATTACGTTATTAATATTTAACCAAACTTAGTTACTCGTGCATAAAATAAACAACTCTAAGCCAAGCTACCTTCTTTGAACCCCCCAAACCTATAACCAATCCTTGGCAAATGGATTCATGACAGCAGAATAATTAATTTCAGGTGTCCGTTGCTGCCAATCTTCCCGATATCGTTGCTTTATGGCCTCTTGCAACGTCCCCGGGCACAGAGAAGGTAGCTTAACTTTTACCCCAAAACCATAGACATAATTTCTATGACATCACTAATAGTTTTTTATTTTTCGCAGATCAACAACAAGGATTGGTGCAAGAAGGGCCGGAAAGGAGGACATTGCAATATCAAGTGTGAAGGTAATACAATAATTTTAAAAAAATATTAAGGTTCACAAAAACAACTCGCAATTTTTAAAAATGTGGTCATTATTTGTAGTTGATACTATACTAATGGCCTATACTAATGAAAAAAACATTGCATCACTGTACCAGCGCAAAGAAAGACAAAAACGAAACTGTAACCCGGTAACTACAGCTTTGAGCCGTTTGGGGTCGAAACACTCGGGTCATGGGGCCCGAGTGCGCGCCTCCTTTTTAAGGAAATTTCTCGCCGGCTGATCGACTTTTCACGTGATCAGGCCAGGTCGTTCTTTGGCCAAAGAATTAGCATTGCCATTCAACAAGGCCATGCTGCCAGTCTTCTGGACACGTTTCCGGATGACTGTGATGCGGACGAGTACGTCGACGCCTAAATATGCTTTTGTTTTTACAACCCACACCTTAAACTGCTGGCTCTAGAACCATGTTTTGCACGTGTTCCTTGAATAACGAAAGTGAGCCCTATGGAAGGATTTTTGAAAATTCGTCTCCTATTTTTCTAAAGACTTCGTTACTAATAACAGCCGCACGGGTCGATCGATCAGGTTAAGCTTCGCTTGCCGCGGTAGGTCCGTGAATGGGTGACCATCTTTACATAGCAAGAAAGCACGTTAAGCTGTTGGTCCCGGCTGTCATTCGTGCATCTTTGAAAGTCGTTACGGGTCGTCAGAAGCCCGAAAGTCTGACAACCAGTCTTACCAAGGGGTATCATATTACCCAGTAACTAGGTTGTAGAGGTGAGATAGGCAGTCGCTTCATCTAAAATACTGGTTTTCAGCTGCATCCGGTTAGACTGGAAGCCGACCCCAACATAGTTGGGAAAAGGCTATGCAGATGACTTTGTTACTAAGTTATAAATAGTAATACAATTACACAAATCGAAAGTTCATCCAACCTTCTAACAATTCTAGTTTATTATTTGGCGAGTTCGCAGAGTTCAATATTCTTTAGCATTATAATATTATAAAAAAAGGTCAGAACTTGTTACTGCTTGGTGTCCATTTTATTCCAAATAAAAAACTTATTTTATTCAATCTCAGTTTTACAAATTAGGTTTATTTCATCAAAAAATGGAACGAAACAGATTTTGTTTCTTTGTACTGGACGTTTTAGAAAACCAAGCTGATTGAACATTATTTCAAATCAGTTTATTATTTTAAGAGTAAGCTTTTTAAATTATGTCATTCCTACTAATATTATAAACGTGAAAGTTTGCATGGATGGATGGATGTTTGTTACACTTTCACGGAAAAACTACTAAACGCGCGTCAGACAGCATCTGTCTGGCATTAATGCTGAAATGAACCTTTTTGGCGCAGCCGTGAGGCACACACTATTGTTGTCTGAAACATTGTTTTAATTTTATTAATTTTGTATTTTGTGTTTCACGAACTGTGTCCAAATAAACTTTTTTTTCTTTCTTTCTTTCTTTAACGGATTTGGATGAAATTTGGCACACAGATGGTTTATAACCAGGATTAGCATATAGGATGCTTTTTATCCCAATATTCCCACGGAATCGAAACTTATGCGGGTGAAACTGCGGGGCGCAGCTAGTATTTAATAAAATTTAATTTAGTAGAACAGTTACTGGCGCCGATTCCCTTGTTCACAAACTAAACTAAATTTAAGTTCAGTGCATCTTTTTCTTTCTAATATATTAGGAAAAGGACAGAAGATAAATATTACTTTAGTCCTGTCAAATTAGTCAGCGCCTGACGTAAATTGACGTATTTTTAGTAGCCATGTTTTTAATTACGTCTAAACTGTCTATGGAGTATCTCAATTTGACAGGACTAAACTAATATTTATCTTCTGTCCTTTTCTTAATGTAATAGAAAGAAAAAGATGCACTGAACTTAAATTTAGTTTAGTTTGTGAACAAGGGAATCGGCGCCACTATGAACTAAAAAAAACAGTTTTCATTTACCATTTTCAATACAATCATATCCAAGTTGACAAGTTAAATGATTGTATACAGGGTAAAATTTGAATAGCTAACGAAATTCCGCAGACGTGATGAGTCGATATCTACGAGTAAACAAAAAGAAAACAGATATTCTCAACTCATACTTCAAGTAACAAATCCACCCGCGGACGTTCACCCCAAAAAAATATTATATTTTTTATTTTATCGTGCTTAGATATCGACCCATCACGTGAGCGGAGTTTCGCTTGCTAATTTATTTTGACCCTGTAGTGTAGATGCTGACCAATTGGCAGATTTGGTGAAGTGACGATCTTCGTTCGGTGGCGGCTAGCTACTGGACGACAGTAGCCAAGGGTCAAGCTAAATGGCTTTTGTTTGGAGAGACTTATGTCCAGCACTGAGCTGCTATAGGCAAATCGTAATATTCCGCGGTTCGATCCCCGAAGAACAGTGGTAGCCCAATGAAAATGGCCTAGACTTGTAAGTTGTACAAACGCCAGCACATCTAGCTGTCCGAAACTGTCCAATTTTCCCAATCAACCTTGAACCTAATGCTTTAGCGATAAAGTTGAAAATCCTTTAATGAAATTTGACAGATTGTAGTAGCTTGATGTGATGGCGTCTGTACTTAGGCACTTTACTTTACGTAAATTATTTCGTCACCACCGCTCTCAAAATCGTGAAGGAAAATATCGTGAGGAAACCGACATGTCTTATACCAAAAATTTAAAGACAAGTAACATCTAGCCGCACTAGGCCCGCCTGGTGATTACGGCTCACTCCCTCTCACAGAGGAGGCAGTGTACTGTGGGGACATTATAGACTCATTATGCATAAGCCGCAGTTCAATTCCCGCTCAACCAATATTTGTGTGATCTTACAATTATTCCAGGTGTGAGTGAAATAGGGCGTGGATAATGCGACAGTATATTTCGCACTCCCTAATTATCCGCAAGAAACACACCAGAGATTTGACATCACCATCCATTCTTCCCCTTAAGGACCAACCATGAAGATTACCTCAAAAAATGGAGTGGGTTACTAACTCAAACTTCCAATTTAATTCCAGATCTCCTGAACGAAGACTTGGCAGATGACGTGCGATGTGCCAAACGTATCTACGACCGAGTTGGCTTCAAGGCTTGGCCGACCTCCTTCTCCTATTGCAAGGAGAACAGCCTCCCAGACTTGTCAAGATGTTAATAAAGACCATTTGGTCCTTCTACCCGTGTGTTCGTTAGTTTGTAACATAGATTTTAATTAGGGATAAATTGTTTTTAAGATAGGTAAATTAACAGTAGCTTGTTTCTTGATGTTGCCAGGTTAATGTAGAGCTAGGACTGGTCCACACTAGCTCAAGACAGATAGGATTAGAAAGGAGAAAGGGAGGCCTTTGCCCTGCAGTGGAACAACATAGGCTAAACATGAATAAATATTATACCTAGAACGTTTTCTGTTACTGGACGTGATTTGTGTTTATTTCAAGAACTGTTGGAATGTCTTCAACGCTATTTATCTTCTTCTGAGCGTGTCGATAGCAATCTAAATGGACTCTGCCCAGAATTCGGCTACTTGTTTGGCGCCGTCATCAGCGTCCATCAATGTCTGTAACTACAACTGACAGGACACGATATTAAGTGTCCCATCGTTTGTGGAACAGCACCACATTTACAATCCAAGGCGGAGTCGTCTATGAATCTCCACCTGAACAGGTTTTCCTTGCTTCGGCCAACCTGGGTCCGGAGTCTGAACGCTATTTATAAATATAGATCGGTATGCATTGTGTCTTTCAAACTTAAAATTTTAATTGAATTATGGTATCATTTATTCAATAGAACAAGAAACTAGCCATACGTGGATTATAGAAAGGGCTCGTTAGTAGTTAGCTTGTTAATAAGCATATCAAAGGGCTTATAAACGCTAATCTCCAATCATCTGTGGGTAACAGGTAGGTACTGCTATCTAATGGCTTTTACCGCCATTTTAATCCTTAATATTAGACGCCATTTTGTACTGGCAAATAGCTTATGCCACCGCAAAACTGCATGGAAGAAGAATGGATTTAAAAGTTGGTCCTCTGTAGTAATAAGGATCAAAATGTCAAATAGGCTGGGAAGGCGCTCGGATGATGATTTATTTTTATTGTTAAAACATTTTATTAAAGCGAGAGGATAAGATAGCTATCATAGCTAGAAAAAAAATGGAGTTACAAGGGTAAAAGATAGATTCACAATCCTGCTAATATTATAAACAAGCTGCGCCCCGCGGTTTCACCCGCATATGTTTCAACCCCATGGAACTATCGGGATAAAAAGTGAAACCATCTGTGTGCCAAATTTCTTCCAAATCCGTTCAGTAGTTTTTGCGTGAAAGAGTAACAAACATCCACCCATCCATACAAACTTTCATGTTTATAATATTATAGTAGGATTTGAAAGTTTGAATTTTTGGATGTTTGTTATATTAATAATTAATAAATAATTTTGGGTATCCTAAGCAACTAAATAAATTATTGCATATTTTACATTATATGTACATATATTGCAATTAGCTAAACTCTAGACAGGTGTGGAAAAGAATCATTATTTGTCCTTAAACCCTTCGTATGTGAGAACGTGAATCCACGCGAGACACGATGGCTTTTTAATGAATTAGGTAATTTCGGTATTCAACCGAGTAATGCATTTAATTTTGTGGGAAAAAGAGCTATAACTACGACAATCTTAATTGACACAACGCAAGAATTTTTTTCTAAAAATAATAATAACCTTCTCCATTTTTTAAATATCTCATCGCTTTAAATGAGACCAAATTAAGTCTAGATTTTCTAATTAGTTTAGCATAAACCTATTATCTCAAACATTTTATTTGAGAAATAAGTTCATAATCTTTTGAATTAATTATCCTTGTGGTAGCCCTGTAAGTTTCTTGAATTAAAACACGTAGGACACGTCGGTAGGTGTTCATAAAATCTAAAATTCTGAATATTATAATTTTTTAGTTTTAAAATTATGTATGTTTAATTACATCTATGTAAATTATGTAGATTAAAATAAGACCAAAGTTTTCTATATTTATACTTTTAGAATTCATTTGTTTAAATAAAGGTTACATTTACATTTCTTATAATTTCTGTGTTTAAATTAAACGAAATTAACCTATTATGAAATTGATAGATAATAGGTTAATTTCGCAAAATAAAAATCAAACCTTTAACAGTTTCATGTTATGGTATAAAAGTTTCAACTAGATAGACCTCTAAAGAATCTCTATAAGCACTAACAAGTAGAGATTAGTAACTGAAAAAGCTAAACATACAAACGCACCACACATCCACACAAGCACATCCCACACACATACATACACATTTCTCTTGAATTTTCTAAACCAAATTCATTTAATAATTGCCACGCCAAACTTCTCAGTAACATAAGTAACGCGTAACATAAACTTCATCCGAATAAACTCTCGTGTGTAATGCTGCTATAAGTATTTCTGCAGGCGTTTGTAACTCGTTCTCCTGGAAGTCTTAAAAGCTTTACTTCACCAACAATACTAATAGTCAAGATGAAAAAGGCTTTTAATATACAAGGATAATAGTCCTAAGTTTTTCAAATGGAGCTTTATTACTTATTATGTTTAAAATTTTTGCGAGATGATATCGAATTCTTATTGAAAATTGACTGACCGCTTAAAGTACTTTACATACTAGGTATGTGTAGGTTTACAAATGAAAAAAATATTAAATATATATTAAATAATATTAAGCCTTAAATTCCGCGTAGGATTAGACAAAGGTGTAGCATAGTGTTGAGTAGCCCCCTCATTTCGCCAGTTATGTTAAAGTCACCAGTGTGTTGAAAGTAACACTGTAGTTCCTATTTATTTAGGTACTGAGAGACAGGACGTAGGAAGGTAGGGTTAATAATTCAAAAACAAATGATGACTTCTTGCTCACACCCTAGGTACATTACGGCAATCTTCTTGCATAATTTATTGTAACTTTCTCCCCAAGAATGTACATTTAGGTAATTATTTATGTGAAAGGTCAAGGAAAGTAATTGTTAAGCAAATTGACTGACAACTCAAATGGTCCAAATATTCTGTAGATAGAGTATTGAACAGAATATTAGCTGTCAACTAGTTTATGAGAAGTGATGTCAGTCACTTGTAGACTTCATACTGGTACTATTGTAGTCGGGACATCATCATCATTATCAGCTTACAGCAGGACATAGGCATCTCCAATTGCACGCCATTCAGCAAATTGTCGGCAACTGTCATCCAGTTGCTACCAGCCACCCTGCGAAGATCGTCGCTCCACCTAGCCCGAGGGCGTCCTACCTTATGTTTGCCGATTCGCGGTCTCCACTCAAGAACACATCTACCTCAACGGTCAACATATTATTAGCCTTAGAACCGATGTAGTCGGGTAATACTTTCCAAAGAAATCGTATTGTGACAGCCGCATTTTTCGTGCGAGGTTGTTTTAACTAGAAAACGGTTTGCAAAGGAGATAGAGAAAAAATATTTTTGTCTCATTTACCCCTACTGGATCTAATAAGTGTGTCCTTGTCCCATTATCATTATTATTTAGTGACTTGAGAAATTCTATGTCTACGGTTTATTCAAACCACAACTGTCATACTTTGACAGTTGTATGATATCGCTACAATACGGCAAATTGACTAAAGGTGTCAATTTGCTTAACAATTATTTTCCCTGACTGTATTTGGTTACAAAACGTGTCCCCAAGTAATTTAGGTACTAAAAGAAACTAGGAATCGTTACTAGCACTGAGTTAAACTTTGTAGACGTAGCTTAAGTATTTATGAGAAAGGTAGGTAGGCACTCAAAAGTTATGTACTTTATATAATAACTTAGGTAAGTCTTACTTAACTATAGAACATAATGGCTTGACAGTCAGACACAGAACTTATCATTTCTATTTTCAGCGGCTTTGGATGTATAGCGCTAAAGGTTTCGTTAGGTGCATGGCCAAAATCAGTACTAACGCCCTGCGATTTCGTGTTTTCAATAAAACAATAAAGTTGCACAAATGTTTTTAACAGCGCCCCCCTGTCAAACGTCATTCGAGCGCCAAAAGATCCTTGTAACACTGTACAGTATGTTGTGTGACAGTCTACCTATATGTAATAATCTACCTAAGTGCAGTGGTGGGCCAGTGGTAATAGCCGCAACTTACGAGCTGTGTAGGTCCGAATCCAGACAGGCGCTTTACTTTGTGTAAATTATTTCGTCACCACTGCCCTCAAAACGGTAAAGGAAAACATTGTGAGGAAACCGGCATGTCCTAGAACCAAAAATCGAAGACATGTGGCATCCCGCACTGGGCCCACATGGTGGATTACTACCCACTCCCTCTCACAGAGAGGAGGCCTGTGTCCTAGCAGTGGGAACATTATGGACTGATTAGGGACTAACCACACTTATTCAACTGTGTTCATCTTTTGTCCATAGAAAACAACGATTTTGTATAGAATGCGTACGCATCCGTAAAGCTGAAAAAATGCGTACGCATTCCATACATTTGAGCGACAAAATATCCTTGGACAGTGTTTTGACGGGCAGTTAAAGGACTGTTTTATAATATCTAAAAGATTACCGATCTACGTAAGAGATTATCCACAAGATCTTATAACGTTTCACGCATATAGAAATCCCATTCAAAACAAAATACCCCTGTTTGGATCCTCAAAAAACCCCAAAACTTCGTCCAGTTCCAATAAACCCAGTAATCCATCAATTTCTCATATCACTAAAACGTTTGTATAACGTTATCAAATTAAAAGCTTGTGTGGAATCCTACGTTGCACGTCCCGCGCACAAAGTTATTGGGTACAGAAGGTTGGCTCCACACAACGAGCGAGAACGCACGCACACAATAGTCACGCTATACGTACAGCGAGTGCAAGCGTACTCGTCAAAGTCAAATTATTTACTTCAAGAAGCTCCCAAAGAACTCTAAAAGTGCCTTATAATTGCCTTCTTCAAGCATCCTTCTATTTTCTTGTTAATTTTGACGTTCACTAGTTATTTTCGTTTCCAAAAGGTAGTTTCGTATAGAGAATAATGGGCAAGAAACTCCATAGGTACCTACTCTTTTAATTATTTATACAATTATATGTGAAGACAATGTATCTGGAATAAAATAGGTACTACAATAGGTACAAAGTATTACAAATTAAGCAATGACAGATAAATTAAGTAGGTATGTTTGTATGTAGAAACAATGTCATAAAAATAATTAAATTAGCAACCAGATTGATTTTGTCTAGACTCTAGATTCCAATAGAGCAGGACTAGCATGATTTCAAGCATTCTTATCTTGAATATTGTCGCTCTAGATGTTTTGATGCGAAATTGTCCATCACGCAATTACCTCTCCCGCTCTGAGCTGAGCGGAAGGGCATGTCAGACTTCTACTGACTAAAACCCACCCGTGTTCCTTCAGTTGCCTGTGACAGGGGCCACGGTATATCTTTCGACCAACCCGCGGCCCTGGCAGGCATTGGCCCTAGCGGACCCCGTCAGTTCATGCTGACATCTCTTTGAGGCGCGCGTGGAACACAACACGCCGTTGACCCGGGCGTGGTCCTTACCGGGCGGCGAGCTGCCCATTGCTCGCCACCCGCAAGCCCGCGCCTACGGTGGCCGGGAGTTGGCTGTTGACTCCTGTCCAGGGCGTCTCCTACGGCGACTAGGGGCGTGAGGGCGCAGAGATTGTCTCTCCCTCACGCGCTCCACCTCCTCCTTTACGAGCATTACTGCTTCGCAGAAGGAGGTGACGGCCTCCCATGCACTCTCGCTCCGTACCATGGCCTGGACCAGGGCCGGACGCGACAGATCGCCGCCGCCGATCGCCGCCACGAGGACACGGCGGTGCTCCGCCCAAGCCGGGCAGACGTCCACCGTATGCGCCACCGTGTCCTGCACGCGAACTTTCTGGTGATACCTTGTACGAGTATGTACAGGAGGTTTACTTCACTTAAAACTGACTTTTAGTAACATCTTGTAATGAGACTTTGAAGCACTTAGTAAGGTGGGACCTTGTAGGTTTAATAGTCACCAAAGATGCCAAGGTGTTTTTTTTATGTATGTACAGTCACAAGCACCAATATGTCAACACTTGACAACTTTCAAATGCGATTTTTTCGTGAAATAACGAATGCAACGTTGAAATACGATACATTACAGAAACATATGGGTTCGGAAATGCTATGTTCGTAACAACATAAAATTTCATTAAAAAATAAAGGAGTAAATCGCTTTTGAATAAAGCCGAGTGTATGCTCGTGACTGTACAGTCACGAGCAAAAGTACTGTGTGTGACTGTACATACAAGAAAACATACGGTATTTTATTTAATATTCAATAATAATATAGTAGCTATTATTGACATTTTAATTTGAAATTATTATATTAATTATTTTATTAGTTTACCTTAATAATGTATTGAAGTCTAAAATTTAATTTTGAAATTATTATATTAAGTATTTTATTAGTGACATTAGTGTTCCTTAGTATTTAAATTTGAAACCTAATTTGTTAAATTTTTGCATGCCAATACTCGGGCAGAATGTGTACGGGCCAATATATATATTTTTTTACCAACTTTTTGTTAAAAACCTACATTCTATGCGAATAAATGATTTGATTTGATTTGAATAAAATAACCAAAAGCATGTAATATACATAAAATTTATCAAAACAGGTTTTTGTCTCTCCTGGAAAATTGACAGGTTCGTATTTACGAGGTGTCACATCTAGAGCGACGATATGTTCTTTTATTTACGAGGTGTCACATCTAGAGCGACGATATGTTCTTTTATTTACGAGGTGTCACATCTAGAGCGACGATATGTTCTTTTATTTACGAGGTGTCACATCTAGAGCGACGATATGTTCTTTTATTTACGAGGTGTCACATCTAGAGCGACGATATGTTCTTTTATTTACGAGGTGTCACATCTAGAGCGACGATATGTTCTTTTATTTACGAGGTGTCACATCTAGAGCGACGATATGTTCTTTTATTTGTATTATGCTCGTTTACATAGTATACTTTGAACATAACTTTTGAATTTTCTTTCACTCGAGATTTGTTTGTGATCGCCGTACGTACGCCTCTATATGTGCGTGCGCCTGTTTTCACCCGTCGCATGGAGCTGGCCTTCTGTATCTATCTATTCCGTGTCTGAAATCCGCCAGCCGCGTTCCGTGGATGGTCCACTCGTTACAGATTTCAAAGCGGCGGATATTACTCCATGCGGTTATTTTCTGTTTTATTTTCATATACGTCCAGGGCTTGCACGGGTATCAAATTGTCAAAAAATTTTAGGCTTTCGAAGTAGGCGGAAAAATGGAAGGGAGAACTCAATTTTGAAATGTGAAGGTAGTACAGCGTTGTTTATTGTTTTAACTTTAAGGCACTACTGTGAAGGCGAAGGAAAATTTTGTGAGACCTTCAAACAGCGGAGGGACCTGCTGGAAAATAATTTAAGATTTCGCTGTAGCAATTAAGGTACTATTTTTTACATAAACGATTCGGAAGGTACTAAATACTACGCACGTTAAACTTTAGCTTTCAATCGAACTCAGCGTAAAGTCTTGCTGCGTATACAGACATGAGGAAATAATAAAAAAAATCTCCAACATGCATTTAGTTTACTTATACCTCTCAATACTCAATTCTTTATTGCATTCCATATTTAGATAGATGGTATAACAAAGTAAAAGATCAACATGAACCCTGTCGGGCAGAGCTAAATTAGGAGAGAGGAAAAGGGCTAAGTAGCAATTCAATATCAGTGACGTGTTCTTCAGTGAAAAGAGGCTTTGGCTAATTTTGAGGTTTTACAGCTTCAACTCGAGTCCCATTTTTATACCTCCAGAATCAATGACATTTTAAACCATAGGTTCTCAGAGTGGGCGATGAAAAAAAAATCGGTTGATCCATACATTATGTCGAGTTATGCGAACATACGAATAAATCTATGGATCAACTGATTTTTTTTATCAAAGTATTTTGTTAACATGCTTACCATGTCAACAAAATACTTTTTTGAAACATAAAAGCGATATTAAAATATAAAATATAGAAATATGGTGCCGCGGACTTTTTTGTAGAACTTTTTAAGGCGGAACAGATTGCCATACATTGTTTTTAGTTATACAGGGTTATTGGCAAAACACTAACAACCTTGCAGGACTGGATTACTAATATCATAAACAACAACTTTTGTTCTATGACTTTTTACAAAACATAATACATTTACCAAAAACAAACCTTTATGATTTCGTTGTTCTATCTAACCCCCGCTCCTGTACTAGGCACAGCAGTTTGTTTACCTAACTAGCGCTTTCTTTTGCTTCGCATAGATTTCGTAACAGAAAATCAAATATTTCAATTGGTTGAATTGAAATATTCTTATTTTTGTATGAAAATCTGATGAATTAATAAAAGTCATAGAAAAAATGTTGTTGTTTATGATGCTAGTAATATTGTCCTGAGAGGTTGTTAATGTTTTACCAATAACCCTGTATACAACTGTTTAGGCAGCGCATGCAAATAATTCTGTTTTAAGAGGTATTTCTTTCCGACTTGCAAGACAAAAGTTGTGATAGCTCAGCTAAAATGCATGATTTAAACATAATTTATAGCCTCTAACACTCACACATAATGTAGCTTTCTACCAGTGAAAATATTTTTAGAATTGGATCATTAACGCCGGAGATTACCTCCTACATACATACAAACAAACAAACAACACCTCTTTATAATATTAGTATAGATGTCGCTGTATCATGCTGAGATACGAGGCTTTTGGCCTCGTACGAGTATAGGACTTTCTGTTTCATTTTTCTTTTTGTTACTTTTTTTTATATATTTTGGCTTTTTATTTTTGACTTTGTGCTTCGTTTAGTTTGTGATTTTCCTGTACGAGTCGCAATAAATATTTTTTCTTTCTTTTCTTTCTTTCTTTCTTTTCTTTCTTTTCTTTCTTTCTTTTCTTTCTTTCTTTTCTGTCTTTCTAACTATTAAAAAAACTATCACATAGAAAACCGTAGTATTCGTAGAGTCATCCTTAGCAAGGATCCAGCACACCGTGTGATGGAAGCCTCTGGGATAACCGTCAGCTCGGACGTCTAGCTGCATTACAGCCGCGGCTTATGATATAAGTCACTACCTCTCCCGCTCTCATCTCTCTGTGGCTAAATTATTTTGTTAAAACTGTAGTAGTAGGGTAGGAGGCAGGAAAGTTTATCTATACAAGGTCAAATTAAATTAGCTAGCGATCTCCGCTGGCGTGATGGGTAACGATATCTAAATATGGAACAACAAAAAAAAACATTATGACTTTTTTGATGACCGCAGTCACTTGATATATCAGTTTAAGAAATCTTTTTTTTTTTGTATGCTTCTATACCCTGTCCATTAGGTTAACCGTTTTTTGACAGCTGTCTTAGAACGTATATATTCCAGATTACGTAAAAGTTAACTTTAAAATGCGTAATAAAATTAATATATAAACTGCCTTGTCTTATTGAATTATCTTATTTATGGCTTCTTATATACATTATAATACCGTACGTGTATCAATCAATGTACAGTACATTGATTGTTATGCTTTCACTATGTATTGCTGCAATCACTAGTTCCATCTGTCAAAAAACGGTTTATTTAATGGACAGGGTATGAATTTGACATAGATAATTTAGGAAGAAGTTAGAAGGAATCACAAACTGAATGTCACACTTAACAAAGTTCTAATTCCATTGCAACCCAAAAACTAATTAGGACCTTTTTGTTACAATGGTCACTCAAAAATCAACTTAGAATACATTTCTCTAAAGTAGGTAACTGATTAAGTGGCGTCGATTATCTGAGATTATGAACACTGCTATACACCGAGTTACCTGCCACCATTCCCTCTCACAGTGACAACGATCATCTGTCACATATCGAAATACGATAGGAAAAAAAGCAATATACATTGATATGTACATACAAAATATGATCCGTAGATTGACACGCGATGCACGGACCACTCAACACGAAACATTCTGTATCGGATGTGAAAATAAAACGCAAAAGTTGCCTTCATCAGTTGTTGCATCGACATGTACGAAATTAATAAGTATCGAAGTTGGAGCCGCATGGCTATTCACAACCATCCGACAGGCTATCGTATCGAAAATGACACATTTCGATAACCCGATTTGCCTTGCCCCCGACAGCAAACAGAGAGGCAATTCTCGTAATTTTAAGAACGCTCACATTCTGACCTCGATCTCAATCTGTCAAAAATACCTCTAATTTCCCTACATTTTTGACAATTTTATGACATTGATGTTCGCTGAGATGAAAAATGATTGCGACTAGATTTTGGACGTTTTAATTACAGAAATTGGCCTTCAGACGACGGAAGAAATAGCGGTCGTCTATTTGATTTAAACTGACAAATTTTTCAGGTTTTGGACTTGTGAACAACGTTTAGAGGACTCCTACGATAACATTGACTGATGTTCGATACAGTTTTTACGGTTTCATAGAAATATACATTGATGTCGTCTCTTTCGGTGAGGTTTTAACGGGCACACGCTCTAAAGTTTAGGAGATACGAGTAAGTCAGACAGATGAAAGGAGTGTTCCCGGTACTCAAATTTCCGGCCAGTCAGAAAGGAAATCGATATACTTAAGGGTCAAGATACCATCACCAAGTCCATGTAGCTGCTGAGATAAATTACATATACCTAAGTTGGTATACATCTTTGTAAATAGTGTGCTTATCTTAACTTTTCGTTGGAAAACTTGCTCATTGTTGAAAACAAGAAAAGTTAATAACGAATTGTAGCATTCAACTTTTTCTTTTTGTTAGTTTTTACAAGCTGTCAAATAACCTAGCCTAATCTATCAGCAACTTTCACAAGATTTTTCAACTACTCGTAATTTTGAACTCAAACTACAGTTCGGCCGACGAGAGAATGCGTTCTTGACACCTGTCAGTTTCCTACAAACGAATACTTACGTGTTTTGCGAATTAGATCTTTATTAGCTACTAGAATTGTCGCACTGACAGGTGTCAGGAACGCATTTTCTCGACGGCCGAACAGTAAGCTCTAGTCATGATTTGGACCAAAATATAGCCGTATGTATGTCTATATCTCTCAGGAACTAATCATGCAATCACAGAAAAGGTACATATATTTATTACATATAGTATATTCGTTTAAAATTATGTGCATGTGATGAGAAGGGACGAAACGCATGTGACTAAAAGAGTGATGAATATACGTGTTGATGGATGGAGAGGCAGAGGAAGGCCGAAGAAAAGATGGATGGATTGTGTAAGGAATGATATGAAAGAGAAGAGAGTGAATGATAGCGTGACGGTTGACAGGGGAGAATGGAAGAAAAAAACGGGTTGCGCCGACCCCAAGTACCTAACATGGAATAAGGGCAGGAAGATGATGTTGATATTGGGTTAAAAGTTAAAGTCTTGAATCATAAAGGAAATAGCTATATGGAATAACACTAAGTTGGTAAGAAATAGTAAACTAAAAGACTAACATATTGGTAAAAATATATTTGGCTATCTTCTGTCCGCGACTTCGTTCACGTGAAGTTTACCGTTTTAACATGAAACTCTATCTCTCTCTAACTAACTATATCTCTATGGCACTCAACAATAGTGCAGCTTTCTATATGTGAAAGAATTTTCGTAATCGGATCACTAGTTCCGAAGATTACTACCTACATATAAACTCACTAACCTCTTTATAATATTAGTTTATATGTAATGGTAATAGCTTCGAGTACATGGTGTCTCCAAAGAGATCTGAACGCGAACAATTATAAGCATAACTACGCCACACGAAAGTTAAAACCAACCGAAACAGGATATAACTGGATTTATTTAAGTCCATAAACTGAACCAGAACAGTACAATAAGACAGTCCCATCCTTATCCATTCACAGTGACAGTTAGTGATGTGCTCGGTCCATACTTATCGACTTGTGTCGCATCACTCGCTTCCGGAAAACCTGACCATGTAGGATTATATTTATTAAAGAGGGATTTTATTTTAAAACTTCCTTATTTATTTATTTTACCATATGTACAACAGACAAGAAAAAACAGAACAGAAAAAATAGGTACAAGGGCGATGCATATTTCATAAGAAATCTCTTCCAGCATACCTGCGATAGGACAATAGATAAAGAGATGTAGACAGCGTGTAAAAGAGTTTAGGAGACAAAAAAAATAATACATAAAAATCAAAAACAATTCACTAAAACTAAACAAAAATTATAAGAATATACTAACATACATCTCTGTACCTATTGTCCTATCTCAGGTATGCTGGAAGAGATGTCTTATGAAATAAGCATCACCTCTGTACCTATTTTTTCTGTTCTGTTTTTCATTGTCTGTTTATATATGTGTGTACATAAATGGTAAATACATACAAATAAACATACATAAGTACATATTTCTAAAATAATATCACTAGAATGATAGTAATTGTAACTTACTTTATAGGAACGGATTTGTGAGTGTTTGTTGGAGATCTAGATTGGGCTAGCAATCACACATACATACATAAACTTGCGCCTTCTTCCCATGGCGGTAGGCAGAAACTACAAAATGACACCTGCTACAATCCTTACATACTCCTTTTTCTTCGTTTACGTTCATACTAATCAGTAATCATACGTATGGGTTCGAATTTAAGTGCAGGGTGGCAGGGCAGCCGAAGCCTGTCGGGGTAGCGGGATCGTCCGGAAAGGTTACCGCTGCCTGGTACATAAAGGGCTAAGGAAGGAACACGGGTGGGTTTTAGTCAGTTATAGTCTGACACTCCCTTCTGTTCCACCCAGAGCAGGAGGGGTCATTTGATGATTTCCCATCCTCAAAAAAAAAAAAGGGTAGCAGGGACATCGACGCGCCTGTCACCATGACTTCGGTTCATAGTTCTGAAACCCCCTATGGTAGAAATGTTTCGTCAGTTATAAAAAAAAACAGCTGTTTCATAGTAAATTACAATACCTACGCAGTCAAAATGTACGAAACACAAAAAATGCCATCCTGTATAAGTACATACCTCTATCATCTGCCTAGCCTTTTCCCAACTATGTTGGGGTCAGCTTCCAGTCTAACCGGATGCACCTGAGTAATAAATACCAGTATTTTACATGGAGCGACTGCCTATCTGACCTCAACAATCCTGTTACTAGGTAACACGAAACCCCTTGGTAAGACTTTCGGGCTTCTGACGAACCTTAAGGACTGCCAAAGATCCACGAATAACAGCCGGGACCAATAGCTTAACGTGCTTTCCGAGGCACGAGGGGTCTTGGTATACTCGTATAAAGATGGTCACCCATCTATGGTCCAACCGCGGCAAGCATAGATTAACCTTATCGATCGACCGACGTTATTACTTTCCCACAAGCCCCTCAAAAGTACATACCTATTATACGTATTAGTATTGAATTGATCGGAATGTTGGAATTACCCGAGTTTTGCACCCAAAACAGTATTCGAAGCCCGTTTGACATAAATAAGGTAACAACGACCTAATTCCGGCCTAAAAGTGGTTTCCGAATCCACACTGATTTGCATTCGGGTCCCATTAACGGCATTATCTCAGGTACCATCTAATTGACATTAATTAAGAGATCCCCCCTTGAGATAATCGATATACCGCTTCTAATTAATTGTGTATCGATATTAAATTGAATAATTTAGGTTAGTGAGCAATAAAATTAGTCGAAGTGTTTACTTTAACACGTCGGTTATAATCCTATATCTTGTTTAGGATTTTAAACAGTTTTTTATTTTTAAACATTTCTTTTGATGCTTTATAAAATAGGTACCAGCAGCGCCCCGCGGTTGTGCCGATCCCGAGGGAATATCACGATAAAAAGTATCCCATTTGTTATTCTAATGTATGTAAGCTATATTACTGTAAAGTTTCGTCAAAACCCATTCAGTCGTTTTTGCGTAAAAGAGTAACAAACATCTATCCATCCATCCGCACAAACTTTCGCGTGTTTATAATATTAGTAGGATTGGATATTACTAGGAAGTAGGACGACAAGATAGGTAGGATATCGTATTATATAGATAGAGCAGTGGTGGCCCATTGGCAGGTGCCCCGACTTACGACTTGTAGGTCGTGGTTTCGAACCCAGGCAGGCGCCTTACTTTGTGTAAATAACTTCATCACCACTGCTCTCAAAACGGTGAAGGAAAATATCGTGAGGAAACCGACATGTCTTAGAAACAAAAACTCGAAGACCTGTGACAGCTACCAACCCGCACTGGGCCCGCGTGGTAGATTATAGGCCACTCTCTCTCACAGAGAGGAGTCCTGTGTCCCAGCAGTGGGAACATTTTAGGCTGATTATGAGGTAGGATATAATACACTTGTAAAGATAACCCCGTTGTATTTCCCTAGGGATTGATTTTTGAGAATAGGTTAGGTTAGGTCTTATGAAAGCCTTCTGGAAAGGCTCTACACCATAGGAAAGAATGTTTTTTTTCTCATTTGGACATTTAATCCTCAGCAGTTTTGGCTGCGTTGTTATAATTATTATCAATAAGTGGGTTCCACCATTAATCTGTTTTAAATAGATTTAACAGCAACTGCACAATATGGGTGCATGAAATAACAATTGGACAATACAAAGCCCCTATCATTGAGTGATATGAAGTATTAAAATACATAATACGCCAATTATCTGCAGTAGGATTAACCGCATCCCATTGAATGAAACATCGAAAACCGTTTTTCTCATGAATAAACATTTTGAAAATTAAATCGGCTACTTTTTACATAACCGTATACATTAAATCGATACCAAATGGAAAGTCATCGATGTTCGGTAAAACAAGATACTTTTAACAAACCTACGCGATACAACACTATTTTAAAAGAACCCAGCAATCGTTACAATTCAAATTTCACTGCTTTCCCATAGGAAAAATAACACAAAGTTACGAAACTTAGTGATGCGAGTGAGTTTATTCGAGTTAATCGAGTGATTTTGATTCCAATTCAATTGTTTTGAAATCTAATAAAAATTGTGTGCGCTTAATTGAATTTAGTAATTGTTCATTTTGAATATAGAAGCTTTCGTATTTAAAAAGTAAATAGTCAATAGTTTTTAAATGTTAGGAGATGCCAATAAAATTGCATTTAGATATTGGCAAAACAATTTTTCCAATATCTAAATGCAATTTAATTGCTTTTGAATTAAATTATAGCTATTCGGTATTGGCTTCAACTGATATTATCATTGCTTATGTGTTTAGATTAATATATCTGAGGGACAATTCTCGTCGAACGTTCACAGTCTGATAAAAATACCTCTAATTTCCCTACATTTTGGACAAGTTTTTGATATTTTTTTGTCGCCGAGATGAGACTGCGACTAGATTTTGAACGTTTTAAATTATGAGAATTGGCCTTCTGATTTTGGACGTGACAAAGGGACTAGACAGCAATACCAGGAAGATAATTTATCTAAAATAATATGCTATAAAGATGTGTGGGTGTGCTATAAACATGAAATTGTCCCACTACGTCCATTTGCCTTAGTATAACCATTTTATAAACTGTCATAGAATGGCAGTTATGATTTGAATATTTGACACTTTAAGTTGGTAGCCAATTTGATAATCAATTAATTTCCCCGACCTTATTTATACCCCTTGGGTTTTTATCTGTAGGTACCTAATGTTTGTTTTTTTTAATAAATAAATTAGTGTCTTCTTCTTCAATACATCTTTTTAGCACTCATCATAATATGGCCGATGCTTATAATTTACGGACCGTTATTGGTTAAGATTAAGACTCTTGTATCTTTACCAATGATGAAGCAAGGACCTCATAGCTTTGCATAGTAGACCCTCCCATATGATATGGAAGTAGTTATCACAGGTAAAATTAGAAATGAATCTATTTATATGCCCAGTTTGGTAATTAAAAATACTATCATTGGTAAGCAAAACAATTCGTTTTAGTTTATAGGAACCGAGCATTAGTAGTCACCTCGGATACTAGCCATAAGATCTTTCACTAAGTCCATTCTTAGCACCTATGGTCTCCCATTTAAAAAAAATGTAGGTACTTTCCGACTAAGACGTTCTAATCGAATGATTACAATAACCTACAGCTAATGTTGAATAAAAATTAAATAAAGTCCATCAAACACTAGCGCCGATTCCCTTGTTAACAAACGTAACTAAATTTAAGTTCAGTGCATCTTTTTCTTTCGATTTCATTAAGAAAAGGAGAGAAGATAAATATTATTTTAGTCCTGTCAAATTAGTCAGCGCCTGACGTAAATTGACGTATTTTTAGTAGCCATGTTTTTAATCACGTCTAAACTGTATAATTATGGAGTAAGTATCTTAATTTGACAGGATTAAACTAATATTTATCTTCTGTCGTTTTCTTAATGAAATATAAAGAAAAAGATACACTGAACTTAAATTAAGTTTAATTTGTGAACAAGGGAATCGACGCCAAGGCTTTCATTTTTAACCGACGAAAAAAACGGAGGAGGTTCTCAAGTCGACGCGTATTTTTTTTTATGTATGACCACAAAAAACTTTTTACAGAGTAGTCCGATTTTGATAATTCTTTTTTTTATATAATTTTAATAAAAAATATTTTTTATAAATTTAAATAATTTTGAGTCGGCGCCGTTTAAATTTAAGGCAATTTAGTGATCTTTGTTTATTGATTGTTTGGCGCCGACTCAAAATTACTTAGGTATACTTACACTATTTTAAGAACTTAGTTATTAAGGTTAAATAAAAAAGGTTTATTATTCTTTGGTTTTTCAGTTTTTTCGGCGGTTTAATTTTTTTGTTAAAAAATTTTTGACAGTTCAACAACATTCATTGCGTTATTTACGTTGTTGAGCAGACAAATTTTTCAAACATATGAATCAATAGATTAGCGACATCCTTCAAAATAATTCAGAAAGTGTTAAAAGTGTGTTATGTTAAAAGTGTTTTACGGAATTAGGGTGCAGGATCAAACAAAGATTGGTTATTCAAACACAACGAAACCACATAAAGTTTTCCATTAACAAACGTTATGGCGGAACGTTGCATCAAAACGGACGTTTTCAGCCCACACGCCTATATAATAAACTATTGTTTTATTCATAATAACTATTATTTTATTGCCAGCACGTGGGAAACGGCTTTGTTATCATTTTTAAGTAGCACAGCTTTTATGCCCATCTGGTTTGTCGTTTACTGGGCAAATACAATATGGCCCCTTGTCAGTGGGTTCATCTAGGACAGTACTGCCACAATGTGTATCTGCTAAGAAGCATAAGTATGATCGGTCTATAATGTTCCCACTGCTGGGACACAGGCCTCCTCTCTTTGAGAGGGAGTGGGCCATAATCGGCCACGCGGGCCTAGTGCGGGTTTTGTTAAGAAGAAGACTATATGCTACTTTCTCTGTAACATCCTTTTATCATCGTAGGTCTAGTGTAGTGGTCGCAAGCGCTAATCCTGATCATGACGTCCTGAATTCGATTCCCAGGTTGGGCAAAACGTGGGTTTTTCTATCAGGAACTTCTATGTACCTTGTGAGTCTGGATTTGTGGCCGATTGATGGCAATAGGCTCGCTCCCTATTACATGGGACTTATTTATTTATTTAATAGGGACAAAAAACAGTTACATGCTACAAAATACAGAGAAATACCTAAACGAAGATTTAACAAACACGTAACCCACACCATTGTCCACGTTTTAACTAAAGGTTAAAAGAAGTGCTAAAAAAGAAAAAGAAATATAAATATAAAACACTAGTCGCTGCCACAACTATGCTGTGTTACTTAGTTTAGCTGAATTTAACTTAAAATACTCGCTAACCAAAATATCCACTGCAATTCTCTTAAACGATTGCTTAGATAGACAAAATATATCTAGTTCAATAAAATGCGTGTTGTAAATATCAACAAGGTGACGAAGAGGTGCACGTTCCCCAGCGTTAGTCCTGCATTTGTCTGTATGGAACAGTTGAGGGACGCGAGGGACTTAAAACATAATTGGCCCAATGTGAGTGTTCGTGCTAAGGTACAGCTCTGCCTTACCGTTCGGGAAATAAGAGGCGTGATGCTATGTTACGCTATGTTTTCCTTTAGCGTTTAGACCTCGCCTATGTATTATCATACATATATAGTATAATCAGCCTGTAACGTTCCCACTGCTGGGACACAGCCCTCCTCCCTTCGAGAGGGAGTGGGCTATTATAATCCAATCCACCACGCGGGCCCAGTGCGGGTTGGTAGATGTCACGTGTCTTCGAATTTTTGATTCTAGGACATGCCGGTTTCCTCACGATGTTTTCCTTTACCGTTTTGAGAAGAGCAAAGGTGATGAAAAAATTTACACAAAATAAAGCGCCTGTCTGGGTTCGAACCTACAACCTACAACGCGTATGTTTTTGTGCCGTGAGCGTTACCACTGGGTACCATTGCTCTATCCTACCTATTAAGTTATACATAATAAGTACTATCGCCAAAATCCGACCGTACTATGACCACCGTAAGGACTATTTTTGCTTGCAGCGCATATTATTAGTCGACCTAAAAAGGATCCTCTTTTGTTTTACTTACGGACGCAGCTGTAGTCATCATGTGCAATCAGTTTAATTTTCCCGTAAATCATCCAAAAAACAAGACTTAAATTCACTGTGTGCTACTGACTCCCATAAATTCATTATTAATTATATTATCGAAATACTTTTTGCCAAATCTTCTTAAGAATCTCACATTAAAGATAAGAGCTATTGATTTACGAATGTTTATGCACTTATTAACGCCACAGGTGGCACAGACGTGATAAACTTTCCCATAATGTCTTTGTGACATCCAAAAACGTGAATTACGCATCCGGTCTTGACACCACATGGCGGTTACGAGATTTAAAAAACAATGGTGGTTTTTTTTTTAGAATTTGGCGTCTCGTAGTTGACCTTGAGAGGTCGTGACTACTTAACCGGACTATCCTGTGGTTGCCTTAAGAAATCTTAAAGTCCCAGCCAGGGCTAAAACTAATTAAAAACTAGGCGACTGCACGCTAAGGGCACCCCCTGTGGGGTACGAACCTCGGCTTAGGGCGTCGCTGGGAGAGGGCAGCAAAGGGACAGGCTGGATCGAATTTATATTTTTAGTGCTTTGATGAGCACGGCGTTTCCTAAGACTATCTCTGAGAAGAAAGGCCGAAACAAACTCAGAGGTTACGGTCGTGAATTTACATTTAATAGCTCAGCTGCAACGCGAGCTGGCTCTTCATCAATGAAGGGTCGGGCTGGACAATGGTGGTTCGCAGAGTGGCAATAAATACCTGTCCTGTACAGGAGAGCACACAGGAGAACACCACAGGAGAGTACTTTAGTAATTCAAGTCAGTCTACTGTCCAGACAGCATTAAAAATGTGAAAATGTTTGTATAGAAACTTATGCACCCAGTACAACGTGCCAGCACTCTTTGAGATTTAGGTAGATAATTTTAGCAATGATCAACAATCTATATTTTGTTTCTTCGACGAATCTAATTAAGTTTCCATAAAGTACACAAGCTGCTGTTGTGCTTTATACAAGGTCAAGTTAAATTAGCTAGTGAAACTGCAGACGTGATGGGTATCATTATCTAAACACGATAAAATAAAAACAAAAAGATGTTATGGTTTTTTTGGGCTTCAACGACCGCTTGGTTGTGTTGTTACTGGAAGTATGAGTTGAGAAAATTTGGTTTTTTTAGATTTTTACAGTTAAAAAGTGATTTTTAAACTGATATTTCAAGTTAATACACTAGAGCGGTCGATGACCCCACAAAAAAATCATAAGATTAATTTCTTTTTTGTTTTATAATGTTTAAACATCGATATCCATCACATCTGGGGAGTTTCGCTAGCTAATTTAATTTGACCCGGTATACATGTTTATAAGAATAATGTACACAGGATTATGTAACATCATGATTTAAAAGAGTGTCCTTGGAGTTTTGTGCCCATTCTTCTCAATAGAGATCTACGTTTTAGAATGGGCATCTAGCTTTATCTTTCTGACTAACTGACCGACTCTTAGACAGTTAAAAAGTACCTGTAAATGGTTTAATTGAAATAAATGCTTCGAGTTAGAGTTTGAGGAGTTCCTAGTACTTTAAGTACTTACCTATATGCTCTGTCTCAAATATCTGCAAGTCGGATTTCTCTAAACCTCCATATCAATGACAATATACCTATTTAAACAACGTGTATTCAACAGGCTGTACAATAAATATAACACATCTATAGCACCTCCTTTTCGATGTCGTGCACAAATCAACAACAGAGATGACTCACAGATTCGGAATGATCGAGCATTTAAACCAAATGGAGTACAGACGCCAGCACATCAAACTACCCGAAACTGTCAACGTTTCCCAATCAACCTTGAACCTAATGCCAAAGCGATAAACTTGAAAATCTATTAAAGAAATTTGATACAATAACTCTCCAAGTTGGCAATCAAGTAGCCGAAAAGGCCCACAAAGAGACAAAAAAACTTGAACACTGACTATAGCTGTGTTCATAATCTCAGATATCTACATTCCATCGCCACTTAATCAGTTATCTACTTTATTGGCATGTATTCTAAATTGATTTTAGAGTGGCCATTTGTAACAAAAAGGCTCTAATAATATTTTGGTTGCAATGGAATTTGAACTTTTTTAAGTATGACAGTTTGTTGTTCCATAACTTGAAAATTATCTGAAATTCATAATAGCAAAACCTTAATTTTCTCTCGTATTAGCACAAAACATGATAAAAAAGCTCATACTGTAATAAAATACTGGCAAGTTACCAAGGTGGGGGCTATGACTGCCCATGCGTACAAAAACAAATGACGGTGTTCTAATTCAATTCCATAGGCACTCGTGCAGCCAAAATAAATAAACAAAACGCCGCGGTTCTTTTGGCGCTCAAAATTATGTTGACAGGGGGCGCTGTTGGTAAACATTCGTGCAATTGTTTTGTGAAATGTACTGAAAAAACAAGATGGCGGCATTAGTTCCGATTTTAGCCACGCGCCAAAAAAACCTCGTAGTGCTGTAAGCATAAAACTGCCAGGCAATAAGTGGCCAGTACCAATAGAATTACGCCCTGTTTACACCGCAGGGAGTACGATATTCGTCTCAGCCTTCAAAGAAGCCAAAAAGTCGGACAATGCAGCCAGTAATGTCACTCGGACAAGATTCCCACGTCCCCTGTTAGGTCATTGACTGTCGTTCGTTTATCGATTGCCTCGCGATAGTTTTTGCAATCGATTCCAACGATTCTTCGGCCTACCTCGGCTAACGAGAGGTTGATTCGATACCTATATTTATTTTGTTAAGTTTCGTGTGTTCTTTGAAATGATGGAGTGTGTTTGTAGTGGTTCTATGGCTTGGAAAAGTTTTTTTCATCATGTTTTAGTCTCAGAACAAGGTTTTTTCATGTGTGTTGTTAAATGAAGACTGGCATATTGTCTTAATTTAACAATACATATAATAAACCAACAATTTGTCGACAATTTTATGATGACAAATTTTGAAAAGCGCAGGGTCTGTTCCATCCACATCGGCACTTTATATATAGATAGAAATGTCTCTATCAGCTGTATAGCGCGAATATAATAATGATGACGATTTCCATCCAGAAAAGTTGGTTGAAGAGAAGTTTAATAGTTTCTCATAATAAAATTATATCCACGGCACTTTCTACCAGGATCTCATAACAGTGACAGAGTAACAGCAAACATAACACATCTATTCTAAGGGCAGGAAGTTAATAATAATGATGATTTACATCCAAAAAACTTGGTTGAAGAGAAAAAGTATATTAGTTTCTCATCATACAGTATTATGTCCACGGCAACTTGCTACCAGCATCTCGTAACATTCACAGAGTAACAGCAAACATAATATTGTAAGGCAGGAAGATAATAATGATTATGGCTTGTATCTAGAATTATAGATTTGTTTGGAGAGAAGACGTACATTAGTTTTTCATTATAAAATTATGTCCAGTGACAGAGTAACTGCAAGCAACACATCTATTTATTATAAGGTCGGGAAGATAATAATGATAAGCATGTGCATCCAGAAAAGTTGGTTGAAGAGAAGAGTTTATTAGTTTCTCATAATAAAATTATGACCGCGGCTACTAGCTACCAGGATCTCATAACAGTGACAAAGTTACTGCAAACAACACGTCTATTTCCATCACTCCTACATTATGTACGTATACATCATTCATGCCACGTACTAATCATTGCCGCTAGCTTATTACTACAAGCAATTGTATGTGCTTGCCCATTTATCTTCGATAGACGGCGATGCCGATGTATCGAACAGGGATCTATCTGCTACCAATAGGGGGTTGGAGTATGGAGGCGAGAGATAGAGCGCTGGTAAACTTTAGTACTTAGCTCGCATTGCAAGGTTTGACTACTGCATGAATGAAGTAGTGGTCCTCCTTTGGTGATTTCCATTGCCGTACATAAAACTTATAATGAGTAGTGCCTTGTTGCCAAAATCTTTGGACTTCGCATGGTCGCATGGGTGGTGGTAGTATCAATTATATTTTATTGTAATTTTTGACGTTCAATAGTGCCTTTTATGTGGCTATTTGTAATAAATGTTTTAATTTTGACTTTGGTAATCGGATTCAGCGTTTGTTTTAGTTAGCACAAAGAAATAAGCTGTTGGCGCTCTTGACAAAGCTTATGTAAAGCCTCTGGAGATGCTTAAAATTATGATTATGAATAAAATTTTCCTTGCAAGAAAAAATTCCGAACTTTTTAGAAAGATCCCTTTGGTCACATATAAACAAAGTTGTCTAATTTTTTTATAGCCACTTGTAGGCACCATTCTAAAATTGTTTACTATTCATTAGGGATGACGGGCAAAAAAGGCCGCCTTGGCTTATGCAGTACATCATCTGCATAGCCTTTTCCCAACTATGTTGGGGTCGGGTTCCAGTCTAACCGGATGCAGCTGAGTACCAGTATTTTACATGGAGCGACTGCCTATCTGACCTCCAGTTACTGGGTAATACGTTACTCCTTGGTAAGACTGGTTGTCAGACTTTCTGGCTTCTGACGACCCGTAACGACTGCCAAAGATCTACGAATGACAGGCACCAACGGCTTAATGTGCTTTCCGAGGCACGGAGGGGTCTTAGTATGTAAAGGTAGTCACTAGTCTCTCATCCACGGACCAACCGCGGCAAGCGTAGCTTAACCTTATCGATCGACCCGTGCGGCTGTTATTACTTAGCCGCAAGGCCCTCCTGGACCTGGTTTATGCTGCACATCATTAGAAAAAGGCTGTGAATGGGGTAAATTCTAAAAGCGTTGCGCTGTATGTGCTGCTGAGTGACACGCGTTCAATGTAATAATGCACTGAGAGTACTGCTGCGGCTGTCGTGGCGTATTGTGTCAGGGATGTTTGCGGATAATAACATCGATGGTTTTGCCGCCATTATTAAAAAAAGAGGTGCTACCCTGCATACCTATGCACAAGCAATCGATACGCTTCCGTACCGTATTGAACATCAATCAATGTTATCGTAGGAGTCCTCTAACCGCTGTTCACAAGTCCAAAACCCGAAAAATTTGTCAGTTTAAATCCAATAGGTGACCGCTATTCTTCCGACAGCTGTTTGTTGTCGGGGCAAGGCAAATCAGGTTATCGAAATGTGTCATTTTCGATACGATAGCCTGTCGGATGGTTATGAATAGTTGTGCTGATGACGCGTGCTAGCGGCGGCCCAACAGCAATCTTCACAGTGTGTTCGCAGATCAGTGGGATTGCGGGTTGTTCGAAAGAGATACCGTGGCCCCTGGCACAGGCAACTGAAGGAACACGGGTGGGTTTTAGTCAGTAAAATTCTGACACGCCCTTCCGCTCAGCCCAGAGCGGGAGAGGCAATTTGATGATTTCCCACCCAAAATAAAAAAAAAGATCAGTGGGATTCCCCGAGGTTGAATGTTAAGTAACATTATTACTAACCCTATTGAGTTTGTCTGCAAATAAAAGTATTCTATTCTATGTACAGATACAAGGTCAAATTAAAATAGCTAGTGAAACTCTGCAGTCGTGATTGGTAACACGACAAAATATAACAGATTTCATGTTTTTTTAGGGCCCAACGACCGCTGTTAGTGTTGTTACTTAAAGTATGAGTTGAGATAAAGTTTTATCGGGAGTAGATATCGATACCAATCACGTCTGTGAAGTTTACACAAAAAAAAACTGGTATGTCATGTGAATACACTAATAGCGGTCAATGAACCTACAAAAAAATCATCAAATTAATTTAGTTTTCGTTTTGTCATGTTAAGACATCGGTACCCTTCACGTGTGCGGTGTTTCGCTAGTTAATTTAATCTGACCCTGTAGTGCTTTATCTTATTCATACCCTACAGCAGGTGCATATATGCGAATCAATCGAACTGTCACATTGTAAACTGCGATGAGCCGTAGAAGGAATGCCGACGTGTACCGAGATCAAGTTTGTTTCTTTAACTTTTTGCTTTTAAACCAAAGAAAAGCTTCCCAAGTATGCGTTTGTGTTAATATGCATTTAATCAATTAATGTTTGCCGTGGGAGTTGTATGGAAGGAAATTTACATTTAGTGACGCCCTAGGTTTTTAAAGGAGTTCTTGAGAAATAGTTTCTACTGCTTTCAGGTTTCAGACCGTCACTTTAATGCGCTGTCCTCCTTTCTCATTTAGATCAGAGTCCAGCAGCTATTTTTTTTTTTCTGGTTAGTGTCCACGATAGGCTGAGTTGATTACACTATTCAATAGACTAGAATCTACCATAGAAAACAACGATTTTGTATGGAATGTGTACGCATCCGTTCCGCTTTACGGATGCGTAAGCATTCCATACAAATTCGTGGTTTTCTATGGACAAAAGCTGAACAGAGCTGAATAAGTGTGGTTAGTCCCTAACTCGTTCACCAAATTCTCATTAATTTGTCAGTATATTTTTTATTTTTTTTAGTTTGTATTTGCAATATTACTCAACTCCCACTATTTATGTACATATTCGTTACTATTTTTTATTTGTCACACGTTTATCTTATTTAAGTATGCATACACACGTCACGTTGCAGTGTAAAACTGATTTACATCCGTCACCTCACACATCAGGTTCAGTTGAAAACCAGCGTCAGGCACTATTGTCTGGCATTTTTGCTGAACTGGGCCTTTTTGGTGCAGCCGTGAGGCACACTTACCTGCTAACTTCTGACATCGGTCTTTATACTTTCTATTTGTTTTTTTATTAGTTGTTATCTGATGTATGTATCTGTGTATTGTGTGTCTATTAGTCAGTGCTAAATAAATGTTTTTATCTTTCTTTCTTTCTTTCTTTCGTCTTTCAAAAAACCAGATACCCCGAATTTCTGTATTGGACAAGTACTACTACTCATCTATACAATTCATTATTGTAAATTAAAGACGCCTTTCGTGTCCGTCTGTATGACTGCATTGTTCTTCTAAAGTACCTTCGCAACTGATTTTGATGCGGTTTTCACCATCATTTAGATAATATATCGTACAAGGTAGAGACGACAATACGACAGTAAATTAAATTGCGTATATCTAATGACGTTCCCAATCTGCATACAAAAATAAAAAAATTATTAATTATAAATTATTATAATTTTTTTTTATGTTATTATTATAAATTATATTTTTTATTTTTTTTTATTAATTTTTTTTTTTTTTATATATCAATAGTTTAAGTCACTATAGCTAGTCAAAGATTGGCAAAACCCATGGTCGTCCCAACAAAACTATTTAGTTTGTTTGAAAAAATCACTTTTTTTTAATTTCGGTGCTACGATGTCTTTCATAGTTCCAAAATACTGCATTAGTATTGCCAGTGTTCTCATTTATTGTCATAGGTATTGTTATCTCCACGTTGTATAATAAAAAAATCTCGATGTTTTGTCAAGGTCAAAAATCGTGCGAAGTAAGCAATTTCTTTAGACCCGTTGTTGACAGATTGTCTTGCTTTAAACTAGTGATGGGTCGTTGTTGAATTGTTGACGGACGAAACGCAACCGTTCTCCCGACGACGAAAACGGTTGCAGAAAACGGTCGTCGTTGCAACTGGTTTGAAGATGACTTAAAGGTCGAAACTTATCCAACATGGAATAGAATTGCGTTTTAGAGGTTCTCGTTTTAGAGACAACGTGACGCGACGGACAATTGTGATAGAGTTGAACCATTGCATTCTCGACCGTATTTTCATAGTTGCAAAATGAAAAATCGCACCAAGTAATTCGAAGACTGGTTTGTGCAACGAAGACTGTTTTAACCCAGGACGTGAAACGGTTGCATCGTTGCAGAATGCGAAACGGTCTTTGTAAACGGTTCGTCGTCGCAACGCCCACCCGGCCCATCCTTACTTAAAACCAAGATGAAAACAAAACAATAAAACCATTTTTCTGAGTACTGTCACTCTAATTTCCATGGAATATGGAACGATGGAACTCTTAAATTGCTTCTACGGAATACCTCAGTTAATGATAATTTAGATAAAGTTTCAAAACGTTGTCACCTGAGCTTGTGCCTTATTTTATGAATCAATAGAAAAGTTATAAAACCATCATTCTGAGTTTATAACTCGTATCATGTGGACTAGTTTGAAACGTGTTGATATCATTTGTTTTATAGTTATTTTATAAAGTGTATGCCTATTTGAAAACAGCTGTGAAAATAAATATGCGTATGTGATAAGATCTAAAAGCGATCGTTTTATGTCATTTGATAACAACCGATGTCTAAAAATCTCTCCGTGAAAACCGTGTGTAGAGCAGTGGTTGCCCAGTGGTAACGGGACTTACGAGTTGTAGGTCGGGGATTCGAACCCAAGCAGGCATTTTACTATTTGTAATTTATTTTAACACCACTGCTCTCAAAACGGTGATGGAAAACATCGCGCAGAAACTGGCGTGTTCCTGAACCAAACATTTGAAGACATGAGACATCCACCAACCCACTGGGCCCACGTGGTGCATTACAGACCATTCCCTCTCACAAAGACGAGGCCTGTGACCCAGCAGTGGAAACGTTATGGCTGATTATGCGATACGAGGTCTGACCGTGAAAATTTTGATGAAGTGAGCTGTCATTGGTGCTAGAGATTGACACTATTGACAGCTCACTTCACCTAAGTTGTCACGGTAAGCTTTTTACATAATAAACCGGTAGAGGACTATAGATGGGTATAGAGAACTATAGCAGTCTCAATAATCTCATATAAATAATTTACATTTCAACGCGACTTAATGAGTTATCTACTTTAGTAAAATGTATTCTAAGTTGATTTTTGACCATTGGTAACAAAAAGGTCGTAATAAGTTTTTGGTTGCAATGGAATTTGAACTTTGTTAAGTATGACATTCAGTTTGTTGTTCCATAACTAGAAAACCATCTCAAATTCTTAATTCAAATATACACAGTTTAGGTCGAGAAACTGTCGTAAGCGAATTAAGTAGGTAGTTTTTTTTACATATGGTCTCAGGCAGCTAGATAAAATGATAGGTTTGTTTAAAAGACCTCAAAAAGAGTTCATAGCACAAAAACCAGTCCGCACATCAGCCACTTGCCTCATTATTCATAGTTACAAAGCGACTAACTCATTATACATGATATAGCATCTAAAATTGGAAAGTAAAGGTGCTGGCTCACTCGCGGGCCGCATCGCCCACGCCTGCGTAGGCGCCGACTACAATGACAGAACGGTCGTGTTTCTGTTTGGAGGCAACGGTGAATTGTATGGGGCGCATTGATGAGCGGAAGCGGTTCTGTAGCTAAATAATATTTTTTTTAAAGAAAAGGAAGAAAAAAAATTGGAGAACATAAACACACAAAAAAAAATAACAAGTAAAAAACAAGTAAAATCTGCTTGATGTTGGAGAAATAAACAAGATTCAATATCAGTTGATAACTGTAACAAATTCAAGTCGCTTAATGTCCTCCAGACCGAATTTCGATCATGGCAGGCAATCGCTGCAGAGACGAGCCATCGATGCGGAAGATATTATTATAATGCACAAGCACGTGCGCAGACACACGTGCACTCTCTCTTCCCTATTTCGTGTCGGAAGTCGCTTATACTCGTACAAAATCATATTGAAGGACTAATTTAAGTGTAGCTTAGTGTTGATGAAAATGGTCATAAAACCATTAACATAATTAAACCCTTTGAAAAAATCATTAGGACCAAAATATCTACTGCGCTTAAATTATAATTTAATCTTGATATCGATTTTTTGTTTGATTTCGGTTTAAATAAAAAAGATACTCCATAGTACTCGCAGTATGAACATTACATCACACATAGTAAGTTTAATCAAACTGTTGAGCGTGTTCAAGTTCGCTATCCGCTACCGCTTATCAACAAAACCACAGTCTCAAAAAATACATAATTATTATAACAAATATCCCACAATTTATTTAAATAAGTTAAGCAATACATTCTCCATTAGAAGGCGATCGAATGTAGACCAAACCAAATATGGAAGTAATTTTGCCAAATAACCAAACTGGTTTCAAATTCGTTCTGTCTGATAAAACATCTGTTGTTGTTCTTTGTTTAAAACCTTGAAAAGCAACTTCGATATTCAAGTTAATTATAATTAAGTAGGTATTTGGGATTGGTGGGATTTTCATTTGTTTTTAAATCGTTAATGGTTCCTTGAAGTTTTGCAAAAAGGTAAAAATGGCCGATCATCGTACAAGAGAAGTTTGGAAGAAAAAGTGGGTGGAACAAGGCTGGTAATAATGGTGATGAATAGACATTGCTTTTCCCGTACTTATAATTTTAGAGTAGATCTTTAAAGTAGTCACTATGCAATAGCATAAGCATAATCGTCCTATAATGTTCTTACTGCCGGGACAAAGACCTCCTTTCTGTGAGAGGCTGTAATCCTTTACCGTTCTGAGAACAGTGGTGATGAAATAAATGACACAAAGTAATGCGCCTGCCTGGGTTCAACCCCATGAACTACAACTCGTATTCGAACAACTCGTGAAAACAATTGTATCAATCCCTAACATCAATCAGACGGCCAATTCTCGTAATTAAAATTTTATTTAAATCGGTACACATCTAATTGCAGTCTCATCTCGGCGACAAAAAAATGTCAAAAACTTGTCAAAAATGTAGAGAAATTAGAAGTATTTTTGACAGATTGAGACTGAGATCAGACTGCGAACGTTCTTAAAGTTACGAGAATTGCCCTCTGGTGGACCGACGCGACGGCTCACTTCAAGCTCGCTTTACCTAAGTTTTCACGGTGAGATTTTTACAGAATAGGCCAACTGGAAGGGATCTCATACATCACAGCTTATACTATTATATCCGGCACACCCAATCTCAAGGTTGATCCCACTAACAATAAAGATCACAAATGGACGTGTCTAGACGTTATATATGTGATTAATATCAACACTGATGAATGGCAAAGTCAATTAGTCAACGCCTTTTAAGATGAGATTTGCAAGTTTAGCCCAGATTTCTGAGAACATTGGTGACCTAGGATGTCCAAATTTGAGTATCTATGTCGTAGGATGTTGGATGAGGGTTGTCAGCGAATAATTTAAATTTTTAGCAAAGATTTTACGGCTGAAACTTCAAAACAAAAAAAAAATGAAAAGGATGTCACCAAAATCTGCCCAAACGAAGTACCGAGGTACACTTAGTGGCATAAAATACACTAGATTACACTGAATAATATTGCATTTATATATTTTTCTTATGGTGTCCCAGGGACGAGAATAAAATAACTTTTAACGTAATAAAAAGCTCGCCATTTTGGGCACAATTATACTACCTTGGCCCATTACCTTATCTATTTAAAAAAAACTGTCAAGTTGACAGTTGTCTGCAGTCGGCTTCAGCTGTTGTTGTTTTTGTTTCATTTCAAATATTTTTATAGTATAATTCAATCTGAATTCAATAATAACTCTCATTGTATAATCGATTTTCGTTAGGCAAAGTTATGTATCTACCTAACTTAAGAAAGGATGCTTGTGTACCCAAAAGTAGCTAAATACAAGGTGTGAATGTTGATGAACAGCACCTACTTAATATTAGAAGCAGTGTTCAGAGAGAAGTCTATCAAAGCGATTAACAAACTCGATAAATAAATGAGTTCCTTAGCGTCGACATCCAAGGGTTCCAACTTGATGGGACTCTGATCTCCGTCATATCCCAGCTTAACATAGATCAAGCCAGGAACGAACGGAATGACATGTGAATGACATTTACCCACGAAATAATGTCCACAGAACACATATACTCTTAATGTCAACCCGTACATGCAAAGTTGCCACATGATTTAATTGTGTTACAGGTTATTAAAACTTTAAATAATTTATTATGTAGTTTTAAATGATTTATGGATAAACACACAATTATTTTCGAATTCCTCTATTTTTTCTCTACGATTTGGTGCACGTGTACCTCGAGGTACATGTTTGGGCAAAGTTGTATGGGCTTTTGCTGACCTCCTTTAAAGTGGATGTTTTTTTTTATTAGATAATTATTTTGATTTTATGTATTTTGTTGTCCCACGCACACGTTGTCTACATCTCTTTTTATCGATCGCAGGCACGATCGCAAGTATGCTGGAAGAGACTTCTTTAGAAATAAGCATCACCTTTTTACATATTTTTCTGTTCGATTATTCTTGTCTGTTTACATCTGTGTACATAAATAATTAAGTAAATAAATCATTGTGATTTTTCTGCCACATAGAAGACTTGGTACCTACATACACACTGTTAAAAAGCAAGCAGGTCAGAAACAGTCAGTCATTATTGAGCTAAACGGTTTTGGCTAGGTAGTGTAAGGTAACCAGCATCATAACACACTTTCAAACACAATCCGAGAGTTTTGAAAGATATTACTAATCCATTGCTTCATAGGTTTGAAAAATACGTCTGGTCAACGACGTAAATAACGCAATGAACGTGGCTGAACTGTCAAAATGAAACCAGTTGCGATCAATCGCCAGTTTTGTGTGTTACGTAATTAGCCCGCAGTAGGATGGGGACCTCATTGATGCAGTGATAGGTGGGTTTAGGTTTAAAAGAAAGGATACGAAAGTACCAACTAACAAGGAGTATGTGCAGAAGCCTTCCCGGTTTATTGTTTATTTCTGTAAGTAGGTTTGTACAAACACTTTTACATGCCAATCATATTTTTCAAACTAGCTGAGGTCGGCGTTTCCTATCTGACTACTTTGAGAAGAAAGGCCGATACAAAATCAGAGGTCTCTTTTAAAGTACAGACATAATCTTGGTCAGATCATGTGACACCCATGTAGATTGGTGTCTGAAATGAGTCATTTGTGTAAATAACTACACAGATTCAGTGGACCTGTCCAGTCAGTGCACGCGTTTGTCAGTAATGATTAGTTTTTATCATCATTTATATCCAAGACACTGTTCAGAATTTTGATTTTATTATGTTCAAAATCTTTATCACATAAATTATTTGCATTAATCTCTTTCAAATCACAATTTCAATTTTCTCCACCATCCATATCCATTTGAATCTTTTCATCGTATTTCCATGGTCCTCAATTAGTGATGTGGTCAATAAGTTATAATTAGCAGAGAACTGATTGCTATTTGCGGTTGCCTATGAAGCATTGTGTATAATTACTTGCTCTAATTAAAAGGCCCTTTCGAGTTACGGTTCCAGTATGATTAAATATTTGTATACAATCAAGGATCTATATAAGAGTTGGGCTTTTCTTCACTAGTTTTACTGTGACCATTGTCTCCCTTTTTGAAAAGAAGAGATATAATACCTCCTTACCTCGTAACGGCACGAACTGCGTGAGCAAAAACTTCATCATCATCATTTCAGCCGAAGGACGTCCACTGCTGGACATAGGCCTCCCCCTACTCACTGCCACTTCGACCGGTTCTTCTTGCATCCAGCGGATTCAGGTTATCGGTCCACCTTGTGGAAGGCCTTTCAACGCTACGTGTCCCGGTACGCGGTCGCCACTCCAGACGCTTTCGGTCCCATCGGCCATCTGTTCTGCGAATAATGTGCCCTGCCCACTGCCACTTAGGTTTGGCAATTCTTAGGGCTATGTTGGTTAGCTTGGTTCTCCTACGGATCTCTACATTTCTGATTCTATCGCGTAGAGAAACTCCAAGCATGCCCTCTCCATTGCCTAATGATAAAACTATTGGCCAACTAGCAGGGTGGTAAAATCAAAATCAAAAGTCATTTATTCAAATTAGGCTGAGAATCAGCACTTTTAAAACGTCAAAATTACAAAAGACAGTGCCCCAAAACGCCCGCCCTTCACCACTTCCTATAGTGCTTTTGCTGGGAAGAAGAAGTAGGGCTGTCCAGGGTGCGCACAATACAGCATCGACACTCGTGGAACCTATTCAATGCATTAAGGTGTAGCGGTATCTACAACGCCACATGCGAACAACGCGTCATACTGACGTCACGCAAATCCTGCATCTCGCAGGCAGAGTTTACCGCGCAATTAGCATAGATACAATTTGCCAACATCAATCGTTGGGCAATTGCCCGCCAGACACAACACCCGTCTGGTCGGAGGATCTTCCGTTTTCTATAGAGTATGAGTGAACTTTACACCCTGTTCCGCATACCTCTATACTGGTGACCCCGACGTGATCGTCAGCACAGCCTTCGTGCAAATACTTCAACGTGACGTCATCATCAGCACTCCCGCAAGCTTTAGCGGCGAGTCACCCAGCCAGCCAGCATCCACGGCTTCAACGGGTATCCTGACCACCAGCATGCAGCGTCCGCGCATACTTAGTCATCACCCTCAGGCTCATCAGCAACCTCGGCACAGCACACTGCACTTTCAGCCGGTCAACAAGCAGAGCAACCTCTCCTGGTCGACGCAGCAGCCAGCCTCAACCCGGCGCTGTACATCCGACGCACTGGAATATAACGCAGCGCCACCCCGACTCACTGGGGACAACTCCGCAGACAGTTCCGACTCACCGTGAACTATGCGGCAACCGGTTCCGACTCACTGGAACCTCAGCTGGCCTGGCAAGCATCGCAAGATGCAAGACTCAGTCCACTATCGACCTCCGGTCTCCGGAGGGGAGTGATGTAGCGGTATCTACAACGCCACATGCGAACAACGCGTCATACTGACGTCACGCAAATCCTGCATCTCGCAAGCAGAGTTTACCGCGCAATTAGCATAGATACAATTTGCCAACATCAATCGTTGGGCAATTGCCCGCCAGACAAAACACCCGTCTGGTCGGAGGATCCTCCCTTTTCTATGGAGGTTGAGTGAACTTTACACCCTGTTTCTCATACCTCTATAAAGGCATTAAGTACCCCTTTTTTTTGGGTGGGAAATCATCAAATGACCTCTTCCGCTCTGGGCTGAGCGGAAGGGAGTGTCAGACTTTTACTGACTAAAACCCACCCGTGTTCCTTCAGTTGCCTGTGGCAGGGGCCACGGTATCTCTTCCGAACAACCCGCGGCCCTGGCAGGCATAAAGTCCCCCTTTGTTCTTTTTTTTTTTTTTTGAGTGCCGAAAGTTGAAATAAATAAATACAAAGCCTATTGCCTATCTTATTCTTCTGACTAGCCTGTCGATGGCAAATATTGTGTTAAAGGAAATTAAATGCCCTTAGTATCAGTAAATGAGTTTAAGCTGATAACTGCTTTTAGCTCTGTATCATTATGGTTTCATTTATGAACCCGAACCCTAAAATATTTTAAGAATTTCCTGCTGACTTATATTCCAATCCTTTTTTAGCACAATAAAATGGTAACTTTAGAGCATAATTTTGGCCGTAAGGTACTGCATGTTCCTAAGCCCATAAATTCAAAGAATTCACTTGTAATAAATATTCATAATTTTTATAGACTGTCCTATTTAGCATGTTACCTTTATTATACCTCTGTCACTACAGCTTTATACAACTTTATTACTTTTTTTTATTACAATGTTTTTATTGTCGATGGGACTAAAAAATTCTCCGTGACACCAACCGACTGTAAAATTTGAGATTACAACACTAGGTTATGGTAATCCGTTGATGTTCAGCGTTGGCGTTTGATAGTGATGTTAAATCCTCGATAAAAAGTTATCGAGAGTCGATCTATTGAAATCGGGTGCTGTCAAATTTTAATGTTGTTTTAATGCATAATTAATACAGTGCAATGAATTAATTATAATACATTTGAAATAAAATGAATAGATTCTAATCCGGGATATTTTAATACACCTATTGCATTCTTTGCAGATACTAATCAAAATGATCGATTTATAGCTGTCAGTTTTGTATTTTCTACGACTTTTTAATTAATGAAAGAGATCGTTTAAATAGTGTGAACTCTCTTATACGATTAGTATGTAGGTCACATATATTGTTACCATTTAACTAAAATAAAAATGCAAATGTTTTGACCAGCTTTCAAGAACTTGGATACCGAAAAGCCAGAAATAAATCTGCATCAATTCAATTATGCAGTATTCATCAAAACCCAGCCCTATGATAACCATAAATAACTCTCAAATCTACGAGCAGCAAACACATCGATTCTCATATCGATAAGTACAATCGATTCCAACACCGATAACAACAATCGATTGTACAACACACTAGTTTCATTGATCGCCCGCCGTGGCCCATTCACAGTTCGCGTAGGCTTGACGCCCGCAGCCATTGTACGTCAATGTAGGCGGTTTTATAATCATTAATAATTACACACGACGACCCGTTGACATGTAAATTAACGCTTTTATATCGATATGCACACGAATCACGATTTCTAGTTCAATCTATAAGTAATTGATTGATAGAACAGCAGTTTCCCACGAGTTGCGTTAGTGATGTGTTTTTAAATTATTATTTTTGAGCCTCTTAATGTTTTACTTGGGCTAGATTTTGAATATAAAATATGCTAATTTAATGACATGGTTATTTTAAGACTATTATTGGAAAGTCATAATAGCTACTTGTTTTCTACGCGGACTGTTTGAAATATCCTAGAAAATCGAGTACCTAATAAAATGCATCTGTCTAACATGGGAAATTCTGCATCCCAATAACAGTTAATGGCTACGATGAACCAATCATGCCATAATCACCACACCTGTCTAATAAGTTGGTAATCATAGTAGGTATGTTGTTTGATAGGAGGACGCTCATTTTCTTATCAATATTTTAGTCGGCTTTTAGCCACTTCATTTCTCATACTTTGTTGGCACGATCTATACATGGTGGCAGGGACATCGACTTACACCATTTTCTATGGTTTCAGTACTTCTGAACCCCACTGCGAAATATTAGGTCGGTTACTAAAAAAAACCTGCTCTGCCATACATTTTGACCGTGTAGGTATTGCACTTTTCTATGAAAAAGCTGTTTTTTTTTTTGATAACCGAAATTTCTACGCTTGGGGTTCCAGAATCATGGTTTTAGTTTGCGCGTCGATATCCCTGCCACCCTGTATGTAGCTAAGTATATGAACAAGAAGGTCATCTGCTCATGTCTTAGTAAATTATTAACCAGTAAGATGGTAGCGTACAGTAGTGGTGACTACCTAGCTGCACCGGACGTACTACATTAAAATATCACCATTCGTGCAGGTTATTTAATGCACCGGTAAACTATACATATATTATGTATCTACTGAATATATTTATTTACATACTAGCGACCCGCCCCTGCTTCGCACGGATGCAATGGCGACATGTCAAAACATCGAGACTTCTGTGCAATATCCACATAAAAGAAAGAAAGAAAGAAAATACGTTTATTTGTGACAAACATAACGCATCAAAAGAACACAAACACAAAAAAAACAATTTGGGAGAAAACATGAATGGTTACAGTATTCTTAAAAGTAATGAAATTGAAGGCCATTTACAAGTTTCCACTGAATAACACTGAAATAAAAACGCAAAAAGCAAAATATAGTAAATGATGTGAAATGAAAAGAAAAAGGGAAGGAGAGACAAACACTGTAGGTAGACTACAGTGTTTGTCTCTCCTTTCCCTTTTTAATCCATCCAAAGGTTGTCTTTAAAAGATCGCTCTTAGCGATAAGACCGCCCATTGTGTCACCCTTTGTAAAATTTATATATTTATGTCTTTAATTTATATGGTGCACATAATAAAGAGTATTCTCATCATACTTAATCATAACCAGCCTATATTGTTCCCACTGCTGGGACACAGGCCTCCTATCTTCGAGAGGGAGTGGGCTATAATCCACCACGCGGGCCCCGTGTGGTAGATGTCACATGTCTTCGAATTTTTGGTTCTAGGACATGCCGGTTTTGTCACGATGTTTTCCTTCACCGTTTGGACAGCAGTTGTGATGAAATAATTTACACAAAGTAACCGCCTGTCTGGGTTCGAACCTACGACCTGCAACTCGTAAGTCGCAGCCGTTACCACTAGGCCACCACTGCTCTCGCAGAAGAGTATTCTATTCTATTCTATTGAAGACCACATCAAAATCTATAGTATAGTTTAGAGGAACTAAGTCTGCCGGGGTAGCGGGATCGTCCGAAAGGGTTACCGCTGCCCTGGAACATAAAGGGCTAAGGAAGGAGGAACACGGGTGGGCTTTAGTCAGTAAGAGTCTGACACTCCCTTACGCTCCACATAGAGCGGGAGGGGTCATTTGATGACCTCCCATACGCAAAAAAAAAAAAGAGGAACTAAGTGGTCATACGGACAGACACGAAAACCGACTTTGTTTTTGACTTTGTATAGATATAGATCATGTGTATACTGAATACATTTATTTACATATGATAATTGAGTCTTCATGCTCCGTTATGCTTATAAATAAGACTGCAGAACCGGCTGGCTAGTAGCGAGACACTGGCCTACAGTGTGTGTTTTTGATAAGGATCGTTTTAGCAAAGTTGTGCTTTAAAGTTCTCCAGACCGAATTTCGGCCATGGCGATCAATCTCAGCGGAGACTAGTCATCGGCGTGGACGATATTAAAGTACACAAGTGTGTGCGCAGATACAGATGCACTCTCCTCCCTCACTGTCATTGTTTGACTGTCCCGTTGGTCTCGTGGTCGCAAGCGCGACTGCTGAACGTGGGATCCTGGGTTCGATTCCCCGGTCGGGCATAGTAGTTTTTGGGTTTTTCCATAGGGAATTTCTTAGTAACTGTCCGGTGTTTGGAAGTTGGCGGTGTGATACCTCCATGCCTCGCAAAGCACGTTAAGGTGGATGCTCCAAGGTGGCCCGCGAAATTCAAATTTTCTTAGGTTTTTTGCAATTTGCTGGTCAGTACTAAGTTGTACGTTGCTTAAAATATGATTCGCGGCCGTAACAAATATGTATTTACAGAATTATAATCATTAGAATCAGTAATACAACTCCCAAATTTTGACGCGCTTTATCTTTGTCATTTTTTGTTTGATTGACAAAAGAAAAAATACGTGTGCATTATTTTTCGATAATCTAACTGACGGACTAAATATTATTATTATTTTCTTACCCAGGCAACTACCCTATTTCTATAGCCAGTAAAAACTCAGCCTGTATACTCCAGGGCACGCATATTGTCTGTGCTGAGTATTTCAAGGAATGCTTTGTACCGTTTCGGGGTATGCTCTTATAGTAAGAATACGGACTACATATGTATGTATGTATTGAACTGGTTCTTAGTACCGTATGTACATTCAGGGAATATTAATTGTTAGGCAAAGTGACATCCTTTGGCAATTTGCCGTATTATAGTCGTACTATAGCCATTCCATATAATATCAAAGATGACGTTTAATGTGATTTCAGAATACGGACAATTAAGTTGCTAGTTTTGCTTAACAATTAATAACCTAAATCTTGGTTTCAAACAAGTATCACCGATGTTGGCGATAAGTCTGCGAGGCTGAAGTGGGACTGGGCGGTTCACAGCTATAGGATGCATCCAGACAGATGGGCCAAAGTCATCACACAGTGGGTGCCTGAAGACGGGCGTCTTCACCGAGACCGGCCTAAAAAACGCTGGGGTGATGATTTAGACTCGTTTCTAACCGATTAGACGAGAAGGCAAAGGACAAAGAAAAGGGGAAAGGGACAATTCAGTGTCATTTTTCTTTTTGTTACTTTTTTTTTATATAATTTGTTTTTTTTATTTTTTATTGTGTTTAGTTTAGTTTTATGATCTTCCTGTGCGAGTCGCAATAAATACTTTTTCTTTCTTTCTTTCTGTCAATACGGGTCGCGGATAAAAAAAAATGGTTTCACAAAATACTAGCTACTCTTTATGATGAAGCTCCAACTCACACAAAAAAGTACTAACATTATTATCTGAGTAGCCTTTCTCAACTACATAATGTTGAGGTCGGCTTCCAGTGTAACTGTGTGCTGTGTTCCGGTTTAAAAAGTATGGAAGCTGGTGTAATTCCAGGCACATGCGATAGTTCAGCTTTGTTTATGAGATGGCTATGTACTGATGTTGTCTCTGGAATTGCAAATGTTCATAGGCAGCAGGTGGCACTTACTATCAAGAGAACCACCTGATGGTTTGCCTTGCCACCCCAACGCGTAAAACATATAAACAAACTAGCTACGCCCCACGGTTTCACCCGGATAAGTCTTGATCCCGTGGGAATATCGAGATAAAAAGTCTAGTTATATCCTATGTCCTAAACCAGGTCATTGTCTTCCCATTTGCCAAATTTCAGACAAATCCGGTCAGCCGTTTTAGCGTGAAAGCGTACCAACAAAGATACAAACATACAAAAAATCGAATTTTTTCTTTTTACGAGTATATTAGTTTTCATAAATAGTGGGTACTAGGTAAGTAGGTATGTGAAGAAAGACTGGGAGTCACAATAAAGAGCTGTCATTTTGTATGCAAATTGAATGCTGCCCATATAAGCTCATCTTAACTACAATGGCCCATTTGAACGCCCTAGTGTCTGCAGACAAATAGCTGGGTATATACTTAGATAGGTATAACACGAATCGGTATCTGATGTATGTATCTGGTGTATTGTGTGTCTTAGTCTGTGCTAAATAAATGTTTTTTCTTTCTTTCTTTCTTTTAAGAATGACGAAGAGTCCTACTCCTACTAATATTATAAACGTGAAAGTTTTTATGGATGGATGGATGTTTGTTACTCTTTCACGCAAAAACTACTGAACGGATTTGGATGAAATTTGGCACACAGGTGGTATATGACCAGGATTAACATATAAGATACTTACTTTTTATCCCGATATTCCCACGGGATCGAAACTTATGCGGGTGAAACCGCGGGCGCTGCCAGTATTTCATATTTTTACCACAAAACATGATATATAGTTATAGCGAAAATACAGGGTCAAATTAAATTATGTAGCGAAACTCCGCAGACGTGATAGATGTCGATATCTAAACATGATAAAACTAAAATTAATCAATTTCTTTTGGGTTATCGACCTCAGTTCGTGTCGTCACTTGAAATATCAGTTTTTTTTTTTTTTTGTAAACTTCACCCAAGTGATTGGTACCTATCGCTAGCTAATTTAATTTGATCCTATATAAAACCATCAAGGTACAGACGCCAGCGCACCAAGCTAGCCGAAACTGTCAAATTTTCCCAATCAACCTTGAACCTAATGCTTTAGCGATAAAGTTTAAAATCAATTAAAGAAATTTTACAGATTGTAGTAGCTTGATGCTGGCGTCTGTACTAGCGACTTAAAAAATGAATATGACTGAGTTTTTCTATCTATCAACCTAAACCGCTGCGTGTAGAACCATGAAATTTTGCACAAAAGTTCCTTATGTAACGAAGGAAGGACCACAAGGGAAGGATTTTTGAAAATTCATCCCCTAAAGGAATTAAATAGGGAACTCTTTGTTTTGTACAAATTTATGTAAGGATATCGCCATGTTTCTTTCCGTAATATATATTGTTTGAGCCCAATAGGTCCTGTGCATATACATTTGATGCTTCCAAGAGCTTAACGTTTATATGGAAGTTCGATGAAAAATCTCAACGGGCACACGGCTTGTCTATAATAATCATGCAAGTTATTCCTAGTATATTCATAATCACCGGTCAATCGGTAGTTTAATTAATTTTAAACCTTTTACACACAGAAAATCTAAAACAGCACCACTGAACCGTTTGATGAGGACGTATAATGAAAGTCACTCTTGCACTGATACCATTGAAATCTTCTCCAACACCCTGGCTCAATTTTGCAATCATCTTTTACGACAACTTACAGATTGCTGACAGTTGATTCTTGTCTGAATTCCGTCACTCATGTTTTGTTCTGTATTGCTTTGTTACAGTTTTAACTTTTTTAATCAATGTAATTATTTAATGTTATTCATTTGATTGAATTTTTTTTTATTGTATTATTATTGATTTATTTGATTTTATTATTGTAACTTAATTGATTTTATTATTGCAACTTATTTGATATTATAATTAATAAATTATTCGATTTTATTATTATTAACTTACTTGATCATATTGTTATTTTTATCGCTTTAATTACCAAGTAAATCAATTAGGCAAACTATGTAAGTGCTGTGCACACCTTTAATTGATAAGATGAATGAAGATGAATTCACTGTAGTACTTTATATAATAAGACTAAGCTCTCTGTTAATGTTTATGTAAATTAATCGTTGGAGTGCCATAATAATAAATAAATAAATAGAAGAGCCGGTCCCTATATCAGACCAGTCCATTTTAATGTACCCATATGAAGCGACAGAACCAGTCTGAATCAATATTGAAATAACCCACCCAATATCACCCATACATTCCATTCCCATTCATTCGTTTTAATGAACCACGCGAGTTTTCTCACCGTTTCGTCACGGTGTGACGTCATCGTGCCCACGCGCATTGCATTGGTTGACGGAAGTATGCCTTCGTAGATTTACATTTTATAGGAACAATCGTCGGAAGGTTATCGAAGGTGATGTGTCATTATGGATTAGGAGTGATTTATTGTCGCTGATTGGCTGGCTACCGCAGACAATTTGAAGTTATTGGTCTGATCTTAGATTGTCGAATCAATAGTGACTTGCCCGCTTTCATAATAATCGGACTTACCTACTTAGTAGGTGTTTGAAATGACAGATGGTTACTTACCAATATGCAGATTCCAATGAGCAAACGCCTACCTCTATCAAAACTAATATTATAAAGCGATAAGATTTGATTTTTTGTATGTTTGTTTGTTACGCTTTCACGCTAAAACGGCTGAACAGATTTGGATGAAATTTGGCACCTGGGTAGACTATGGCTTGAATAAGGGCGTAGGATACTTTTTATCCTGGTTTTCTAACGGGATCCAGACTTGTGTGGGTGATAACGCTGGGTGCAGCTAGTTGGGTAATATGAAACTGGAGAATTCGTATGCAGAATGTTTATCAATTATTCAAATGCCTGAACCAACCAACCCATTTTGATTTATAACTAAAGTTAAGCGTTGTCTCTTCCCCGATCTTCCTCTTGAATGTGCAATGCTATCACCTTGGTATAATGATGACAAGTGAAGCTATCATCCTTTCAGCCAAAAGACGTCCACTGCTGGACATAGGCCTCCCCCAAGCACCTTCACTTCGACCGGTTCTGTGCTTCCCGCATCTAGCGGATTCCTTGGGCCTTGGTCAACCTTGAAGGTTGAAGCTCATCGGTCCACCTTGTGAGAGTCCTTCCAACGCTACGTCTTCCGGTACGCGGTCGCAACTCAAGAACCTTTCGGCCCCATCGACCAGCTGTTCTGCGAGCAATGTGCCCTGCCCACTGCCGCTTAAGTGTGGCAATTCTTCCGACTATGTCGATTACCTTGGTTCTCCTGCGGATCTCTTCGGTTCTCTGCGGTGAAGCTATAATAAATACCAATACCCAAAATGCCACACTTCCAAAAACGAAATTCCTAATCCATTGCTCCGTATATCTGAAAAATTAGTTTGCGCGCCAACGTAAAAAACGCAATGAACGTTGTCGCATCGTCAAAATGAAGGGCATTGCAATTCTTAGTGTGTTACGCAATTACAGCGTAGTTTGTCCCACTACTTTTGTTGTTTAACAAACAATAACTATGATTGGTATGCAGAACCAATCCTATTGTGATCTATAACACATTCCTGCTCATTGTACTCGAAAACCATTCCACTATCATAAGACTACACAAAATTTAATCAACTGGCGCTGATTGTATGTACTAACACCTGTATACACAATTAATTAGTGAGGTGCAATTAGTTATACAGTGATTGTAACAAGCGGTTAGCACTTGCACTTGCTTCATCTGTAGTACGCAATGGACTAACTAATGATTTGCTAATCAATGCTGTTAGCTTGTAGCATATCTAGTTTATCGTCTTGAATTTTCCCTATTCGGTGTTTCATGCTAAATTGTTATACGTTTTCCAACTTTCTTAAACATAGAGTGGTAAGTGTTTGCAGTTTTCCTTACATTCATGTATGTACTGTAGAGATTAAGACACTCACAGTTTGTGGCATGCAACCTTTTCCATTAACCAATTATCACGCCGTTATGCTTAAGTCCCAGGTAATAGGGAGACCACAAATCAGATTCCGGGCTGTTACTGAGAAATTCCAGTTAACAGTTTACCCGACCCTGGAATCGAACTCAGGTCCTCATGCTCAGCAGTAGCGCTTGCGACCACTACACCAACGAGGCAGTTTCTAATAATTATAGGATAATACCATAAAATTATGAGACAGACGACAATGCGAATTTAGAAGTCAGAACCAGGAATTAGGAGTCAGTCTCACAGACAAGCGCATGTCATCATGTAAAATGATTTCATTATTTAAATAATAACGAGCTTAATTCTTATAGTACCAATAAATTCATGAAGAGAGATTAGATAACGTTTCTTTCAGCTTCAATATTTTTCTACATTTTCTTTGCTTTTGACTTGTGTACATACTAAGGCAGGTTTGACCTATCAGGGGTCACTATATCTCTAACAGCAGGACCTTCGAACCATGGAAAATTTACCGTCTCCCCTGCTCTAGGCTCCACTCTTCTAGATCAACACCAACAATTATTGCATTGGCGTAAACCGTAACCGAGTTTACAAATTCTAATACATTGCGGAACGATCCATCAACATTTTAAGCAATTGCAACTACTAGTAGAATTATCGATCACCGTACATATACCTTCGATACATCAAGCTATTACATATCCAGTTTAAGCTGACCTCACACTGTATATACTTTCCGTACAATGGAAGGCCTAGACATGTGGTTTAATATGTCGTCATATGTATGCTTTTGTATCCTTATCAGTTTGTTAAGAGATTACAATAATGTAATCATGTCGTGATGTCGTGACTTCTGTCCCGGATATGTCGTGAAAATAGGCTTTAAATGAGGAAGGAGCTGTCAACATTGTAATATCAATTTTAGTGCTTAAGTTACTGTACGTTAATGGATGGAGAGGGAAAGAAAGACCAGAGGAAAGATGGATGGATTGTGTGAAGAAAATATGAAAGATAAGGGTCTAAATGATAGTATGACGGTTCATAATCAGCCATAACGTTCCCACTTCTGGAACACACGCCTCTTCTCGGTGAGAGGGAGTGGGCTGTAATCCACCACGCGGACCTAGTGCCAGCTGGTAGATGTCAAATGTCCTGTCTTGCCCTTATCCCAATTTATTTTGGGGGTGCGCGCAATATGTCTTTTTCTTTTAGGTCCTTCTCTATTAGTCGTCATCTCGGTAGTCAGCCCCTTTCTTGTCATATCATCTTTCACACAGTCCATCTATCGTTTCGTAACAAATGCTTAATTGACTAAGTAATTTTCTTGATTTAAAACCAGGACCCGTATACCCTACACACTATCAACCAAAATCTGAATGATTTTGAAGGATATTGCTAAACAAAACAAAAAAAAAATCTAATCCATTGCATTGCATTTTCTTTAGCATTACATGTTCGACAAATTTATCTGCTCAACAACTTAAATAACGCAATGAATGTTGTTGAACTGTCAAAATAAAAGTTATTGCTTCGGTTAGTACGGTACGCAATTTCCCTTTATACTTTAGTCGAAATTAAAGAGAAATCTATCAGTTTTAAATTGAAGACCTAAACAAAATGACAGACAAAATGGCGGACCTTGATCTGTCAACCTCGTATTAAACTTTAGTCTATTCTCTATTCATTGTCCCCAAAACTTGTCAAGCCCCCAATCTAATTCCCCATCCAGTCTACCCCAACTGACCTAATTAAAAAGCTAATCAATTATTTAAACCCTCTAATTGATACAAACAACACCTATTTTCGTTTAATTAGGCCTCCTCATTGACAATCGTTGTGGTTTGAATTTATTGTGCCGGGAAAATTTCGTGAGGATTTGAGGATTTTTATGTTTTAACTTCATAATCATCATGTGCATAGCCTTTCCTAACTTTTTTGGGGTCAGCTTCCAGTCTAACCGGATGCAGCTGAGTACCTGTATTTTACATGGAGCGACTGCCTATCTGACCTCCACAACCCAGTTACTGGGTAATACGATACCCCTTGGTAAGACTGGTTGTCAGACTTTCAGGCTCTTGACTACCCGTAACAACTGTCAAAAATCCACGAATGATAGCCGAGACCAACGGCTTAACGTGCTTTCCGAAGCACGGAGGGGTCTCGGTATGTAAAGATGGTCACTCATCCACAGATCAACCGCGGCAAGCGTAGCTTAACCTGATCGATCGACCTGTGCGGCTATTATTACTTAGCCACAAGCTCCTTTAACTTCATAATCATCCATATCCATTATCTGATCGGAGAGATCCACTCAATCTATGTAGCTCTTTCCTCAAAATACCACTTCAGACTTTAATCTACATGGTCAATTCACATGATCTGACCAAGATTAGGTCTGGACTTTAAAAGGGACTGTGACCACTGAGGTTGTTTCAGCCTTTCTTTTCAGAGTAGTCAGATAGGAAACGCCGACCTCATCTAGTTTTCAAAATATGATTGACGTGTAAAAGTGTTTGTACAAACAGAAATAAAATCTTTGATCATACCAATGATTATAAATGCGTAAATAACGCTATCTGTCTGGTAGGTACTCTTTCACTTTACGACCGAAAGGACTTGGCCATAACCTCTAGAACTTCCTATAAAAATATAACTGAAGACAAAACTATTTAGAAATTCAAACTCTGTATTCTAAAATATATTCCATCGGCAGACGCAGCAAAAAGAATGTCAACAAAAATTTGTTAGGGCGTTCGCCATTGTCCTTTGGCACACAGGCAGTCCATGACCCAGTTTGTAAAGTCCTAAATAAAAATTAAATTATATATCCTAACATAGGATAGCATCACCCTTTTTTATCTCGGTAGCACAGACCCAGCACATCAAGCTACTACAATCTGTCAAATTTCTTTAATATATTTTCAACTTTATCGCTAAAGCATTATCAATAAGAACTTAATGTACACAGTTATGCAATAAATATATCTTTATCGCTAAAGCATTAAGGTTCAAAGTTAATTGGGAAAATGCTTGACCTGCCAGCTGGCATCTGTACATTCCCGTGGGATAATTCCCGACCTCTACGCGGGCGTAACTGTGGTCAAAGGTATACATATACTAATTTCATGCACCTACTAAGAAATCCTATTGTTGCCGGTAGTCCGTGATTGGCATACAATTCAATATATTCTACACCTAATTATACAATTCCAGGTGTAAACGCAGAGCTCATTACTCAGAACCTACTAATTAATGGCTTCCATGAATAACTGTGAATTAGCTACGCTATTTCGGCAATGTAAACAGTAGTTCTAACTCGTAGTTACTACACCAAGCATTTATTAAGTTGTAAACAAAATAATCATTTAGAATTCTCGAATAAACAAGTACTATATTATGTAGCAGAGACGGACTTGGGTTAACAAGATAATGATTGTGGCTAAACCAAAGGTTTCAATCATTGGATTCGCCCGACTGCGTCAAAAGATGGACACGTTTCAGGGAGTCTACTCAAGTCCGTCACAAAAGGGTCGAAAATAAAGGGTCCGTGCAAAAGTAGCTTCTGTCAAAACAATAATTGTAAAATTCCATTTTTCGGATGGACAAAGACACGTCGGGCGTAGGGACAACTGTCAAGTCGTGTTGTCACTCATTCTTAGTTCGGACACCAAACTAATCTTATGTCCGTAAGTGATACGTAATCTGCATTCGCGATTTATTTGCCAAAAAAGTAAACAAATATGAGCTTATGGAAAAATAACTTTAAATCCTACACAATAAAGTTCAATTTACGCTACAACTTGAAACATTTTTATACCTTTTTCAATAGTGCTAGTCACTCTGAAATCAACTTAATTACCATTAAAATAAAGTTGATATTTGTTTAACTTGAAATAATATTAATTTGAAACATAATTTTGAATAGACTTTAGTACAAAACACCCGTAACTACGGACTTCGTGCTTTGAGACTAGACCCCCTGTTTCGTTGACAATGACATTTGAATAATATCAGTCACTCATGCTGAAAATCGTACCTATCGTCTCATGCGGGATGTGTGAACTCTTTCTTCTCAGTATCTATCTATGGACACCTCTTAACGAGACTAAAGTAGGTACGGTCAGAGAAAGTCTAACGATTTCATTCTTTGGGCTATACGAACAATGCCAAAACTAGTGCAGGCAGGCTACCTGAAGGCCAATTCTCGTAATTTAAAACGTTCAAAATCTAGTCGCAGTCTCATCTCGGCGACAAACAAATGTCAAATACTTGTCAAAATTTAGGGAAATTAGATGTATTTTTGACAGATTGAGACTGATATCAGACTGTGAACGTTCTTAAAATTACGAGAATTGCCCCTCTGTATTCTGGCTGATACCTAACATTGATTGTACACTTGATAATTAGGTACTCGCCGGCTGTTTAACTGACTTTCGCCCTGAATAAATTTATTTATTTATTTAAAAAATGCTTAAAGCTTCTGGCAGACAACAAAGGAAACAACGAAAAGATAGACACAGATATTCAAATCATGTGTATTCTCCATGAATATAAAAATGTATACCATTAACCAACGTGACTTTTTGCCAAAGTAAGTACAGACGCCAGCAGGTTAAGTCACCCGAAACTGTCAAATTTTCCCAATCAACCTTGAACCTTAATGCTTTAGCGATAAAGATAAAGATAAATATATATTTATTGCATAACTGTGTACATTAAGTGCTTATTGATAAACATTACATTTTAGTTTCAACAGTCTACTCAAGTCGGACATGCAATAGTATTTTAAGACATTGGGTACATACAAATATTATTTTTTATCAAAAAACTCATTCAGATTATAAAATACATTATCTATCAATTAACTTTTTTTTTAATTTATTTTTAAACATATTTCCATTTAATTGCTCAATTGCTGGCGGTAACTTATTGTACACACGAATAGCAATAACATAGGTACAGACGCCAGCACATCCAGCTACTACAATCTGTCAAATTTATTTAATAGATTTTCAACTTTATTCCTAATGCATTAAGGTTCAAGGTTGATTGGGAAAATTTGACAGTTTTGGGTAGCTTGGCCTGCTGACGTCTGTACTTTTATAATACATCATATTGTTAATAACCGGTAAATTGATGTCATATTTATATTGTTTCCGAATGTTTCTTTTCGAATTTGTTTTGAAATAAAAAAAAATGCATATAGTTTTTAACAAATAAACATAATTCGAGGATATAAATACCAGTCAGTGTCAGGAAACCCTCCGTTCTGAAGACGTCTCTTAATGATTCGGTACTATACATGTTATATATTGTCTTAAGACATTCCTTCAGGGGCTGCAGTCTCGACATTCATAGCGATCGCTTTACGACCGAATTCTGTCGCAAAGTTCTCTCACTCCATACATTACACCTGTCAATCCGGGACTTTGCGACCGAATTCGGTCGTAAAGCGATCGCTATGAATGTCGAGACTGAGCCCCTGGAGAATGAATGTGGATTGTACGTTCGTCGAGTTCCCCCAATATATGACACCATAAGTTAACAGTGGGTACACATTTCCAAAATAAGCATTCCTAGTAACACTAGGATTTGTAGTTTCTGCCAGAACTGACAATGCGTAGCAAGCACTGGATATTTTTTTATTAATCTTTTCAATATGTGCCTTCCAGTTTAAATGTTGATCTATTGCCACTCCTAAGAAATTTGTGTCTTTTACTTCTTCAATCGCTGTATCAGACATGGTTACTTTCAATTTAGTCGGTTTACTTTTATAATTTCTAAATTGAATCAGTTTGGTTTTAAAGACATTGACTTTTAAATTTATTGACTGCAACAAATCTGTTACAGTTATTAGTGTTCTATTTATTTCACTTTCGTAAATAAGATCATTGGAATATTCATTTGAAATAAATATAGTTGCGTCATCTACAATGTATACTACTGTAATTAAAATAAGAACAAGACAGGTCCCAATATCTATTAAAAAAATTATAAGGTTGAATATATATTAAAGAAATTTAACAGAATGTGCTGGCGTCTGTACATAGTTGAAGTTTTAATTTATTATCATCAGAAACACAATGTAAACTAAACATAAAACACAATATTGATAGCATCACACACCATTATTCCCTTATCGCTAAACGTACTAAAAAAACTGAACAATCCTTCATAGTCAGACGGGACCCACGAAGCACATCGCCGGTCTGGCCCTGTATTAAACCTAAATACCACATTACTAGGTTAATTTACACATATTAATGAACGTAGTCACAAAACAGATAGGAACGGAAGGTCGGCTCCATACAAAGGGCGAAAACGCACGCACTCATAGACAAGCTTTCACGTACAGTAAGTGCACTAGAGGCCTACCTTCTAAGGGGTTTATTCATAAACGTTGCTTAAAGTTGCCGATGGCCGGTGGAGCAGATGAGTCCTGGAGTGGATACCACGTATCGGCAAGCGTAGTGTGGGACGCCCCCCCGCTAGATGGACGGACGACCTTAAGAAGGTGGCTGGAACTGACTGGATGCGGAAGGCGAAGGACAGGGTGTTGTGGCGCAGCCTGGGAGAGGCCTATGTCCAGCAGTGGATTGCGATAGGCGGAGTTGTTGCTTAAAGTTAAGAGACGTTTAAACGACAAAAATGTATGGTTAAACAGTCGCTAATCATTACTTAACTTTATGTGACATTTATTAATAAGAAAGGTAGGTTAGTCCGTCAACGAAGATACGGGCCTGCTCGATACTATATTTGACTTCACAGTGAACGTCAAAAGCACATCGGGAGTAGGGACAACTGTTAAATCGTGGTGTCATTCATTTTTAGGTCGGGCCCCAAACTAATGTTAGGTGATACGGATTAGGTATCACCCGAAACTTTGTCCGAAACTACGGATTTCAGGCTTTGGGAGTAGCCCTCCTGTGTGGTAATTGCGAAGCACACTTTCAGTAGCAATAACTTTCATTTTGACAGTTCAACAACATTCATTGCGTTATTTACGTTTTTAAGCAGTACATTTTTCCAACATATGAAGCAATGGATGAGCCATATCCTTCAAAATGATTCAGATTGAGATTAATAGTGTTTTACGCAATTAGGGTGCTGGTATTTGTTTGGGATTGCCGCACGTACGCTTCTATGTGTCAGTGCGCCTGTTTTCGCTCGTTATATGTATATACAGGGTGACAGGGAAACTCGTCGTATTCCTTGAAAGGCGTTATACTAGAGGTCATTAGCAACAAATTAAGTCCAGTCAACTAGGGGTCAGAACTGGACGGTTACCGAGCTATGTCGGTTCTTCGATTTTTTAGAAATTTTCCGACTTGTTACCAAAAAACAATTAATTATGAGAAAAAACTACTCCACTCCAAACATTGAATTGATACATTTCTGACAGTTGAAAAAAGAGTTTTCATTTAAAAAAAAAATTCTTGCAAAACTTACATAATCTCAGAAAAATTTCAATTTAAAAAGCAAAATTTCAATTTTTACCATCCAGTTTTGACCCCTAGTTGACTGGACTTTTGTTGCTAATGACCTCTATTATAACCCCTTTCAAGGAAAACGTCAAGTTTCCCTGTCACCCTGTATATTAATACATAGAGCCGGCCAACTGTATTCTGTATCTATTTATTCTGTGACACGGTTGTGGGCGACCATACTCTATCCATCATGTAATTTAAGAGGCCATATGAACAACCAATTAGGATTTGGTTATTTGAGGTTGCTTAACTTTGATTGGGGTATTGTTTTAACGCTGTGTTAATGTTTGTGGCGAAAATATATTGGTTAATAGATGGAGAAAAATAAATAAGCGAATTGGCTACTGGTCTACTGTATCTAAACTAATACCTATTACAAAGAGAAAAGATTTGATTTTTTTTGTATGTTTCTTTGCTACGCTTTCGCGCTAAAACGGCTGAACGGATTTGGATGAAATTTTTCACATGGATAAACCATGAACTGGATTAGAATATAGGATACTTTTTATCTCGGTATTCCCACGGGATCGAGACTTATGCGGGTTAAAACGTGGGGCGTAGCTAGTGGATAATAAATAGACGTATCCGATAAATACTCAAAATGTTGCAAAGAAAATGCCGCAAAAATGAATCTAATGAATTAATAGTGTCCTAATTCGTTTTTGTGTAGATATTATAATATAATAGATGTCGACAAAGACTTTGACATTTTTCCATTATATTTAAAGACTAGATAAAGTTCTAGATTAACTAATAACAAAATATAAGGTGTATCTACACGAAATATTTTAAGAGAAACATCTATGGGTGGTAAAGAAGCCTTAGAAACGATTTTTTTACGTAGTTAATTAAAATTAATATGAATTTTAAAATTACTTGAGACATTTTGCATAAAATCTTGACTCCGCTTCAATGACAATAAATATAACGTAGACCCTAGCGTAATGGATGTTAAAAAATAAGAAGGAGCCAGTATTTATTATGTGTCAAGTTCTATTATCTATATTTTTAATAATGTACTTAATTTCTTCTTTTCGTTTCTACGGTTTCTTCACCACCTATAGATGTTTCTCTTAAAATATGTATTTCGTGTATGAATAGATACGCCTTCTATAAAGCCTTCACAAATACACTATCTACCTTAACAAAATAAACTATTAAAGGTAGCAGCAGAAAGCTCAGACTATTGGTCCGTAGGGAACAATTGTGGGCTTACCGGTCGCGACTATTAGAACTATATTTTTCAATTAATCCCAGCTATGGGGTCGTAGCAGCTGAATTATCGTCTGGTCCTTTTTATCTCGAATAGGACTGAAACTGCACATAGTGGCTAACTGCTTGGAAATTGTGTGCTTCTGAAAGGACCACAGGACATTGCCCATTCTCTTAGGTGATTTAGGCCCCTAAAAAAAGTTGGTATGCTGCAGTGATTTTGATGTGATTTTGCAGACAAAGAATAATCTTTTCAAATTCTGTAAATTGTTTTAATTTTTTCACCCGGCTTTAAAATAAATCTTATATTTTCAGATGCAGAAATTGAGGTTATAAATCGAAGTTGTCACTTTGATATTTCGTGCTGTAGCTCCGCCCACAATCTAATACGCAGTTGGTCAACAGCAGTAGATGATGGTGAGACTGATGCAAGCTAACGAAATGCTTATTCGAAGGGCCATCGACATTTAGAAACTTTGTGAAGAGGGTTTTGTTATACTAGCTGTGCCGGCGACTTTGTTCGCGTGCATTTCGGAAAACAACATAGATTTCATTGGTTAGTAGGTATTGTTATTTACTCCGTATAACATCAGCTATCTACTAATGGAAGTCCCGTCAAAATCGGTCCAGTCGTTTCAGAAATTAGCCGTAACAATGAAACAGACAAAAAAAAATGTCTTTTTTGTTTGTACCGTAAGTATATTCTTTTATACATTTAGTAATAAACTGTTATTTCGACATTACAAACAGACACTTCAATTTATTTTACTTATTTGTCTCTATATAAAAATACAAACTCAACCCATCAATAGAAGTACTAATTTCCAAGTGAAGTAAACTGACTGATATTAAGTCAGACCTAAACCAGGTACATACCTACAAAAACAATATACATATATCTATACAAATAAATAAAATTGAAGTGTCTGTTTCTAATATCAAAATAACAGCTTTTTACTAAATGCATATGAAAGTATATACTTACGGTATACTTAGAACAAAAAAAAACTATTTTGCTTTTTTTATCTGTCTTTCTGTCTGTTGGTCTAATCTATCATCTTTTACCAGTCCATCCATCGTGTCTCTGGTCTTCCCCTACTCTTACAGCCATTCACATTCATACTCAAAACTTAAACCAATCAATTTCTTAAACAAATCAGCCTAAATATTTCTTAAATCAACTGCCGAAAACTACTTAATCTTTCGAAGTATCTCTCCCACTGACAAGTTTAATCACGCCTACGGTTTGTGAAAGCGCACACAAACATGAATGGCCCACGGTGTTATATGCACGGCGAAACAGTTCTGTGTGCAGGCTGAGAACGAATATTAAGCACTAATGTCTATTCAAATTTATGTTATTTCAAGTTAAACAAATATCAAATTTATTTTAATAGTAATTTTGTTGATTTCAGAGTGACTAGCACGATTGAAAAAGTTATAAGAACTTTATTGTGTAGGAGTTATAGTTATTTTTCCATAAACTCATATTTGTTTAAATTTTTGGCAAATAAGTCGCGACTCTTTAGAATAGAATAGAAAACTTTTATTTCAGACAGAAGCCCATAGGGTTAGCAACGATTTTACTTAATTTCTAGTGTAAGAATTCCGGTGATTATATTGTCAGGGATCTCCACAATTGAAGACCAATAATGGGCAGTCAGATATGGTGGAGTCACTGTCTGCCAATATCACTGACCTGCAGTTTCCTACTATTCTTTTATCACTACATGACCTATTATTCCTGCTGAAATACTGACATTAAAGAAGGAGAGGTCCCTAGAGTACCTTGGGCGTCTAACATAAAAGAGGGTTCGGTTTTAAAAGTTACTCGTTTTACAACGTTGTAGTATGCTACTTTGTAATCTCGTATTCACAAACCAATCAATTATATAGTGCTTCCTTAAAAACTTTATGTAAAGTCGTATGAATGAAATCGTTTGTTTTTATAAAAACAAGCAACATCAACCTGAGGGCCTAGACAAGTAGTAATCACTTTCAAAGTGTTTCGTATGTCTGCAACGACTTTCAACAGAATTGACATAAGCTTTTCAGTAGCTTATGTCAATCCAATACATTTTTTAATTTTCCATAACCGTTATCGCTGATATAACGTCACTTGTATTGCGCCACCTGCACCTTACTTGCGTAAAACACTTTCAATGACAATCTAAATCATTTTGAAGGATATTGCTAACCCAATGCTTCATAATGTTTCAAAAAATTTGTCTGCTCAACAGCGTAACTAATTCCATAGATAAATAAAATAAAATAATTCAAATAACAAGACCCATATACAAACAGATTTATAAAAGGATAAAGACAGGATAACAAGTACAGACCAAAACGAACACTCACATGGTAACAATATGTCTGCTGCAGCATTGCTGAACATACGGGCAATCCAGTCTGTTGGCGATCATCGCCAGGACGGTGCTATGATTGTTGCTCAATCAACCAATCAACTCAGCCTATCGCAGTCTACTAGTGGACATAGGCCTCTCCCAGGCTGCGTCACAACACCCTGTCCTCCGCCTTCCGCATCCAGTCAGTCCCAGCCACCTTCTTAAGGTCGTCCGTCTATCTAGCTGGGGCGCGTCCCACACTACGCTTGCCGATACGCGGTCTCCACTCCGGAACTCGCCTGCTCCACCGGCCATCGGTCCTTCGACAAACATGGCCAGCCCACTGCCATTTCATTGATTGTTGTTGAACTGTCAAAATGGAAGCCATTGCTACTGTGAGTGTGTTACGCAATTACCCCGCAGGTGTAGTCCAATAACTGGACAGCAATCTCCTTTGGCTACTGTACAAAGCGGTCGCCTTGAAACTACAATAGGCCAATCACGCTACACCACTAACTAGTAAATTTGCAGTGTTATGTGGGATGCGGACGACATTCCTTAGATCTACGCAAATTGTTTCTATTGTTGAATGAGATAGTGTTCGGTGCTTTACATAAATCTGTTGGGAAACGAGAGAATGAAAGGTGTTCATGAAAAGCAGGAAATGTAGATCAACTGCTTGAGTAAACGTTGAAGGCTTGGAACTGAAATATAATAGTTCAGTACATCTTGTTAGTAAACGCCTCTGTTTTTTTTTTTATTTTATGCTACTGTTGACTTAAGTTTCTTAATTTTTAGAGATTGTTTTGTTATTTATTTATTAAAACTTTATGCACAATTAAAACAAAATACTGTACAAAGGCGGATTTAATGCTTGAGGCATTTTCTACCATATAATAGTAATATAATTTATAAAAGTAGTTATGTGATTTATGAAAATATTACCGACTGAATAAATACTTTTTTACGTGAATCTACTATTCCACATAACTTACGAAATGTGGGTGTTCCACCGGTACACTTCTGACCAACCCTTCGAGGCGCGGTGATGTTATGTTTATCTACTATTCTAAATCAAAAGACTAACTAACTATATAAACAATACAAAAACAAAAGGATATTTAGGCGTCCAAGTACTCGTCCGCATCGCTGTATCGCCGCAAGACTCGCAGCATTGTCACGATGAATGGCAATGCTAATGCTTTGGCCAAAGAACGACCGAGGTAAAATAAAAATGGTACCCATTGGTAAAATACATTTAAAATATTGAAACCAATCCAACTAGGTGAACTAATTCAGTAAGGTTTTTGCGTATCTGAGGTTTCGTTTTTTTTTTGGTACGAAAAGACCAATAAAGTTACACATCCGCACTCTTTAACAACGATGACATTCCATAACACAGTAAATTGTAAAGTAATAATGTGTGTGTCTTACATTTATACATACATATGTATATGTATTTTTATGGTACATAATAAAGAATAATCTATCTATCTAGTCATTGTTGAGAAGCCTAATAATAAATAAATAAAAGTAAACCCAATATTACATAAATCAGCCTAATTATTCCCGCAAAACCAAGCCCAATAACTAACCTACTAAACCAATATTCACTCTATAGAAAAAGCTATGAGCCGACAACAAAGTTACTATAATGAACAAAGACTCTCCGCGGTCATAGGACATTATATTCACATACATAAACCATTGTTTTTGCGCGCCCCCGTTCTAGGGAACAATGGACCGCCGATAGAGAGGGGCACCACGGGATGCGGGATCCGGGATTCAAGTGGTCTTGAATTTAGTGCTTGGAGCTAAGCGAAACTTTTGATTAATTAATTACTGTCTAGATTATGTTTTGAAGTACTAGACCCTTTGGACATTAAAGATAATTAACTAATTACGGTAAACTAGCTTTTGCGGGGTCGGAAGTTATCCCATGGGATCGTTCTACAAGGATCAAAAGTAAACTATGTCCTAACCCGAGTACTTGTCTATCTGTCTGGCAAATTTCATCCAAAATCATCCGTTCAGCCGTTAAGGCGTAAAAGTTAACAAACAGGGTTACTTCCGCATTTTTGATAAACTAGCTGACCCGGCGACCTTCGTACCGGCTCAGATTATCATCATAAATTTATTTTTCGTGAATGTTTCCCATGTTTTATATTATTAGTTATTCTTCTTCAGGGCGGAGACAAATCCAACTAATCGAAGATCATAAAAATCGGTCCAGCCGTTCTTGATATGTTATAAACGGTGTAACTAAGCTTTGTTTTATTTATACAGATATGGATGGATTAGTATGAATTCAGCCAGACTTAAAGGAATTTTGGAAAGCTAAACAGAGGCGTGTGTGACCTCTTAGCGAATAGGGTCCGCAAAGGTGTACGTATCACGTCACACATGTCTAGAAGACAATAAGTACGTTCGACCTATTTATGGATGTTAATGCACACCTACTTACAAAAGCCAATTACAGCACCCTAATTGCATAACACACTATCAATTTCAACCTAAGTCATTTTTAAAGAAAGAAAGAAAATTCATTTATTTGCGGCAAACATGACGCATGAAAAAAGGACATAAACACACAAAAAAAAAACAAGTTGGGGGTAAACATGCGTCACATTCACGCAAACGGCCATCGCTCAGCATAATGCAAAAGCAATAAGCAAGCAAGTAGTATTTAACCATAAGTATAGCTAATCCATTGCTTCATATTCAAAAATTTGTCTACCCAACAACGTAAATAACGTAATGAATGTTGTTGGACTGTCAAAATGAAACCCATTGCTACTAGATAGTATATTACGTAACTACCCCGCTGTATTATATTCTACATGAAATAATTATTACACAAATTGCCATCGTTCCGTAATGTATCAGTACAAAGTTCAATCTTGGTGCCGAAATCATTTAGGAAGATAATAATTAATTAGTAATCATGGTTGTTGCAATATTCGGCTAATGATTAGTGGTATCAAATTAATGATAATGTGCTTGTCTTAATACGCCCACATTGGAACGATGCCCTTGGATGGTGCCTAATATAAACTAGCACTGCCAATGCTTCAAATTGTGAGTTACTTCAGTTCTGTTTTAGTTTTATAAGATAGATCAAATTAGGTAAAATATTGCTTTGGCGAATCATTGTCGGCGTGATGAAAATCAATATACAATACTTCAGTCAAACGGCGGGAATCCAAGATCCGAACCAGCCTGTCCTTGCTGCTCTCCCCCAGCGACGCCCTAGGCCAAGGGTACCCCACGGGGTTGCCCTTACCCTGTAGTCGCTTAATTTATAAGTTTTATGCCCTGGCTATTATTATTATGCTCATGTTTTTAAGGCATCCACAGGATAGCCCGGTTCAGCAACTGACAACCTGCAGCAGCGTGACCTGCGAGATGCATTACACCAAAAAAACGGCGGGCATCCCAATAACCACATTCACAATTGAACTCTGAACTATCAAAATGCAACTTTCCTTCTCCCTATTTGTTCTCATAATCCCGTAAAACATGAAATCCCGCACAAAATCCCGGCGTCACCCGATAAAGCGTGTCAGCACTATCTTCAATAGGTTCACTATTATAATATTTTTGCGTCCCCAGGGCCGGCGTTGATTGGATGCAGCGCAAGATAAACTTCGCTATGTTTATACTTGTAATGGCGCGTGGCCAGGCTTTAGCCAGCACTTAGGGTTAACAGGCTACGTGCTACTTAGTTATTGTGTTAAATCTTTTTCAGGTTGCTTTTTAAGCGGTTTACATTGACGAGAAAAGTGTTTTTTTTATTATCAAACAATTTTTGGTGAAAATGACGTTGCGGAACGGAGGACCAATTTTTTTTTAACGTTTTTTACTTAAGTTTATTATGATTTGACAGTATGAAACCCCTTTATTCATAAACGTTGCTTAAAGTTAAGTAGTGGTGAGTGACTGTTTAACCATACATTTTTGACGTTTCAGCGTCACTTAACTTAATCATCGTTTATAAATAAACCCCTTAATGTTTGGTTTAGAAGCTCCGCAAAGGTAAGTGTTACACTAAATTGAACCATAAAGGGTTCTACATCATATGCCATTCGCTCATTTAAAAGAATTGAGATGGGAAAAGCTAAATTTCTATTCATACTTGAAGGCAAGATCAGCAGTCTGCATTTTTGGTACATTTGAACCAATAAACTACAGCCTTGTGGGGTAATTTCGTAACACACTAATAGTGTCTAGCAATGGCTTTAATTTTGACAATTCAACAACATTCATAGCGTTATTTACGTTGTTGAGCAAACAAATGTTTCAAACATATGAAGTAGCGGATTAGCAATATCCTTCAAAATTATTCAGATTGTGATTAAAATTGTGTTACGTAATTAGGGTGCAGTTTGGGACACAGAGGGCAGGATAGGAGGTGAAGCATGATTTGTGACATAGCTCCACAGTCACACCCTACTACCGTTCCATCAAGGTAGCCCCACTTTACCAGGTTGCTCCACCAACCCTCTCTGTCCCAAAACATGCAGTCAAAATGACCTCTGCACTGCCACCGACAACGCGGTGGAAGTGGCAAAGTTTTGGGAAAACAATAATTAAAATATGTACAGTCGTGCCAGTGACACGAAGAAGATGAAGGGTGCAGTTTTGGATGATATTATGCAGAAAGGTAACCTGACTACTGCCTTAAGACATTCTAAATATTTTCGTCTTGGTTAATTAGAAACGTTGCAAGATGCTGTTAGAACCAAGTTACAGTAGAATTCCTAAATAATATTTGTCTTTTGTAGAATAAAATATCAGCCCGCAGCTCAGTACGTGTAATATATAATGTACAGTCGTCGCTAGCAGAGTGCCGTGTACAGTAGAAGTTAATACGTATACTTGAGATAGCAAAGTTTCCTTCATTTTACATTTATATGCCCAAAGACGTCGTACGAAGAGGTGAAATATTTAAGGTTATATTTGCCATTTTGACTTAAAATTTATAAAGGCAACGAAGTACTTAATACTAAACCCTATTCACAATTGTTTTAACTCTGATTTTGCATCACTATCCAAATCACAGTGATCTTTCTTCTCATTCTAATAAGCTTGCTGGTGAGTTGCTGTCATTGACAGGTCTGTCAAAATCATAGTGTTCTTTATTCTCGTTACAATAAGGTTGCTGCTGTCAGACGTAAAATAACTGTGAACAAGCTGTAGTTCTAATATGTAGAAAATTTTGAAAATGTAGGTCCTGTATCTTTTTGAAATCTCCTTTTCGAAAGTTTTGTCTATGTTTTCTGTTAATGTGTTAAGGGGCATATTAATGTCGGTGATAGCCACTTAAATATTTCCTTTTCCATAACAGACGGTTCCAAAAAATTTTGTCAAGTGACAGAAAAGCTCGATGAGCTCAAAAAAAAAACAACAAATAAAAAAATATTTCAGGATTATTATGCTGCCTCTGTCCCCACCTACTCTGTACCAACACAACACACGGTATGCATGTATGAACTGCCAGAATAATGGTGTTCATGCTTAAAAGCTTTTGCGGATAATCATGCCGTTAATTATTAGTACAACAGTTATAGTATAATGAAACTCCATTATAATGCGGTACGTGGTGGTAAAATATTGGTGTTTTGTCTCTTACAGGAAGTTAGGTAATGGGCTGTGGTTTTGATAATGTTTTTGGATACTATAATGTAACAATCTATATACATTAAATTTAATATACAATCGGGCCTTAATCCGCGAAGGGTTAAGCAGAGCCATACCTATACGTATTTCGCCAGTTCTGTTAAAGACCAATGTAATACGGACCCTATTAAATGGGGGGCGATCTTAAGAAGGCTGTCCATGTTTGTCGAAAGACAGATGGCTGGTTTGGAGTCCAGTCCTGAAGTAGAGACCGAGTATCGGTTAGCGTAGTGTGGGACACCCCCAGCAACGATGGACCGACGACCTTAAGAAGGTGGCGCAAAGGGACAGACTGGATGCGGAACGCGGAGGACAGGGTGTTATGCCGCAGTCCAGGAAAGGTCTATAACCAGCAGTGGACTGCGATAGGCTGAGTTGATTGATTAGGGGGCTAGCTATATATTTAGGTTTCTGTAATTTGTATGGTGTACAATAAAGAGTATTCTATCTATATATCTAGCCTATTGTCATCAACGGGGCACAAATCCAGACTAATGAAATAATGATAATGTAATAAGTTATTAATATTAGCCTTGTTAACATTTCAATACATGGTATCGTATGTAAAGACAGTCACCCATCCACAGACCAACCGCGGCAAGCGTAGCTTAAACTGATCGATCGAACCGTGCGGCTGTTTTTTCTTGGCCACAAGCCCCTCAATGTCACCTGTATGATAGTACTTATTAAATACCGACACAGTGTTAAACCATCAGCAACAATAAACACTCCCGAACAACTTCACAAACTCCCATTGACAATGTACCTACAGTGTACATGCATGTACACACCAACCATGAGCTGTATACTCGTACAATTATGTATACGTTGACAAACTTGGTCGCAGCTAACTTAACTCCGAATAACTGGGACTTTGATATATTATGAAGATTGTTCGCCTGTGAACGCGAAGTTACGGTCGGGACAACATAGGTTGAGTGTGATGCGATGGTTAAACGAGCGTAACTGGGTTATGGTACCTTTGTGCATATTCATAAAAATAACTAGGCTTTTGAAGAATAATTTATTTAGGTATTTACAAGGTAGATGTGAGTGGTAATGCCGGAACGGGACGCCCTAAAAGAACATATCATAAGTTTTTTGGTGATATTCTTCAAAAAGGTCAGGTATGTGGTAAGTAAACGGCGCACGTGTATGACCAGATATATGAATGTAAACGAAGCAAAATGTATGTCAGGATCGTAGCGGCTGGCGTTTTGTAGTTTCGCTTACCCCCATGGAATGAGGCGTAAGTTTATATATGTTTGTTAATTTGCTGTGGTATGGGGTCCCACTAAACGCACGACGCCATCGCGGCAGGCCAAGACGAAGATGGCGGGACGAGCTTGACTCCTACCGTAAGGACTGAACTCACAAAAGACAGAATTGTGTGGAAAAGAGAGAGGGAGGCTTTTGTCCTGCAGTGGGACATTACAAGCTAGTTAGATGTTAAAAAAAAGTCTTCCAGTATCCCCGATTATTTCAGGAAGAAGGGCAGCATTATTATTCCTGAAAAACATAATACCCTTGTGATCATCAATAGAGAACCTCTTTGTTCAGAAGTGAACATTTATAGACTGATGCGGTAAATACTTCAGAGCAATACTCAGTCAGTTGGATAACTTTGATACAAATATTTTATTTCAAAAATTGGTCCTTTGGAACTACACTTAAAGAGTAATTTCTAAACATAGTCGTATTAGTGGGGTTTTCTAACAAAAACAGTTTGTTAAACAATCAGTTTAGTCTGTTAATAGATTTTCCATAATCTAAAATGGAGAGAGTATATTAAAATTGTTTTCCTACAACTTTTCATTTGCATACTTTCGGTACATAAACTCTGAATGTACCACCATCTCTCGAACCGCTTACAAAATAAACCTGTTATATTTAAATATTGGATGTACGTAGGTTGTGACAGGTTGCCGTCGCCTACGATATTACAATAACCTAATTGTCTTAGTTTACACCTACGAACTCCGCGGGATGGGAGGCAGATGGTACTATAGGAGTTACCTATAGGTGAAATCCTGCGGGGTAATTGCGTAACACACATAAAATGGCAATCGATTGCAATGCCGTTCATTTTGACAGTTCAGCCATGTATCCACCATATCTTGTTGAGTAGACGAATTTTTCAAACCTATGAAGCAATGGATTAGGAATTCCCTCGGATTGTGATTAAAAGTGTGTAACGAATTTAGGTTGCTGTTCCTGTAACATACTGATAGCTGTAGAATGTGTCGAGTAGGTTCTCTTCTATTTATGATTAACAGTTTGGCATACTAGCTTTACCTTTTATAAGCATTGTCATGGAAAATTGCGACGAATTTTCAAAGGACCAATTTATATTACGCGTACAAAAGGACCAAACAAAACGTCGATTAACAAAGTAAGCAATTTGTTTTTTATAGGAACCGGACGCACTCCTATCATGGTCGAAAGGTTAACAAATATGTGATCCACCCACAGTTTTCTTATAATACAAGTTTTCCACGATATGAGGTTCCGACGAAATACCTACCTACACATCTTAATTTACCGGAACTACTAAATTATAATATTATACACATAGAAGGTACCTACTCTGAATTTATCAATAATGGACGATAGTGTTGTACAATTCTGATATCGTTTTATACAGGTTTACCTCAATTAGAGAATTTTATGTTATTCATTTTATTAAATGAAATGCAGTATCTGGAAGAAGTGGCAATCGAGATGGCCCCAGAAAAGTATGGATTTGGGGGAGGCCTTTGCTCAGCAGTGGGACATTGTAGGTTAACTTTAAAAAAATGTTGGAGGTATGTTCCGAAATCGATGTATACAGCTTTACCCCAATTAGAGAATTTAATTAAATTAATTTAATACAGTATCTAGATTAATTTATGGACTAAATACGTCAGTATTCTCTAAACATCAGTCTTAATAACCCAGCCAAAAAACCCATAAAACCGACTACAACACTTACAACCACAATATTGTTTTATTAAGTTACCTTTAAAATCAGAATATCTTAGTCTGGGCACACCATTTCGAAATGTCAAGCGGCGGTCTATTATCTTCACCCACGCTGTGTACGGCAACTAAGAATGGGTACCATGTGTGACTAAACCAGTTGGTCGGCGGCTTTTTAACATAAAACATTGTATTTTTCCTTATAATCATGCGATTTACTTAAGTGGCTAGCTGCCTCGTTGATCTAGTAGTCGCAAGTGCTACTGCTGAACATGAGGCCTTGCACCTTTATTGCGCAATACACTATCAATCTCAATCTGAATTATTTTGAAGGATATTGCTAATCCATCGCTTCATAATTATGTTTGAATTTTGTTTCCGTTCTACCACATAAATAACGCAATGAATGCTGTTGAACTGTCAAAGTGAAAGCCATTGCTACTGATTGTGTGTTCCACAATAGGCTATTTTCCTAAAAAAACTAATTAGTCCGTCAGTTAGATTATCAAAAAATATTGAACCCGTATTTTTTCTTTTGTCAATTATATAAAAAATGATAAAGATATCGCCCGTTAAAGTTCCGCGTGACGTCACTTGCTTACGACACTTTTGCAAGCAAGTGACGTCACGGCCCCCCACTCCCAAATTTTGACGCGCTTTATCTTTGTCATTTTATGTTTGATTGACAAAAGAAAAAATACGTGTCCATTATTTTTCGATAATCTAACTGACGGACTAAATATAATTATTATTTTTTTACCCAGGCAACTACCCTATTACCCCGCTGGGTGTTATAAGTGTTATTTTGTTTTTTCATCAGGAATTTTTCAGTAGCAGTCCGGAGTGTGGTGTTGTGTGCGGTTGATGGCAATAGACTCGCCCCCTTTTACATGGGACTCAAACACAACTGGCGACATGTGGGTGTACGTAGGTACATCTGCATAACCCATTTTCTTTTGGTTGGGAAATTATAAAATAACTTCTCCCGCTCTGGGCGGAGCGGGAGGGCATGTCAGACTTTTACTGACTAAAACCCACCCGTGTTCCTTCAGTTGCCTGTGCCAGGGGCCACGGTAACTCTTTCGAACAACCCGCGACCCTGACAGATCTCTGCACAACCCTTCGGGGATTACAAGCGTGATATTGTGACATTGTAATTTTCTTTATAATCGTACGATTTACCAAAGTGGGTATCTTGATAAGACGTATCGAACGATTTGGGAATCGTCAAAAGAATAGCTACGTGTGCGACCGAACAATTTTGGCATGTCGGTATGCGATTTGGATCATTCGTTTCTTTCGTGCAAATTGTTGGGACTACTGTGTTTGGTAGTGTTTAGAATACTCGTTTGGCTTGCACTTTCGATTGTATTAAAGTGAGCTTGATCTGTGAATCTTTGGTAAGATATAGGTTCTTGATAAACGCGAAAAACTGGTATTACTTTTTTCTTTTTATTAATGTCTTGGTAAGGAGACAAACAGTCTAACTTGAATGTTACGTAAATATAAGTAAGTATAAGTAGTGTTTACTTTACATAATTTGTCACTTAACATATATTTTCCTGCTTTTTATTTACATAAAATCTACTTGGCCAGACATCGCATAAGACATGGAGGTTTGGAAGGGAAAAGGGGGGCCTTTGCCCAACAGTGAGACACTATATAGATATATACATATCTAGCGAAGTTTTCTCTAGTGGCTCTGTGTATAAAAGGTAACTTTGACTGCTTTTTCTCTTACCTACTTTTTCGTTTGATTTCTTAAAACGTTCGCTTAAGTGTTAATACCACAGATATAAGAAACGGGTTTTTTTTTTTAAATATATCTCTAATCTCTGGTGACTACCTATATTAATTCGGTTAGCTTTGAAACCATAACCAATACTTGGTTTCCAAATAGTTCTAATATTATTTAGATATGTACATTTTGTGATCTACGCAACAATAAAAACCATTCTATTGATAAACAACTTACAAATATTAGGTATCTAACATCACATCTGGCTTAACACCAATATGTTATTTACAGAACATTTAATAAATTAACTAATCCCATTTTCACAATTATCACAGCTTTGGCCCCGAATATATTGAATTAAATGCTACTATTAATTCTGGCAACACCGCGTTGGAATGAAATGCATATGGACTAACGTATGGTACGGTAAATATTTCACACCATTTGCTATTCGAATTATAATTACTTTTTGCTTTATGTGGTGTTAATGTTGATTTATAATAGTTTAAATTGTAGCTGTTTTAATTACATTTTAAACGTTCTACCATGTAGAACAAACGTGTGGTAGGACGCACTCAGGGGGCCTACTCTGAAGTGCAAAGTGCGAATGTTCGGATCGGACCGACACATGGCCGAACCGAATATTATTGAAAAATGCGAAAATAGTTCAGATCGGCTCAGTTGGGTCGGGACCATAGTCAATATTCGTAAGAGTGTAGGAGTGTAGGATAGGAACCGACCGAACCAAATAGTAACTTCGTAGTAAGAAACGGCCGAACATTCGGCCGATACTACTTCGGAGTAGACCCCCAGGGCCCTCATTCACACTATGACCGCTTAATGATTCCTTACTTCGAAACCACGTCAATTCCTTAGCTAATCACGCCAGCTTTGCGTCGATTTAGCGCGGTTTCGTCAAAGTCAAATCGTTTATTTCAAATAGGCACACAAAAGGCACTTTTTAACGTCAAAAATTACAGTGAAATTGAAATGATTCTAGTCGCCCCTTCCAAAAGATAGTTTTCGTATGAAGAAGAACGATTAAGAAACTCCACCGTTACTCTTTTAAGATGTTTTCGCGAGCGATCTTCACAGGGTGGCTGGTAGCATCTGGATGAGAGTGACCGAGAACCGAGTTATAAGGCGAGCAATCGGGGAGGCCTAAGTCCAGCAGTGGAATGCCATAGGCTGCTGATAAATATGATCAGGTAGTGACTCCTTTTACGCGACTCCAGTGAGAAGCACCAAAAAAGACATCCGCACGTGTCCCTAGTTCTTGTAACCCCCAAGGACCATTTCGTCCTGACCACAGCAGCCGGTCGATTCTGCAAAAATCTCACCGTGAAAACTCAAGTGAAGTGAGCTTGATGTGAGTTGTCAGTAGTGTCAAACCCTAGCATTATTTGGAATGACTGCTCACTCCACGCTCATTTCACCTAAGTTTTCACGGTGAGATGGTGACAGAATCGCACTGCTGACCCCTTGGTCTAAACAACTTAAGACAGATCGTCTGACACACGTAGAAGAATTTTCCAATCACATTTGTGAAGATTTCGTTGCATTTAATCTATTTATAACGTTAAAATCACAAAGTTTTAATCGAACTATACCTACTTTCTTTCGACGTGTATAAAAACTATTAGATCTTAGCTCAGACATACACACTAATCGTTAAACACAGTATCCTGCAGCCGCTAATTACATTCCTAATTATTCCCATTCACGAAATCTCAAAATCAATCGCTCGTTTTGCAACTTTCAACATCCATCGTCGTTTTCGTATACAAAGTTTCCATCAGAGCCATAAACTGACCGTCAATGGACAGTAAACCTCGATGCAGGTCGTTAACATTCGCGAGAATACCGCTTTAAGTGTGATTATTCAAATGGTAAACAAACAGTATGAGCGCTTAGTCGAGACATTCAATTTAGTACTGTGGTAAATCATTTGCGTGGGCAGCAAAATGTTCTGCTATGACGAAAAGGTACCATTTTAGTCCATTCAGGAGAATCTAGCATACACGGCTCATTAAAATCGACAGGCAGACAATTCCAATATTGTTTTCTCCGTTTTCCCGGAAGTTCTCGTTCTAATAAAATAATGATCTGCAAAACAGATTCCAACAAAACGAAACAAACAAAGTCATTCATAGATAACGAGGTAATTACATAGATAAACTCATGCCAAACAGATAATGAGTCAGAAGCAGTCCCATAATAGGCGGATACAAATATTTTCTTAGTCATTAGTTCGTTACACTCACCTTTCCCCTCTAATGAGCATTCATTGTCAACGAATCGCCCACCGTACGAGCAGGCGCAGGCACAACACTATGCATGACGTAACTTCCTATTACACTTCATTCATAAACTAAATCGATCGACTTAGTCAAACGTGGAACGGCACTATCCAAAACAAAACGAACTATTTAAAAATTCGGAACCCACTGTCACTGTTTTCGAAATTCGAACCCGACGTATTATTATTTTTTTTTTTCGTTACTTTTTTAGTTTTTTTAGTAAGCGCGTGTGTGTCAGTCGGTGCGCGCGCGCGTTTGAGCACGCGCCGAAGCCTCTGAGAATCGCCCCCGCGATTTTTGATGCGTGGGCGCAAGAAGCCGGCCCCGAATTTGCGTAATATATTTAAGCAATAAAACAACTCAAATATTACTATATATTCTTCACTAGTTTATCTTATAATGTCAGTTCAATTCGAAACGACCGCCGTCAGCAGGGGACCACATGAAAATGGCAAGCTTTCTTTATAAGCGTATGTTAGAATTTTAAATGAGTATCGAATAATGCATTCGACATAAAAAGCTATCGGCGTCTGCTAACAATATTATGTGAGCCGGTGCGTTGGGAAGCGACTTGTCGAGGAGTACCTTGTATGGAGAAACGGGTTCGTCTGCAGTCCCACACGTTCGACTTTTTGCCGTTCGGTGCAGGAAAGAGGTAGGGACCATCAGCCAGACTAAGATGACCTCCCTCGTCCCTTAACCAAATACGCAATGTTCGGGGCAACGCAGTAACAAAAGGAGTAGCAAGGATCTAGTTTGAATGGACGTTTTCTGCTAAGGAAGGAGCATTGTACAGATCGTGTGCTTGCAAGCCACGTCCTGCCTTCAGCTTCATACATTTGTAATGAAATCGTCGAGTCGCTTCGGCGTCCTAATTAGACGTCTCCTATGGTGCCGCGAGAACGTTCAAGTAATGTTTTGGCATCCTAAATAGCTGGCATTTTCTCTAAATAAAACCTTTTTGTAGCTGAGATAATAAGCTGAAGAAAACACTTTCAGAAAACTTTGCTGGTGTTAGGACCAGATTTTATTGTTGAGATAAGTTTCGAAGGACCAAAAGGCACAGGTGTGGAATTTCTTCTTTTGGGGTTAAAAGTTCCATTCATTCAGGTCCCCAACACACCTCAAGACCACCACATATAAGATATTGAATGTCATCAACAGTTACAAACAGAATTATTTTGTTAAACTAATTTTTAAGGTAGTAATTGAGACATTGTTTATTTTTATTTTATTTATTATTTATTCTTCGTAGCAAATACTTGTAGGTGGCTTCATGTTTTAAGCTTATGTGATCTATGAACCCGAGGCACAGAATGTCTCAATGGAGCCATAAGTGTAAAACGTTTATAGCTTTTGACTGCTACCGGTGTAGTCCTAACTTTTATGTGTTTTAACGACGAAGGTAGTGTATAAAGAGGCTGGACAGCTTTAGCCACCTGTGGCCTTATAACATACTATATTCATCAAGCCATTTGCGTATGGTGATTACCACCGTTTTGTGTAAGTTGTCGCCATTATTTTCTTATTCATTTTTTAGTAATCCGAGTTTAACAGTGGACATTTTGATGGAAAAGTTTGGTTACCACCGTGAATTATAATAGGCTAACACTGTTTTGATCAGTTCTTTGTAATTGTAAATACAATTGTTTTAATTACAGTTCGGCCGACGAGAGAATGCATTCTTGACACCTGTCAGTTTCATACAAACGAATACGTGTTTTGCGAATTCGATCTTTAGAAATAGAATAGTTCTTTATTTGCACAGAAAGTAGATACAAGTTACAGATGTTAAGTTTAAAATTATCCTGATACTAACTACCTTAACTAAGGTATGCAAACAGTTTTAGCCATAATAATAAAGACTCATTAATATATGTTTATTATAAACACATTCAATCAAATCAATATACATAAGTTTACCATGTCAACATGAAATTCAGCAATTTATTAGCTAGTAGAGTTTCGCACTGACAGGTGTCAGGTACGTGTTCTATCGACGGCCGCAATGTAACTTGAGTTGTAAATTTACAAGCCTCGTGCCCAATGGGAATTCTAATTGGACAAAAATAATACGAATTTCTATACAAACGTTCATCCCCTATTTAAAACTCCTTCATTAGCCTCACTAACCTTAACCTCCGTTTGACACGGAAGTCTCGGGTGAAATTTCATGCTTCTCACCCAGCGCGGTAGGAAAAAAAGCGGGAAGGAAAACACATGTTGCGCCGTCCCCAATAAATTGGAATAAGGGCAGGAACATGATCTGACGGGGTCCGCTAGGGCCGATGCCGCCGGGGCTGCGGGTTGTTCGAAAGAGATACCGTGGCCCCTGGCACAGGCAACTGAAGGAACACGGGCGGGTTTTAGTCAGTAAAAGTCTGACACGCCCTTCCGCTCAGCCCAGAGCGGGACAGGTCATTTGATGATTTCCCACCCAAAAAAAAAAGGGTAGGATAAGATGAGACCCAGCGGTTTAGGCTGCGCTTTGTCTGACTGAATGTACTTAAGATTTTTACTTCCCCTTAAATTATATTTATTTCTGTAAATATATACACTGATAAATAATTTATTTTCTGTAAGTAGGTTTGCACAAACACTTTCACACGTCAATCATATTTTAAAAACTAGATTAGGTCGGCGTTTCCTATCTGAATACTCTGAGAAGAAAGACCGAAACCAACTCAGAGGTCACAGTCTCTTTTAAAGTCCAGACATAATCTTGGTCAGATCATGTGAAGACCATGTAGATGGATGTCTGAGATGGTCTTTTGAGGAAAGAACCACACAGATTGAGTGGACCTGTCCAGTCACTGGATAACCTTCTAATACTAAATAAACTAACATACTATTAAAATTTAAATATAATATCCTAACCTATAGTTTTTTATTACGTAGATATCAAAGAAAATAACACAGCAATAAAACTTAGCGGAACCAAAGACAACTTTCTGAACTTCAAAAAATGAGGCAAACATAAAGGAAATGTTAAATCAAAAGCCGAAATGACAAACATGAATGAACCTCGCGATGTGGGAACCATAACAGTGTAACCGGAGAACAGTTGTGGGTGAGCAGTTGAGCACTTTCCTACACCCACACCTCTTAATCCGAGGATTACAGGCCGTTATACTGTTTTAACATACTTTATACATGATTGTGTGGTGACGAAATACCTACTGATGAACCACAAAAGATTTGTTATTTGTTTAGAATCCGCAATAAAAAACGTTTCTCTCTTTTTGTTACAGATTTCTATCAGATTAGAGAATTTTGTCTTGGTAATGGAGAGCCTAATAAGGGGGCCCGTGGCTAAATAATAACAGCAGCACAGGTCGATCGATCAGGTTAAGCTATGCTACGTTAAGCTACGCTTGCCGCGGTTGGTCTGTGGATCGGTAACCCTCTTTACATACCGAGACCCGCTCGTGCCTCGGAAAGCACATTACGCGGGTCAGAGCCCATTCGTCCCCTAAAATTCGTCCCCCAGCATAAAACTTGTAGATTCGGCCCCTATATAGGTGCCCATTGGTCTCCTGGTAGGGGACCAATTAATATTTTAATAAAAAATATTATTTTTAAGGTACCCATTCGTCCCCTCTAATATATATACAATATAAGTTAAAGATTCGGCACCTATTCAGGTGCCTATTGGTCCCCTGAGATAAAATTAGCTATATTTTACATAAGAAACGGTTAACATAGTACACTTGTGAACAGTTTATTAACGGAAAATCAGATTTCACTAGGCCACTGCATGGAAAAGCTATGCATATAGTATTAATTAAAATGAAAAAACAAATATAAGATTAGTTTTATACTAAAATAATTTTGATTTGTTTAATCTTCAATAATTATTAGTTGGTTAATATACAAAAAAAATATATGTTGATTTATCTAGTCTTCAATAATTACTGTGATTTTAGTAATTTTTTTTGTACTGTTATAATTTTTTAGATTTAAGTTATTATGATTTTGCATGTATGTAGTTGGTAAATATACAAAAAAATAAGAAGTGATTATTTACTGTTGATATGTGTTCTATTTTTTTTGCATATTTTATATTTACTTAATGTTGATTTATATGATGGTCAATCAAGGCTGATTTTTGTAAAAGAGTTGTATTTTGTTAGTTTATAGGACATTGTGATTTTGTATGTGTTAATCTTATTTGAAATAAACATGATATCTACCGAATTACTATATTTTTTATTTCAGCCTTTTCTGCGCGACTGTACCAGGACTACCAAGCTGCACACATATACATGTACTTATATTAGAAGAATGAATAAAAATAAATATTCTTCAGGGGACGAATGGGCCCCTCAAAAGTTCCAGGGGACGAGTGGGCACAGGGTGCGAATCTTAGGGGACGAATGGGCTCTGGCCCCATTACGCCGTTGGTCTCGGCTGTCATTTGTGGATCTTTGACAGTCGTTACGGGTAGTCAGAAGCCCAAAAGTCTGACAATCAGTCTTACCAAGGGGTATCCTATTATCCAGTAACTGGGTTGTGGAGGTCAGATAGGCCGTCACTCCATGTAAAATACTGGTATTCAGCTGGATCCGGTTACACAGGAAGCCGTCCCAAACATAGTTGGGAAAAGGCTAGGAAGATGATGAATGGAGAACCTAATTCTTCCTTTGTACTAAAACACTTTAACTTTAAACCACATGTTTTGGAGTCCGCATATAGTGTGTATCGACGAAAACTGCCAAATACTGGGGGTCTACTCCGAAGTAGTATCGGCCGAATGTTCGCCCGTTTCCTGCTACGAAGTTACTATTTGGTTCGGTTGGTTCCGGTCCTACACTCCTACACTCTTTCGAATATTGACTATGGTCCCGACCCAACTAAGCCGATCCAAACGTTTTTTCGCATTTTTCAATAATATTCGGTTCGGCCATGTGTCGGTCCGATCCGAACATTCGCACTTGCACTTCGGAGTAGGCCCCCTGGAAACTGTCGGGTTAACGCAACTGTCTAATCGGTGAAACTAACGAATCAGTGAAACTGACTAATCAACGAAACTGTCGAATTAAATAAACTGACGAGTGAGGGAAACTGACCAGTGATACGCGGACTCATGTTTAGGACCATTTTGTTTCCGTACACTAGTTTGTTCTTTTCTCTGTCGATGGCAATCTACACAACATTTATCCCGGATTAACGCACATCGTCAAACACCCCAATTACAATATTATGTATAATCATAATACATACAAAGAATTGTAAAATTATATCTATAACATTGTTTATTTATAACATTAGTTATGCTGATTGTGGGAGAAAATTGTGGTCACATTACAAATCTACGCACGCATTCGGGCGCACACGTTTATAGGTCAAGAGCAGTAAGTACTTTAACCATTTTGGTTTGTTTTTACTGAACAGCGGAAGTGTGACTGTAATTTTTAATAATTTTTGAGATAAAAAATTACCTATATTAAAAATAATAGAAATGGATTCAGTAAACGAAATTGTGTGTGAAGGCACGTGAACATATCCGTCAGAAGTTGGCCGTAACATCCCAGCGCTGATTTGCTCGATTCGTTTTCTTCTCTACCGATCATATACAATGTATGTAGGTATATATGTATTAGTATTTATTCTTGTATTTAATAGTCATTTCTTAGCTATTTATCCCGTATGTTGCACCTGCCATGTTTTGTCTCTGCATCACCCTAAGGTTGACTGGTAGAAAATGCCTCGGGCATTAAGTCCGCCTTTGTACAGTATTTTTTTTTACTTGTGCATAAATTTTTAGTAAATAAATAAATAAACGACTCTGAACAAACTACTTTCATAATGAATGTGCATTAATTCTGTTACAGATTGTATAGAGGCAGCCGAATTGAGCTGCGAGCTTGACACCTTCAGTAGCTTCCACCAGCTCCCGTAGCGTGCAGACCGCAGGACTCGCTGTTATTTAGCAGATCAATTCAAGAAGAAAATGGAAGAATGATGCGAAGTGTCAAGCGATTTTGTACCACCAGCACGGCACCAGCTTTTAACTGTCGCCTTACTAGCATGTCACCTGCTCTGTAAATGATAATGTTATGGCCCCTGGCTGCCAAATATAACAGCTCCTGTATGGAAGGTATTTTAATGCCGGCTAAGCGCAAAAATGGCCAAAATCATGAATTTTGACCTAGGTATTCAATTTTTCTATTATATCTACTATTTCATTGATTCTTTTACCAGGCGAGGTTACCAAAGCCGTTTGGACCTTCTTGGTAAAAATATTAAAATAATACAACACCTATGTAGGTTAATAGCAGAAACAAAACTTTACCCAAAGCAGAAAGTTCCCACACAGTAACAAAGAAATACCAAAATCCACCACAAAATTAATTCAAGTGTTCCCAAAATTAGGTGTAAGTACCTCATCAATATTACCATAGTTAAATTATTCAAGATATCCAGTTCATACCTACACACCTTTTTTTTTTTTTTTTTTTTTTTTCAGGATGGGAAATCATCAAATGACTCCTCCCGCTCTGGGTGGAGCAGAAGGGAGTGTCAGACTCTTACTGACTAAAACCCACCCGTGTTCCTTCCTTAGCCCTTTATGTACCAGGGCAGCGGTAACCCTTTCGGACGATCCCGCTACCCCGGCAGGCTTCGGCCCTGTCGGGCCCCGTCATCTATGCTGCCACTCTTTGAGGCGCACGTGGAACACTTACGCGCCGTCCGGCACGGGCCTGGTCCTGATCGGACGGAGAGCTACCCATTGCTCTCCGCCCGCAGGCCCGCGCCTACGGTGGCCGGGAGTCGTCACGCGGCTCCCGACGCCCGGAGCGTCTCCCTCGGCGGCTGAGGCGTGAGGATCTTTCCCTCGCCCATCCCGCCACCTCCTTCGCTAGCATGACTGCTTCGCAGAAGGAGGTGACCGCCTCCCACTCCCTCTCGCCCCGGACCATGGCTTGCACCAGGGCCGGGCGCGAGAGGTCGCCGCCGCTGCCGATCGCCTCTACGAGGACACGGCGGTGCTCTGCCCAAGCGGGGCAGACCTCCACCGTATGCTCCACCGTGTCCTCTGGGCGATCCTCGCAGTGGTGACACCCGGGCGTCTCCTCCCGCCTGATGATGTGCAGGAACCTCCCGAAACATCCGTGTCCGGAGAGGACCTGCGTCAGGCGGTAGGTGAGAGCGCCGTGACGCCTCTCTAACCACTCCTCAAAGAGGGGTCTTATCGCCGCTATCGTGGCGTGCCCTGCGCTGGGTTGCGATAGTCGCGCCTACCTACACACCTTCTAAGCAGCTAAAAAGATACCCACATTACTGTGCTGTTGATAAAATCAATAGATTTGTAAATGTCGTAGGTCACAGGTATACACGACATATCAACGTTTACATTTCTAGTATAAACTGACCTCTCGTTATCCGGAAATTCAATACAATGGGGGGTTAGCTTATACTGGAAATGTATATGGTCTGTTCCAAAAGTATTTGCTAAAAACGTAAATAACCCCTGCTCAGGTTCAACTATTACGCAATCACACACTAAAGGGAATTAGTAATACATTCATCTGTATTGAGAAGGTTTCAACGGTTTCGAGTCATAAATTGTAGGTTATTGAAAAATCATCGATGAGAACTGAGGTCATAAAATTAACCTCAAAAATGTCAAATGAACAACATTTTTAAGGCGATTTATAACTAGAATTTCGGGCTCAAGTGTTCAAATAATCAAATGTGCAAGTGGCTCTACAAATTGGCATCCACAGGTACGTTTTTAGAAGGCCAATTTTCGTAATCTCGGCGACAATCAATGTCAAAAATGTAGGGAAATTAGAAGTATTTATGACAGATTGAGACTGAGATCAGACTATGAACGTTCTTAAAATGACGAGAATTCTGATACATTTGTTTACATTTTCGTCAGATACTTTTGGAATAGACTATGGCTTGATATATCGTCGCGCGTACTGTGGGCGTGTATAAATACCATAATAATGCAGAGAATGGAATATTTAAAGCATTTGCTGAAGAAGTTCGCATGTGCCGGTTAAGAGTTTGTATTTAGTAAAGAATCTTAAGTTTGTCCATATTTAACAGGCTTGCTGGAATCATGTTGCACATTACGGTTCAATTAAAATTTAAAATTAGGAGTATGATAAGGGTTACCTGGGGTCCGTCCGTCGTGATGGCATTTTAGGGTTGTGTCACATTTCTGGGTTGTCTATTTAGTCTTTTTGCCGGATCAACATCAATCAGCTCAGAAAAATACCAGGAATCTCTGGCTCTGAATTGACCTAATTTTAGGCTTATTAGTCGATTCGCAAGAATCAACGAAATGAGGGGCCCGAGGCTACATAATAACAGCCGCACAGGTCGATCAGGTGAGCATCTTTACATACCGGGACCCCTCCGTGGCTCGCAAAGCACGTTAAGCCGTTGGTCCCGGCTGTCATTCGTGGATCTTTAACAGTCGTTGCGGGTAGTCAGAAGCCCGAAAGTCTGACAACCAGTCTTACCAAGGGGCATCGTATTACCCAGTAATTGGGTTGTGGAGGTCAGATAGACAGTCGCTCCATGTAAAATACTGGTATTCAGCTGCATCCGGTTAGACTGGAAGCCGACCCCAACATAATTAGGATTTTTATCCCAACTAGATAGGCTAGGCAGATGATGATGAGTCGATTCACACGAATTTACGTACCCGAAACGGGCGAATCGTCACTTTTAAATAGATAGATAGAATACTCTTTATTGTACACCATACAAATAATACAAACAAACAACACAAATAATACATACAAATAATATAATAATTTATTGGAACATAACTCGAATACTGTCAGATTATTTCACGTAAATACTTTAACACTAATATATACAATATACAATTATATACAGGTATATAATACGACAAAATATAGAAAAAAAATATAATAATCAAATAATAAACAAAAAACAAACAATACACAAACAAATACAAACAAATACAAACAAATAATATTACTTTTACATATATAGGCGACTCGCTCGAAGTTAATTTACAACCAGACACTGACCCCCCTTAAGTAACACGCTAGCAATCTCAATCTGAATCATTTTGAAGGATATTGCTAATCCATTGCTTCATATTATGTCCAAAAAAGGGTCTCAGGGTGCTCAACAATGCCACGATAGCGGCGGTAAGACCCCTCTTTGAGGAGTGGCTAGAGAGGCGTCACGGCGCTCTCACCTACCGCCTGACGCAGGTCCTCTCCGGACACGGATGTTTCGGGAGGTTCCTGCACATCATCAGGCGGGAGGAGACGCCCGGGTGTCACCACTGCGAGGATCGCCCAGAGGACACGGTGGAGCATACGGTGGAGGTCTGCCCCGCTTGGGTAGAGCACCGCCGTGTCCTCGTAGAGGCGATCGGCAGCGGCGGCGACCTCTCGCGCCCGGCCCTGGTGCAAGCCATGGTCCGGGGCGAGAGGGAGTGGGAGGCGGTCACCTCCTTCTGCGAAGCAGTCATGCTAGCGAAGGAGGTGGCGGGATGGGCGAGGGAAAGATCCTCACGCCTCAGCCGCCGAGGGAGACGCTCCGGGCGTCGGGAGCCGCGTGACGACTCCCGGCCACCGTAGGCGCGGGCCTGCGGGCGGAGAGCAATGGGTAGCTCTCCGTCCGATCAGGACCAGGCCCGTGCCGGACGGCGTGTATGTGTTCCACGCGCGCCTCAAAGAGATGTCAGCGTAGTTGACGGGGCCCGACAGGGCCGAAGCCTGCCGGGGTAGCGGGATCGTCCGAAAGGGTTACCGCTGCCCTGGTACGTAAAGGGCTAAGGAAGGAACACGGGTGGGTTTTAGTCAGTAAGAGTCTGACACTCCCTTCTGCTCCGCCCAGAGCGGGAGGAGTCATTTGATGATTTCCCATCCACAAAAAAAAAAAAAAAAAAAAAAGGGTGCTCAACAATGTAAATAACGCAATGAATGCTGTTGAACTGTCAAAATAAAACCCATTGCTACTGATTTATGTTACGCAATTACCGCGCTGCAAATTGCAAAATAACGTAAGAAAATTTCAATTTTGCGGGCTACCCTTTGTGTAAATTATTTCATCACCATTGGTCTCAAAACGGTGAAGGAAAACATCGTGGGGAAACCGGCATGTCCTAGAACCAAAAATTCGAAGACATGTGACATCTACCAACCCTTTGCCTTTGGAATTACAGAGATCCATGGGTGGTAGATTATAGCCCACTCCCTTTCGAAGAGAGGAGGCCTGTGTCCCAGCAGTGGGAACAATATAGGTTGATTATGAGATGGGGGCTACCCTGACGCTTCCCCCTTAAGTCGATTATTGGTCATTTTATCTTGTTCTAATCACTGTAAACTGTTACATTTCAAACATTTTACAATCTTATCTGTTTATGTTATCCTGTCATCATTAGGTATGCACATATTTTCTTAAGATATCTTTCATCAATGATCATTAAATCTGGATAAAAAATGTATAGTGGTTTTCATAATGAAATGTTCGATTTGTGTTCACCGAGCTTCCATTCCATAAATATTATTATAAACGTTAAAAATTCATTCAATTTCTTTGTGGCACCATTTTATTACACGATTATAAATGTTTATCTAAAGTCTAAATATCAGACTTATAGTCGCCTGTTACCCTAAATACCTACTAAAACTGGTTTGGTCCTAAGAGAATAAATTCGATGTGGAGGATCATGAAGTTCAAGTAATAAAGAAAATATGTTGAAGTATCACTTTTCTCGACATACTGCACAGACTGGGACAGGACGATAAAACGTGATAAAATCTAGTCTAGAATGATTACATAATCCTCATTAGTCATTCATTATATACGTTATGACCTAGACTTGAACAGGCCAGGCTTAGAACATTCTAAGATAAGCTAATAGCTAAACGATACTGCGAACACTAATTCACACGTTTTGGTGACAATCCGGATGATTATAGAATTGTTACACAGATGTATGTATATGATAGTAAATTATCTTTTCTATTCATATTTCCACTAACTACTATAGTACTACTGTACTACTCTAGTTAATACTAGGTACCTAATTATACACAAAATTTCGAAGGCACGTGACATTTACCAACCCGCTCTGAACTGCCCACTCTCTCACACCGAGTGGAGGTCTGAGTCCCACCAGTGGGTACATTATAGGCTGATTATTATGACCATACATACATATATTATAATAACTCACATACCACTCTTTAAGCCTATATTCTAAGAGGTACCGACAAAGAAGATAATTGCTCCAATAATGGTAACAAACGCTACATTAAACCTTCCAAAAGTCAAAGAAATTGTTCACGTGAGGACTCAATGGAAGGCACAAACAATACCTACCTATTACCTTTAGTATGTACAGACAGACTCACAATCGCATTTATTGACAAAGCTCCGACATCTGGGGCCCGTCAGATCACTCCAATTAAGAATCTGCATACCAACTTAAACTTACCATTCAAACAAGCAATATTAAACCGTATAGGGGCACAGTTAAGGTTGGTGGTAATGGTTAAACTCTTCCCTCATTTTGACGCCAATTTGCAATATGAAAATGTTATCGTTTGTCTCTGCTTTGCATAGTTTTGTCACTGCAGAAGCGTCAAATGGACTGTTTCTTAGAATATGGAATACGTGAAACTCGATGCCTTATAACAGATATGAAACGGTATGCGTTTCATGAGCAAGCATTTTTCAGGTGCATGAAGATGTTATTAAACTTGAAGAAGTATTTAGATATACGTTTTGTTTGTGCCTTTTATTTGATGCAGGGTTATTGACTACATCATCTATTCTGTTAAAGTCAAAGTCAAATCATTTATTACAAACGGGCAATTTTGAACGTCAAAACAATAAATAGAATTGATTCTAGTCGCCCCTTCCAAACAATAGTTTCGTATGGGGAAAAATGGTTAAGAAACTCCACCTCCTCCTCCTCCTCCTCTTTTAATTTTTTTTACAATATTTTGTGTACATTAATTACTAGCTGCATCCCCGCGGTTTCACTCGCATAAGTTTCGATCCCGTGGGAATATCGGAATGAAAAGTATCCTATGTGTTAATCCTGGTTATAAACTATCGGTGTGCCAAATTCATCCAAATCCGTTTAGTAGTTTTGGCGTGAAAGAGTAACAAACATCCATCCACCCATCGTTCCATACAAACTTTCACGTTTATAATATTAGTAGGAAGGATATAATTATATGAAGACAATCCACCTAGAATAAAATTACTATACGTTACGTTTGCTAGAGCCTCTCATTCCTAGCTAGTTGCTAATTCTTATGAAATCCATCAGTACCTATTATTTCACAAGGCTTAGGTTCGGTTACCACTGTCGAAAGTTTAAAAAGCCTATACAGGGTGATTTTTTAAAGACCAGCCAAATTTAAGCATGTGGTACAGACCATCAAACTGAACAACTTTCTCCATGGGACCATCATCGTAATCGCGAATAAAAATTCAGCCGTCCCATACATTTAGGTCGAGTAGGTATTGAAGTTTTCTATGGGACAGTTGATAAAATTTTCGCGATTAAGCTATTTGTTCCATGGAGAAAGTTGTTCAGTTTGATGGTCTGTACCACATCCTTAAATTTGGCTGGTCTTTAAAAATAACCCTGTATATTGAAGTGCATTTTATCTTTTAACCAACTTTTCATGGATTTATTAACAGGACGAAACCCAGTACTTATGTACCCAATTTCAACTTGATATGCCAGAATGCTTGCAACCCAAACTAGTGAACCAAATGAAAGCTTGTAATGTACACAAATAGAATTATAGACAGGATACTCATTTCATAACTAGAGGCACAGTTACACACATACTTACCAGATCTCATTATCCATTAATTAGCTTAACGACGATGATTCCGGGAATATAGTTCCATTGTTTCGACAGTAATTATGACAATGTACGTATACTTGACAAAATATACTGTTATCCTTATTACACACAATATGATTATTATCTTTAACTAGCTGAGCCGAAAGACGTTGTCCTGTCCTCATTTGAATTCCATAGACAAAAGGACAATAAGTTTGTAAGGAATTTAAAAAAATATCCGGGTCCTTTATCCAATAACTATTAAAGTTGTCAAAAAATAAAAGGCCCGTTTTGACAATTGAGAATGCGTTCTTGATACCTGTCAGTTTCATACAAACGAATACGTGTTTTGCGAATTTGATCTTTATTAACTACTAGAACTGTCAATGTCAAAACGGGCCTTTTATTTTTTGACAACTTTAGGAACATTGTAAAACAAAAAATGGTCAAATCGGTCCGGCTGTTCTTACCAACGAAGAGTATTTCATTTTTATTTTCATACTAGCCTCTGCTCGCGACTTCGTCCGCGTGAAATTTCCTGTACTCCTGCACCCCGTCGCATCGCATCGCCTGCCCGTATGTTAAATAAGCTATAGCCTACCTCAAGAGTTAGGCTATCAAATGTTAAAAAATATTATTTTTTAATCCGACTGGCAGTTCCAGAGATTAGCGCATCCAAATAAACAAACTCTTCAGCTTTCATAATAGTATGGACAGATAGATATAGAATTAGATTAAGACCTACCCGAAACACATAGATGATGTGGTGATGATGGTGTGGTGGGGCAGATTGGTAAGGAAGAAGTAGTTTTAACAAAAATTTTAGAAGATTGAAGTGACTACCTTTCTACCTTGTATATATTTTTACCACAGCATATGAGCTCATAATCATCTCCTTAGCCTTTTCCCAGCTATGTTGGGGTCGGCTTCCAGTCTAACCGAATGCAGCTGAATAATATGAGCTATTTGTCATAGATTTCGTTTTGATATAAGAGAAGAAAAAGATCAGAGGGGCAATTCTCGTAATTTTAAGAACGATCACAGTCTGATCTTAGTGTTAATCTGTCAAAAATACCTCTAATTTCCCTACATTTTTGACATTGATTGTCGCTGAGATGAGATTGTGACTACATTTTGACCACGTTCGGTAGACGTGACAGGAATTATGCATGTGGTGGTGGTCTCACTGAGTTTATCCTGGAGATTACTGACATCGGTAAAGTAAAACATAGTGAGGAAACCAGCATTTACAGTTACTATAGGTCTGAAATCACGAGTCTTGCGTCCTAAGTCTTGAGCAAGCATGGCGCTCAATCAATGCTTGTGCCTTCTCTATATGAGAAGTGGCCTTTGCAAGGCCTCCACTTCTCTTTTCTCTTCTTCATAATATAATCATAATAAGCTGGTATCTTGACATGTCTCGGGACCTTGGGGTCTCGGACCTTTGGAAGGCTTGCCAGGAGCCGAAGCCCTGGTATTATGGTTTAGAGGTTTAGAGGTTACCGTTTCATTCACATCCTATGAGAAACTGCAAATTCTGGCATTTTTTTTCCAACATAAGTCATCGCACACTTCCTAAACATTGTCCATAATGTTTCAATTACTAAACACAAGGCTGCCATGTCCTGACATTCAGCATTTGATTATGTTAGGGATCCAATGGCTTGGAGACGAAACCCTTTTAAAAATATCCATATTTCTGTAAGCTGTAACCAAGGAACAGCATGGCGTTGGTAGGAGCAAATTGATGACTAGTACAGACGCCAGCAGGTCAAACTACCCGAAACTGTCAAATTTTCCCAATCAATCTAGAACCTTAATGCTTTAGCGATAAAGAAATTTGACAGATTGTAGTAGCTTGATTTGCTGCCGTGTGTACATGTCTCTCATCATCATCTGCCTAGCCTTTTCACAACTATGTTGGTGTCGGCTTCCACTCTAACCGGATGCAGCTAAATAATAAGTACCAGTATTTTACATGAAGCGACTGCCTACCTGACCTTCACAACCTAGTTCCTGGGTAACACCATACCCTTTGGTAAGTATAGGCTGTACTGAAGTAATTTGTCTTAGATTATACATAAATACATGGTTCACTTCAGGTTTGGCTATAAGCACTGTTGAATCAAACATTGAACTCAGTTTTGGGCTAATTCAACTTAGATTGCCATCGACACGCTAAGAAGAAAATACGACAAAACGAAGCTTCGGCCTGCTGCTGAGAATTTCTTAATGAAAGAAGCTAATGGCGCCGATTCCCTTGTTCATAATCTAAACTAAATTTATGTTCAGTGCATCTTTTTCTTTCTATTTCATTATGAAAAGGACAGAAGATAAATATTAGTATCCTGGCAAATTAGTCAGCGCCTGACGTAAATTGACGTATGTGTGGTTGCCAATTTTTTAATCACGTCTAAACTTTCAATGGAATTTCTTTATTTTACAGGACTAAACTAATATTTATCTTCTGTCCTTTTCTTAATGAAATAGAAAGAAAAAGATGCACTGAACTTTTAGTAGTTTAGTTTTTGAACAAGGGAATCGGCGTCAATACCATTTTTACCAACTTAGGAAGCGAACCCAGTATTCTCTATTCCTCTACTTCAAGTAGAGTCTCCATATTTCCAGGGAAGTCTCACTACGATATTGCTCCTCAAGGCTGATCTAAAATAAGTAGGTAAATATGTAATGAAACAAAAAATAGAATAGTGTAATTTTATCACTCCTTATCTCAAGGAAGCCAAGAAACCACGTCATAGGTTCTTGAACTCTTCACGTTTCTCATACAAATAATAATTTAATCAAAAGCCGATTATTATTTCATTCATTTGTTCGAATTGCGACACATTTACGGAATCATATCATCAATCATGGGAACAGCTGCTGATTTTATTTTATCAATTTCATTAAAATAATTGAATTGTGCAATTTTATTCCTTCGGTAGTGGAAGTAGTGGTAGGGGTACTGTGCTACTGAATAACCATGATTGTGTTGCCAATAAAAAATTCATCGATTTTCCCTACAAGAAGGACAGACTTTGCTATCTTTTCTAATACTTGAACTAGGTTTTCAATTTTTCATATAAGCCACAAAATGGATGAGGTGTATACTTAGCAGGCTATCCGATGGAAAATGGTCACCTGCGCCCTAATTGCGTAACACACTTTCAATCTCAAGGATGCTGCTAATCCATTGCTTCATGTTCGAAAAATTTGTCTGCTCAACAACGTAAATAACGCAATAAATGTTGTTGAACTGTCAAAATGAAAGTCATTGCTACTGATAGTGTGCACATCCGCTGGTACAATGATGACAAAGACAAAATTAAGCCGCCCCCCGTGTATGTCACGAAATATCTCATATATCTATACTAATAATAAAGCTAAAGAGTTTCTTTGTTTGTATGTTTGTTTGAACGCGCTAATCTCTGGAACTACCAGTCGGATTTCGAATTTGATTTGCCCAAGTCTTGAGGAAGTTATAGGCACATCACGCTGGGACTCTTAGTAGCGTAGCAAAAAGAAAAAAGTTAGAAAGAACGCTATATGAAGACTAAGTAATAGCGCGGGCGGGCGATGCGATACGATGGGATGGGTCGGGGATCAAGAAATATCTCGCGAACGCAGTCGCGGGTATAAGCTATCCTGTATATTTACAAATCCTCAAATGTAAAACATTTATTTATTTATTTACTAGCTGCGCCTCGCGGTTTCACCCGCATAAGTTACGATCCCGTCGGAATATCGGAATAAAAAGTATCCTATGTGTTAATCCTGGTTATAAACTATCTGTGCACCAAATTTCATCTAAATCCGTTCAGTAGTTTTTGCGTGAAAGAGTAACAAACATCCATCCATCCATCCATACAAACTTTCGCGTTTATAATATTAGTAGGAAGGATTTTTTATAACAGCTTAAACTATCATTACAGGGTTTACCCTAATGCAACAGTTAAGAACTTAAACTAATAACCTAAGCTATATACTTACAATAACCAAATTAGACAAATTATAACTAACATCATTATTATATGATTACACCATAACACTTAACATGCTGGCAGAAATTACTTGAACGAACTCTTACAGAAAAACAAACGCATTAATAATCCCAGTAATGTAATGTGCTTGGTCCTTGTTTTTAGGCTAATTGTTTCCGTCTTTACGACAGCATGACCACATCCTAATGAGCTTTAAATCCTGCAGGGTTTGTCGCATCAACCGTAGTATTGTCATCATCTGAAGTATTGTAAGCACCTAATTATTTAACAATGAGCCCGAAAGATAAAAAAAACAAGACAAAATCAAACATCATTAATACATACGGGTCCCAAACTCAGTCACACGCCAACCGTTCGGTAACTCGATCCCTTATATCCGCTGACGTCTCCCTCTAACCAGCCGCACGATTTGCATCGTACAATATTCTACAACAATTTGTAATTAATACATCCACAGTTCCGTAGCGTCGATAATTTACTCGATAATAATTGTTTGTCCCGACCCAACACTTTGACCCTTAGATAAGGAATCTTAGTGTCGTGTTATTTGGTGTTCGGAGAGGGAGCGAAACGGTCGAACATGGAATGATGTGCAACATGTTTTTGTGTGTGATTTTTCTGTGTTTGTGCGTCACAGGAACTGTTTATGGATCGCCCAGTGAGTACCTTTATACATGTTCCTATTACCAATACCTGTAGACTGTAGTGTCAATGTCACTAGCTACCAAGCTTCTGTTGCAAATTCTAAAGAAATCTTTTCTGGGATCAAATTCAAATATGCCATAGCAAATAGCGATACTACATTTGTATTCTATATCGTTCTCTCTATAATCATTTAATTTGTGTTAAAAACTTCATCTTCATCTGAATTAGAATTTTCAGTTCAGATTTGCTAATCACATTGTCTAAAAGTTACATCATTAATATCTTTGACAAAAAGCTTCTATAATGCAGACATTTCCGTATTATCCATGTTGTACGTAATAGAACTTCCATCTTCCCTATATACATGCGGACCTTGATAGAACCAGCAATCCTACATTGAACTTTGACATTGGATCATTGGATTGGATATACGATAGATCTAATATGGTACATACACTATCGTGAATTCTTGACTAATATCGAGCCGTATATTCTTTACAGCTTATCTTACGAGAGTCTTTCATTCATTAAAAAGGTGTTAAGGTAAAATTGCCTTCAAAAGATTATAAATAACGAACTCGAAAAGTGGATCGCTTTATCCATTTTTGGACAAAATAATAAGCAAACTTATCCTCATTTTTATAAGCCTATGATATTATTATCATAGGTCGATTATTTCCTTAACTCTACCATACATATGTATGGTACACCTTTATATTATGTACACCCTATTTAAGTAACACACTGTCAATCACAATCTGAATCATTTTGAAAGATATTCATGCTCCATTGCTACATATGCTCGAAAAATTTGTCTGCTCAACAACGTAATAAACGCAATAAATGTTATTGAACTGTCAAAATGAAAGCCATTGCTACTGTTAGTGACTTGCGCAGATTAAAGTCCCATAAAGGTACACCTCCCAATTAGTCCATAATCTTCTCATATGTAAATCTTGAACAATGTTTCTGCTTCTCATACAGAATTCATTGCGAACGACTACATCTCGAGATTTAGATAATAATAGCACAAACAAAAGTACAGATAGTAGATGGTAAGAAGACCATATTTCAGTGTAGCCTTGGCGGTTGCGGTTAAAGTCTACGCACCTACATAAATACCTAACTGTTCAGCATTGTCTCTCTTAGAGTATCTATATAACACTGGAGAAACCTTACGAACACTTCCTCCTTTTTTGTTCAGAATATTGAGCTTATTTTCATCATTCTCCTGCCCTTCAACAATCAACCAACTTAGCCTATCGCAGTGCACTGCTGGACATACATAAGCCTCTCCCAACCCTTATCCCAATTTATTTGGGATCAGCACAGTAGTCTTAGTCTTTTGCTTCCATACTTCTCTATTAGTCGTCATCTCGGAAGTGACCCCCTTTCTAACCATATCAGCATTCACACAGTCTATCCATTGTTTTTAGGTCTTCCCCTACTCTTATAGCGTATGCCTTCTCCAGTGTTATATACTCTAATTTGTCTCTAAAGTATTTATCTTTCCTAACCTAGAATATAACTGCAGGGAAATTCTGTAACACACATAAAATGACAATCCATATGGAAATGCCTTTCATTTTGACAGTTCAGCCTTTTACATTACGTTATTTACGTTGCTGAGCAGACGAATTTTTCAAATCTATGAAGCAGTGGATTAGGAATTTCTTTCAAAACCCTCGGATTCGACGAAGTCTGTAAAACAATTAATGGTCGTTTCTAAGCTTTGAAATTAATATATAATAAAACCGCACAGCAACCCAATCGACGACGTTTAATTCGTTATGTACTTATGGGTCTACATAGTTTTTTAATTAAAAAGTTTTTGAGTTAAGTTAATATTGTAAGTTGAAAATTAGTTGTGCAAATATCAATAAAGTTGGTATTTTAAAAACCTTTTTTTAAATCTAATTTTATGAAACGCAATTCGAGGGTTTGAACTTTGACTATCAATTGAAATTGATCAGGCTAAACTAGCATTAGGGTACAGAGACGCCAGAACATCAAGCTAGTATAATCTGTCAAAATTCTTTAATATATTTTCAACTTTATCGCTAAAGCATTAGGTTCAAGGTTGATTGGGAAAATTTGACAGTTTCGGGTAGCTTGGTGTGTGTCTGTAAGACTCTATACCTACATATATCTGTGATTATTATTATTTTAGTGAACCTAATCTATTCCAGACTTGGCTATTCTATTCATCATCATTACATAGGTACCTATACAATTTCTACAGCGCCTTGTAGCTAAGTAATAACAGCCACACGGTTTGATCGATAAAGTTAAACTACGCTTGCCGCGGTTGTTCCGCGGAGTTCCATCTTTACATACCAAGACCCCGCCATGCCTCGAAAAGCACGTTAAGCCGTTGGTTCCGCTGTTATTCGTGGATCGTTGACAGTCGTTACGGATCGTCAGAAGCCCGAAAGTCTGACGACCAGTCTTACCAAGGGGTATCGTATTACCAAGTAACTGGGTTTTGGAGGTCAGATAGGCAGTCGCTTCATGTATTATACTGGTATTCAGCTGCATTGGGTTAGACTGGAAGCCGACCCCAACATAGTTGGGAAAAGGCTAGGCAGATGTTGATGACCATTTCTACAGTGTAAGAGGAGGCTAACAGAGGCCCAAGTCTTAATTTACAACCGTTGCAATGGTCCCTCCATTGTGAGTTTTTGACAGATCTACCATACAATATCTACCATAAACTTAAAATGGAGATACTATTTTAACGTTTGTAAATTAGTAGACTTAGGCCCCAGTTACCTTCAGCTGCGCATTGGTAATTAACGATTAATCAATACAGTTGATTCGTTTAGGTCACTTATTAATCGATCACAAGACCTAACCGCTCGAATTGGCACTCGTTAGTGCATATTGTTTACGAGTCGACAAAAGAATTTACACTAAGCTCCACGCTTGCAACATTTTTAAAAAAAGGCCGATCGCAGCTGTCCAGAAAATTAAAAATCAAAGTTTGGGTGTGTACTTGTTCAATTAGTGAAACCTTAGAGTATAGAAAAAGATGGGGAGTGAATCCTAGTTAGATAGATAAACCATTTATTCAGTGCACACAAAAGACTTAGCACAACACACAAAAGCAGAATAAAATAAAATATAACAAATTATATGAGTAAAAATCAAAGGCATTAGAATCAACAAAACAACTCCTTAAGTTGGAATTGGCCTCAAATGTCATAATTTCATGAAATAGTCATTCAATAGGCTAATATGAACTTAGATGTATTGATGATTATAATTCTATATAGTATAAATATTTGTTACGGCCGCGAATTATATTTATATCAACAAAGTTTAATTCCATTTTATAAGATAACACTAAAATAACAAAATAATATCCTAAATTAACTAAAACTATTTACAAACTAAAATATAGCGTCGAAAAATTCATCCACATCGCTGTCAACTGGTAATGTACCCAAGAATGTAATGTATCAACATACAACTGATACTGACCTGCAAATTGCAAAAAAACTTAAGAAAAATTTAATTTCGCGGGCTAGCGTGAAGCGGTGAAAAGGTTACAGACCGACAAACAGAGTTACTTTAACATTATAATATTAATATAGAAGTATGAATAAGGTGGCATGCTATTGCCGTTAACCGACCACAAATCCCGACAATTGCTATTGAGAGTTCGTTTTGAAATTGGGATGTATTGTAACACGTCAGTCAGTCTGTGTCCATGAGATTAATAACTAAATTGATCTGTTAGCCGCCGTTCCGTTGGCGCCTGTTACACATTTCAATATTTTCAACGGGACAGTCTGTAGGACTGGCGCTGTGTGACTCTCAAATTGGTGTTGAAATATAGGGGAATGAGAATGAGAGCAGTGGTGGCCCTGTGATAACGACCGCGACTTTAGAGTTGTAGGCCGTAGGGTCGAACCCTGACAGGCGCTTTACTTTGCGTAAATTATTTCATCACCACTACTCTCAAAACGGTGAAGGAAAACATCGTGAGAAAAAATTCGAAGACATGTGTGACATCTACCAACTCGCGTGGTGGATTATGGCCAGCTCCCTCTCACAGAGAGGAGGCCTGTGTCCCAGCAGTGGGGACATTATAGGCTGATTATGCTAAAGAATAAGTATTCACAAGAACAATAAAAGATCAGTTGGATCGGAGTATTGGGCTAGGTACAAAAGGGACGAATGAAAGGTAACTGAGATGCTGATGAGATGAGAATGATAAAGCTGATGTTAGACGCTTCACTTTTTTTCAATTTGGGTTTTCATTCGTTTTTTGTCACCGACTTCCGAAATTAAAGTTCTATAATAATATATAAAATGTCGTAGCGACAAGAAAAGCTGGACTATAAAGACAAAGTTAGTTAAAATCAAAGAAAGGGAGGTCAAAAAAATAATTAAACATATATTTACAAGAAATTAAAAGATGGAGATGAACTGAAGAGTGATGTGTAGTATGTGGAAGTGGGGTGTATGGATGACGATGCGTGATAGGTGGGCTGCGGAGGCTGAGGTGGAGATCCAGATGGAGGGAGGTAGACGCGAGGCAGGTGCCGGCAACAGGTGCAAGTACAGATGCAACTGCAGGTGCAGGTACAGGTGCAGGTACAGGTACAGGTGCAGGTATATAAATACTTACTAGATTTGTAGTGTTTTTTTTTTGGAAGTAGGTTATTTTTCAACTTTGTCCCTTTCAAGGAAGTACCGAGGAGGACCACTTTGTTTACTTTATCTTATTGCCACTTATTTGGCGACCTCCTGAAAGGCTAACTCATCTGCCTAGCCTTTTCCCAATTATGTTGGGGTCAGCTTCCAGTCTAACCGGATGCAGCTTAATACCAGTATTTTACATGGAGCTACTGCCTATCTGACCTCCACAACCCAGTAACTGGGTAATACGATACCCCTTGGTAAGACTGGTTGTCAGACTTTCGGGCTTCTGACTACCCGTAACGACTGTCAAAGATCTAGGAATGATAGCCAGGACCAATGGTTTAACGTGTTTTCCGAGGCATGGAGGGGTCTCGGTATGTAAAGATGGTCACCCATCCACAGACCAACCGCAGCAAGCGTAGCTTAACCTGATCGATCGACCTGTGCGGCTGTTATTATTTAGCCACGAGCCCCTCAAAGGCTAACTACGCCATCTAATTGCGTAACACACTTTCAATCACAATCTGAATCATTTTGTAGGAAATCGCCAATCCATTGCATGAAGCTTGTAAATAACGCAATGAATTTTGTAGAACTGACAAAATGCACGTATCAATATCGTGCTTTCAATAATAATTGTAATAATATTTGTTTATTAAAGCATTGTTTTTTTTTAAATTGGAGTTTCCTATTTAACAAAAACATAGTTCACATCATCCGATGTTTTTAATAAAAAGCCCAACTGCCAAAACAAAAATAGCCATTAGTAATTAATTCTCAGAACAATGTTATCAATATTTAGCTAAATTCCGCCATCAGGCCACAATTATCTGAAACTATTAGTCATTCTATTCCATAGTTTGTTTACAATATTGAAAGACGTTATTTCGCCTCACTGGCACCTTCTTTGGGCAAGACTCACAGGCCGCAATATGACTTGGCTAAGTAAGCGATTCACAGATTCTTAGTATACTCAGCCTTTAATGTTCCCACTGTTGGGACACAGGCCTCCTCTCTGTGAGAGGGAAGGTGGGCCGTAATCCACCACGCGGGCCCAGTGCGGGTTAGTAGATGTCGCATGTCTTCGAATTTTTAGTTCTTGGACATATCGGTTTCCTCACGATGTTTTCTTTCACCGTTTTAAGTTGCGCCTGAGTGGATTTGAACCTACGGTACTCGTAAGTCGGGCCACCACTGCAATATGAACCTTATGTAATGCAAATAATGTTCATATTTGTTTAAGCGAATGTGACCAAACGTTTCATATTAATATGAGCTTAGTGCAACTAGAATAAGAAATGAGTATATAAGAGGAAGTCTGAAAGTGGCACCGGTGACTGAAAAGTTGTGTGGAAATCGGTTGTAAATATTTGAGTTTGAGTTCGTCATGGCATGTGATACGGAGGAATGAGGAAAATATCGTGAGGAAAGTTTTGAGTATGAATGTGGATGGCTATAAGAGTAGGGGAAGACCAAAGAAACGATGGATGAAATGACAAAGGGGGTGACAACCGAGATGACGACTATTAGAGAAGTGTGGATAAAGACATGTTGCGCTGAGACTCCAAATAAATTGGGATAAGGGCATTATAATGATTATAAACTTAGTGTAAGGTAAATGATAAATGAATTTTACTGTAAGTAGGTTTATGTAAACACTTTTACACGTCAATCATATTTTAAAATCTAGATGAGGTCGGCGTTTCCTATCTGACTTCTCTGAGAAGAAAGACGGAAACAAACTCAGAGGACACAGTCAATTTGAAGCCACGAATACACTAGGTGACAAATGGAGCGACATGTTGCGGAACATGGCGCTCGACAACTACGTGAATGTCCCGAGAGAATGTCGCAGAACATTTTGCAGGCCTACAAATGGCGCGACACTGACGCGGGACGCCTGCGCTCGCTCTCGGAGCGGGAGCAAGCAACATGTCCCGTGTCACGTAAAAAGTTGCGGAACTTGTTGCGGGACACTTTGCAACGTTGCAGCGACACGTAGATTGAGTGTTGCGCGTCATGTTGCGAGACAAAATGTCCCCTAGTGTATCCAAGGCTTTAAAGTCCAGACATAATCTTGGTCAGATCATGTGAAGACCATGTAGAATGGTGTCTGAAATGGTCTTTTGATGAAACAACCACACAGATTGAGTGGACCTGTCCAGTCAGTGCACGCATTTGCACCATCGAACCATTTTTTTTTTTGCAAATGCTCCTTTTTTTTACTATTTGTATTTCCTGTGTGACCCAAATTTTTTTTTCTTTCTTTCTTTTTTCTGCATGTGTCCCAAATTTTCTTTTTCTTTCTTTCTTTGTTCTGTCAGTAATCATGCAGAACTTAAGGAGCTCAACACAAATTATACAAATAAAGTTCATATTCGTCTGGGACGCATATTTTACTCAAGTAAAGTCAAAGTGCGATCTGTGAACTTTGCCCTGTGACCCAAGATTCAAGAGGGAGAGATAAGGATCGTAAAAATTCACTATTTATCTACTCCGCTAAATCTGTGCACATCATCCCTTGATTTATGATGCTACATAAATAACGGGAAAGGACATACGCACCCTCCCCATACATTTTACGTCAACTTTCGGTGGTAAAGTGTCTATTTATTAGTGTCTAAGACAACACTAGACTCGAGAACATTAGGGTTTCTGGAGTTGTCTTAGGCTTTTGGCAGATTGTAGAAGAGGGTCTTGTGTGAAGTTGATGTCTAAAATCCAGCAGTCTAGATTATCCTATTTATTATTTACTAGCTTTTGCCCGCGGCTTCGCTCGCGTTAATTTATAATTTGACAATCAATGATTCGAAAGCCACGTGGCGCCATCTATTATCATAATAACGTTATTATAGTTTTCCTCGGGAACAGCTTTTTTTTTCGGGATGACAGGTACCCTATGTCTGTTTCTGCACACCTGACAACGTATATGCAAAACAGGATGACCGGTTCAGTGGTTTAAGCGTAAAAAGGTAACAAACAAACAAACAAACTTACTTTCGTGTTTATAATATTAGTTAGGATTTTATACCTAATATTTATTAAAAAAGACTGTGACCTCCGAGTTTGTTTTCGGCCATTCTTCTCAGAATAGTCAGATAGGAAACGCCGACTTCATTTAGTTTAGTTTTTAAAATATAATTGACGTGTAAAAGTGTTTGTACAAACCTACATACAAAACTTAATTACCTACTTAAAATCATTTATTTATTACTAGCTGTCCCCCGCTGTTTCACCCGCATAAGTTTCGATCCTGTGGGAATATCGGGATAAAAACTATCCTCTATGTTAATCCTGGATATAAACCATCTGTGTGCTAAATTTCATACAAATCCGTTCAGTAGTTTTTGCGTGAAAGAGTAAGAAACATCCACCCATCCATACAAACTTGCACGTTTATAATAATAGGGGTTAAAGTATGAAATTGCCGTTTCATTGTAATAGGTACTTCGAATTGACATAGAACCTTCATGGTTTGAGATTTTTGAGTGAAACTTTTTTAACATGGTACCTATGAAGTTCTTCTTTTAAAAAACGTGCAACATTCGATTATCGACTTTCAGTTGTTTTTTTTATTCAGCTTAGACAAGAAAGATGGATACTTCGAAAATTCGAGTTAATTTTGAATACGAGTTCCGACCCGGCACTAACGCGGCAGAAACAGCTTGCAATATCAATATTGCGTTTGGAGAGGGGACTGCTAATGAACGCACCGTGCGATTTTGGTTTAAACGCTTTCGTGATGGAAAAGCAAAGCTTACCAATAAAAAGGTAATGGTAACTGTTTGGTGGCCTCAGCATGGTGTTATTCACTATAGCTTTCTCCAATCTGGTCAAACAATAACGGCAGATGTCTACTGTGCCGAACTCCGAACAATGATAGCAAAACTAGCAGTGAAACAGCCCCGACTCATGAATCGATCTTCACCATTATTGCTCCATGATAACGCGAGACCTCACACAGCACGAGAAACCGTTTTAACTCTACAGGAACTGCAATTAGAAACCATTCGTCACCCTTCGTATTCACCAGACCTTGTTCCAACGGACTACCATTTTTTTCGTGATTTGGACAATTTTCTACGTGATAAAAAGTTTTCTTCTCAGGAGGCAGTACAAAATGCTTTCACACAGTATGTCGAATCTAGATCACGAGAGTTCTATCGCAAAGGCATAAATGACCTTCCTATTAGATGGCAGCAATGTATAGATAATAATGGTAATTATTTTGATTAAATAAATATGTTAAATTAAAAAAAAAAACGAATTTCAATTTTTCAGTACAAATCGACAATTTCATACTTTAACCCCTAATATTAGAAAGAGAAGTAGGATATATATGTACATTTTTTTTTTTTTGACAGGCAGCGGGCCGTAGAGAGTTGTCACATGTCTTTTAATTTTGGTTCTAGGACATGCCGGTTTCCTCACGATGTTTTCCTGCACCATTTTGAGAGCAGTGGTGTTGAAATATTTTATACAAAGTAAAACACGTGGTTGGTTTTGCACTGTCGTAAATCGTGGCCGTTATCACTGGGCCACCACTTCTCTAGTAGTCTAGATTATTAGCATCTAATTTTGTATCGACTGTAATTACCATAATCAACCTATAATGTTCCCGGTACCTCTACCGTTATCAAATGTTTATTGTTCTATTGTAAAACAAATAATAAAACCGTATCCTGCGTTTCCCGTTTCTCAAAAAACGTATTCCCAGTGCTGCCAACCCGTACGATCATTATGGGGGCTTTCGAATTTTAACAAATGATATGAAACAATCTTGCTAGAATGTATGTACGATAGCGTATACTGAAATTTCGTTAATAGTAAGATTATTTAGAGGTTAAAATAAAAATTGCATTAACTATATTTACTTAAGATAAGACTATATATGTATATAGAAGACTAGTATTAATAATTAAAACAAAAGTCTGCGAGTGTCCCACTGTCCCACTGTGTCGTGAACTCGTGACGAGAGATAGTTGATGCATCATAAATAACGCGGTACGATTACTGTTGTCGGCGATAATACATAATACTGCAATTTATAAGTTTTCGTATTGTTTGTTTTCGTCACGACACAGTGTGAAAAGCTAGAAACGGTAGTCGTCAAAACATAACAAAATCACTACTCAAGGCCAGTGGCGTCTTATAAGTACCGTGCGCTAACCAATTGCGCCACTGGATTGACGGGGCCCGACAGGGCCGAAGCCTGCCGGCGTAGCGGGATCGTCCGAAAGGGTTACCGCTGCCCTGGAACATAAAGGGCTAAGGAAGGAACACGGGTGGGTTTTAGTCAGTAAGAGTCTGACACTCCCTTCCGCTCCACCCAGAGCGGGAGAGGCCATTTGATGATTTCCCATCCTCAAAAAAAAAAAAAAAAAGGCCAATGGCGTAGGTTTTTTTGGCGTTGGTTTTGTATGAGCTTTTCTATCATTTCTAGCATTCAATTAATTCTCCCAATTTATTATAACGGACACACACTTCTTTAAGTGGTTGTAATTTCAGCGTATATCACTCGTGGGTTGCAGATGAAAATCAATGTCAGGTGGTACACCTTGTATTGTCATCTAACATTATGCTGAGCTGATGCCCTTTTGGCATTATAATCTTAGTTTTCTGTTTTTATAGTTTTAAGGTGTATTTATTTTGCTGTAATGCCAATAAACGCATTTTTCTTTCTTTCTTTCTTTCACAAATATGGTTAGAAAGGGGGTGAGTACAGAGATGACGACTAATAGAGAAGTATGGAAGAAAACTGTGACTGCCTCATTGCTGTAGTGGTCGCAAGCGCTACTGCTGAATATGAGGCCCTGGGTTCGATTCCCTGGTCGGGCAGTTTTATTGGGTCTCGGCTTCCAATCTAACCGGATGCATATTTTACATTCGGAGCGACTGGCTATCTCACCGCCACAACCCACTTACTGAGTAATACGGTAAGACTAGTTGTCAGACTTTCGGGCTTCTGACGACCCGTAACGACTGTCAAAGATCTACGAATGATAGCCGGGACCAATGGTTTAACGTGTTTTCCGAGGCACGGAGGGGTCTCGGTATGTTAGGATGGCCACCCATCCACGGACCTACCGCGGCAAGCGTAGCTTAAACTTCAATCGACTCGTACGGCTGTTATTACTTCGACACGAGCCCCTAACCTTCTAGGTCAGTATGCTATATTCTTTATTTTGTAAAAACAATACCCTCTGTAGCTTCACAGTTGGGTAAAAAGGGCCCCCAAAAAAATTTGATTCAGGACCCCATTAGGATGTACGCCACTGCTCAAGGCTATGGAAAAACATTGTTTACGGTTTGTGCTGCCACTAATATTGACTGCAGTATTTATAATTTCCGGGGGCTCTACCGCCGTATCATTGATATGGGGCCGCCAAGCTACAAGAGCCCGCCACTTGTGTATGCAAAAACTCATAAAATATTATCCGAAACCTCAAATTCTTATTGATAATAAGCCGGTAATGTATGAATAGATACCTAATGCAAATATGAAATTCTGCTGTTGCATTAATTAATTCTAACCTATCAGAGTCAGCATGCTCAAATTTTCGAGCATGTTTCGCACGCTCTTTCATTGTCTTAGTAAAATAACAATGACAGCTTAAGTTCCCGACTCAGAAGGCTATATTTTATGAAAAAAACCTTTTGAGCACCGCCGTAATCGGGTAAAAAGGACCCCCAACATATTTTGTGCTGATCCTATATAGGATCAGCGACGACAGCTGACAGTTAGTTCATTGTCATTTGTTAGCAATTATCATTAGTCTGATGTAGTATCAAGACCCGCTTGTAAATAATTAACACCAGCGGCAGAGGGTCAGACAAGACTTTAAAAAAAGACCAAAAAAATTCAATGTATTATGGTTTTTTTTATGAATAAACTAGCTACGCCCCGCGGTTTCACCCGTATAAGTTTCGATCCCGCGGGAATATTGGGATAAAAAGTATTCTATCCATCCATCCATCCATACAAACTTTCACGTTTATAATATTATTAGTAGGAAGGAAGTAGGATACTGCACCCTACTGCACGATAATTGTGTCGTCAAGACGATAATATGCACTTTTGGAGTTAGCAGCACTGCGCATAACCACGAACCTGCCTGCTTTCTGCCATCTTGACATTGACAGTTGACAGTTCTAGCATATTGTTTGTAAACAAACAGCACTTTTGTTAGCAAAATTATTTAAACATCATTTAAAACGCGTTATTTCTTCTTCACAGATTCACTAAAAGATCCATACATTTGTGGACCACCGTCGTGCGCAAGTAAGTTATGACTTTTCATACTTTTTGAAATAGAAACATAAAGCAAAAGTTAAACGAAAATCTATATGGTCGAGTTCTTTACTTTTTATTACGTTCTTTCTGTTTCCAGAGTCGGAAAAGTTCAAGTATTTGTTAGATACAATCTATCACTATGAGTACAAAGTCAATGTGGAGACTTACTTCGCTGGTTCCAGTAACAATCGCTCCACATTGGACGTCAGAGCTGTGGTATGTATACTTAACTCTATTTTTTACATACATTACATAAACACACACCTTCTTCCCATGGGGTTAGGCAGAAACTACAGAACACCACCTCCTGCGATCCTCACATACAGATTTTTCTCTATTGTTTAATTATAAAATACCTATACAACGGTATTTTAACAAGCCGATTGCATGATTATTAGATCACGGCCCTCACAGAGAGGAGACCTGGGTCCCAGCAGTAGGAACATTATAGGCTGATGATGCTTTAAATCTCATAAATTTGTATGTTTTTTTCAGCCAAAAATCCAATTCATAACTCCTTGCGAAGGTCTTCTGCAGCTGACAGATGTGACTCTTATAGATCAAGATGAAAACTATCCAGTTGAAAGAGCCGAGAAGTTCATACATGCTGTGTCATTGTTCGATCTCAGGTGGGTCTATATTAATAGCTAATATGGGCTGGTGTCCGCAACTCCACGTCAATGCGCGTGTTTTGCGTACAGTTGACAAAAACGATTATGCGATCCACCCCAGCTCCTCAAGGATGGCCAGCAACGCCTTGATGTTACTGACCATCTCATGGAGGGTACCTGGGTTAACGAAGTACTTTGCCCTGTACGTGGCAACCACAGAACCAGTATAGAAGCACAAGCTGCTGTCTCGTCGTCCTCCGTGCAGGCCCTGCACAGCACAGCAGACTGTCTGTGACTCCTGTGACAGACAGGTGTTTATTATGCAATTAGGATATAGGTCAGGGATCTTCCCTTCGCCAATCAGCAATGTATAGAGACTAAAATGAAGATGAAATGTGATATGCATCCTTTTTGCATGTAATAATAATGACAATTTTAAATATACATATCAGAGTAAAATCAGTCAACATTATGCATTTTGAATTCTCACCAATTGGTTTTACATTTTCAGGTTCTCGTTCCACGATGGCATCATATCAGAGTTATGCCCGGAGCCAGAGGAACAGGACTGGGTGCTCAACTTCAAGAGAGCCCTCCTGGCACTCTATCAAAACTCCATGAAGAGATTTGACATCAACTTCAAGGGAATAGAGGTTTGATTAACACAGATTATACTACAGTTTTAAAAGGGGATTGAAGATTTTTATATGGATCCTCGCATACCTACTGTCGTGCCATTTTGTTTTTTTTTTTTTTTTTCAAAATAGCTGCCACGCATGACACATAAGGTCTATCCAAGTTTATGTTTCCAATTGATGTTATTTCAAGTTAAACAAATATCAACTTTATTTCATTGGCAATTAAGTTGATTTCAGAGTGACTAAAATTATTTAAAAAGTCTTAAAAATGTTTGAAGTTGCAGCGTAAACTGATCTTTATTATGTAGGAATTAAAGTTATTTTTCCAATGACTCATATTTGCTTACGTGTTTGGCAAGTAAATCACGAACGCAGATTATATAAATCGATGGGTGACATTAATGCAAACAGAAAACATACTATGACCAAACCTTCGGGGTTTGGTCATAGTAAGTTTTCCGTTTCCGAGCGTCACGTTTCCGAGATATTAACGTTCAAAGTTGATATAGATGTCACATGATCCACTTTGAACGTTAATATCTCGGAAACGTGACGCTTTACAGGGTATGGTCCCATTAAAATCAAAATGGCGCGACAGTAGGTATGCCAGCCCCGATATAAAAATCTTCAATCCCCTTTAAATTATCAACAAAATAAAACACAACTGGAAAAATGTGAGGAGATGAACGACCATAATAACAGAAAAGTATCAATCATGAGCCTAGATTTTTTTTCCTCCAATCACTTACCTAACATTTCTCTACCCACAGCAAGACATACACGGCAAATGTAACGTGGACTACGTGGTGCGAGGTCAAGAGAACACGAGTCTCATACTGGTGAAGACACGAGACCTGTCACAATGTACCAATAGGTACAAGTACATGTCTATACTGCAGACTGTGAGATATGACTTTCAGAGTGTGAGTATTTTTATTTTTTTTATTATATTATTATATATCATTATTATATGTAAATCATTATGACCCCAAAGAGAACTAAAGAAGGGAGAGAACTTCTATCAAGATACAACGCAGATAATTTTAATTACAATCCGATAAGGGTATTTCCCCAATTAACTCATTCACAAAGGAGTCACACAAGGGTTGGCTTAATTACTTGTTTATTATTGAAGGAAAAGATGTCTTTGAAGCCCCTTGATTACTTCGACCAACAAAGATCTATTATGACTTCTCTAGCAGAACGATAGCACCACAAAAAAGAAAATTTCTAACTTCTGTATGTACATATATCAACCTGCTAAAATTACTGTCTTCCAATTTGAATGTTATTTTATGAGCATTGGTCAAACTACAGACGTTTAAGACTATACAATTTTTTTCACGCTCCGACAGCATAAAAATCCCTTGGTATTCCAAGTATCAGCAGCTGTAACTATGTATATAGTTTCCACTAAATGAACCTTCCGACCTCTTTCCTAAAAATACATTATTTTTTACAGAAATTCCAAACCTGGCCAGTCTTAAAATCGGAATCCAAATGCCGTATAACAGTAGACCACCATATATACAAGGCAGTCAGCTGTCGCGAGCGTCATTTGTTTGAGCCATTCTCTGGCAAGAACTCGGGTGCTATGACCACTGTGGTGCAGGATCTACATCTGCTCAGGGAAGTTAATAAGACTGATACTGAGGTTATCGAGTCGCAGCCTAAAGGTAAGATTTTATGGCATATAGTGGAACTAATGCCCATTTTCACTAACACTAGGCGAATGAATGCCTAAATAAAAGCGCGACTTTGGATTATCAACTCTCGGTTCAGTGCCGAAAGTTGAAAATTGAACAACGGGTATTAATGTATTTTCTTAGATAGGCTAACAAAGCAGTTTGTTTCAAAATCTAAGTTAGTATCAAAATGCAACAATACTATAATAATGTACGCAAACACTCACTAGACGTTAAAAAGCGCTTAAAATCCATCATCTTAAGTCATTGCATTTTACGAACGCGCGTTCATAATGTATTCTAATTTCAACCTTATGTTTACGCTCATAAAAGTCAAATAACGCTTGCTCATTATTTGCAAGTACTATCGGGATATAAGCCCCGTATGATTTTATTATCTTACACCTAACTCCTTCCGCCCTAGAAAACACGGGATGGTGATTGAGTTTGTTTTTTCAAAACCTGGCATCACATGAAATGATTAATTGCTCAGTAACACATCAAAATAAGGCAGAGGACTTTACAGTCTGAGGGGCAATTCTCGTAATTTTAAGAACGTACACAGTCTGTCCCAATCTGTCAAAAATACCTCTAAATTCCGTACATTTTTTACAAGTTTTTGACATTTGTTTGTCGGTGAGATGAGACTGCGACTAGATTTTGAACATTTTAAATTAAGAGAACGAGCCTTCTGATTCCTATTACAATGCCTCTTTTTTTACAGCTTGGGCAGTGATACCTCGTCGTTCAAACATGCTGCATCATCACTTAGTATACGTAGGAGACGACACAGGTGGACTTAAGTCAGCTAGAGATGTCCTCAAACTATTGTGCATGTGAGTACCAATTCATTTATAGGGTAATATTTACTTGATTACTTTATTAGTCATCGCATTGTACCCCTTGACAGAAAGTAAAGACAAAGTATTCATGATCAACAGAAATAATGCAGCATTGGAACATGCGATTCTGTCGCTTGAAACGTTTCTCACCAAACTGCATGTAACACAGAAACATGTTGCTGAAATAATCTTGCGTACCTTTTGTTAACCCAAGAATGGGAGAGTTTACGATAAATAATTCGAAGCCTTTTATGGGTACATACATTTATTTGGTCAAGGAAATCATTTGTAATCGATTCTGTATCAAAGAGTTCTTAATCGGAACTCTGATTTGATAAATGGCGTCATAAATACTCAATTTTTTATCTGATAATAATGTTTAAAACCAATTTCCAGGGTAAAAGACACAACAGCAGAACACCATTCCCTGAACGTCGACGAAAACATGGACAGTGGTTCAACAGTAGGTCTCTGGGGCCGACTCGTGAGGTCTGCGAGACCTCTACACTATCCCGCGCTGTCGCAGCTGTTGGCACGCGCGCCCTCCATATGCAAATCGGCTACGTAAGTGTTAATAGTTATAACTAAAACACGGACAGTGGTTCAACAATAGGTCTATACTCTATAGGGCCTGCGCGACCTGTAACACTGCGAGAACGAACAAATATTGCTAAGTACCCTGCAAGTTACATATTTCACGACTGCAAAACTTTTTCACCTTGAACCAGTACTCGTTAAGCATTGGCCTGCGGTTTAATTACGTAACACACCATCAGTAGCAATGGCTTTCATTTCGACTGTTCAACAACATTCATTACTTTGTTACGTTGTTGAGCTGACAATTTTTTCGAACATATGAATCAATGGTTTAGCTTGGAGAAGGATAATATTCTTCAAAATGATTCAGATTATGATTCAATTGTGTTACGCAATTAGTATGCTGGTCTATTTCATAAGGCAGCTCTGGAGCCCTACTCCTTCACAGAAAACGTCGTTTACTAAATAAACTGTCCATAAAAAAGGCTTGTGATGGACAAGCATTTCCTGGGCAGTCAGCTAAGTATATTATATCCCTCCTTACACACTTCCTGGCTCTGTATTGTCGACCTCGTAAATGATTTATCAGTTTTGAAAAACTCTCCAAGTAAATTGAAACTCCACTATGGTTGATTTCAATGTCATGTTGGTCTTAGAGCAAAATTAGACCTTGATGATTGATGACGTGCAAGTTAAAATTCCTTCCTAAGGTTTCCTATCACCTTAGGGTGGAAAACTTATACGAGACCTTTGTCAACGTTACCGAATTCTGTTCAAAGCATATTAAAAAATATAGAAATGGAATCATCGGTACGACGAAAAAGCAGAAAGGTGGAAACTCAAATACGAGGTCAACTGTACGTGCTCACCGACCACATTAAGAACTTTGCATGTCTTTTTATGACAATTAAGTATTTTGTTTATTTTCCAGTAAGCACATCTTAGACGCTCTCCCATACATCGCGAGCCCCGGCTCAGTGGAGCTGATCAAGGACATGATAATGAAGAACGAGGCTGATGAAGAGACCAGACACGAGTGGCTCATGTCCATGGCTATGATACCGAGGTGAGTTTTGTCTTGAGAGTTTCTGAAGAACTTTTGAGTGTGGGTGTTTAGCAACTGCTCCAAAGATTTTTGAGAGAGGTTTTGCCCAACGTTGGCTTCAGAATCGATGAGTTGAAATAAAGATGGAGTAACTGAAGTGAGCTTTTAAATGCTCAAGAAAGAATGATTCGTTTGTTTTTTTTTATAGTAACAGCAAAACAAGTTTAAGATTTTGAAATTATCATCCGCTAAGAGAGACAGGTTTTTTACTTTCTTTTGGGAAGTATCCGACCAATAATGGTTTGCCTACTTATTTCCAACCTCAAAAACCAAACGAAATGGCTTTTGTCCCTGTATTTTTACCTGTACCACAGCAAAACAGTACGGTTGCTTGTGTACTGTGCTTGCATTTCCTCATCGAGACCTTTCACTATGAGATATATTACTAATATAAGCTCATTATTTCATTTTATTTCAGACCAAAACTACAGATGTTAGAAAGTATGCTAGAGTTACTTCAAAAACAGAAGAACGACAAAGTGATTAGTTTCACCGTCTCGTCTATGGTACATTCATATTGTAAACACAGTGGGAATGAATGTAAGTAATATTCTTTTTTTTTTCTTTCGTATAGTCGACCTCGTAAATTCTACCACTTTTGAGAACAATTCTCAGTAATATGAAACTTCACTAAGGTTGAAACTATCTACTTGTCCCATTGACAAATAGACCTTATAGTTTTATGACGTACAAGTGACATTCAGCCTTAGGGTGGTAAAGCAACTACGAGTTCGACTGTACAATAAAATCATCATCATCAGCCTACAGCAGTCCACTGCTGGACATGGGTCTCTCCAATTGCACGCCATTTAGCTCGATTTTCAAAAACTCTCATCCAGCTGCTACCAACCACCCTGCAAAGATCGTCGCTCCACCTAGCCTGAGGGCGTCCTACCTCACGTTTGCCAATTCGCGGTCTCCACTCAAGAACGTATAGCCGTTCGTATTAGCCGTAGAACCGATTGCCATTGGGATAGCCCAATGGCTATCGGTTCTACGGCTAATATGGCCGGCCGGCCGTTACAATAAAATAATTGCTGTTAATTAAATCAAACTATTAATTAAATTAGGCCTCCCACAAGGTGTACCGACGACCTTGTTAAAGCCGCTGGTACCGTGGAATGCGAGAAGCACGGAACCGGTCGAAGTAGAGGTGCTTGTCCAGCAGTGGACGTCTTTCGGCTGAAATGATGATAATGATTAATTAAATAAATATTTATTTCAGTACGTGTTTGCTGTGAAGAAGAAATTCCTAGAACTATCTTGTTGGAGTTCCAAACTATCGTCCAAGAGATCGCGAGCAAGGGTGTCATCAAAACTAGAGAAGATCGGAGAAATGTAAGGACACATATAATAGGCTATTTTCCTAAAAAAATCTAATTAGTCCGTCAGTTAGATTATGAAAAAAAATGTAACCCGTATTTTTTCTTTTGTCAATTATATAAAAAATGATGAAGATATCGCCGTTAAAGTTCCGCGTGACGTCACTTGCTTGCGACACTTTTGCACGCAAGTGACGTCACGACCCCCACTCCCAAATTTTGACGCCCTTTATCTTTGTAATTTTTTGTTTGATTGACAAAAGAAAAAATACGTGTCCATTATTTTTAGATAATCTAACTGACGGACTAAATATATTTTTTTTTTACCCAGGCAACTACCCTATTAAAAAACATAGAATAATAGTTTTTGTAGATATATCGTAAAAAAAATGTTTACATAAGCGATGAGGGCACAAAAGCCCAAAACCAGCGCTGAAAACCAGCGCTGGGGCTCTGTCTTGCATAGGGTCGCAGCATAATGCTGAGCGATAGCCGTTTTGCGTGGATGTGACACATGTCAACCATTTTGAATTGTTTTTTACTCTTTATTTTGTTTTTATGTTCTTTTTTGCGTCATGTTTACCGCAAATAACGTTTTTTCTTTCTTTCTAATTGGTGATTTTTATATGGAGCCTGGCATACCTACTGTCGCGCCATTTTGATTTTAATCACTCTGAAAGTAACTATGCAACAAGATGTAAGCAAGTTCATAAAATCAACTTAACGTTAATGGCGCCGATTCCCTTGTTCACCAACTAAACTAAATTTAAGTTCAGTGCATCTTTTTCTTTCTATTTCATTAAGAAAAGGACAGAAGATAAATATTAGTTAGTTTATTATTTTTTATTTTATTTTGCGCTATATGTGTAGATATATTTAATATTTTTGTTTTAGACTTCACACCTTCATATTTTTCTCTTCTTGTTCTCACACACTATTGTCTACATTTCTTTTTTTTACTTCTCCTTTCGCAGGTCTGCTGGAAGAAATTTCTTAAGAAATAAGCAGTACCTTTGTACTCATGTTATAATTCTGTCATATCAATTTGTATTTTACTGTGTGTACATAAATAATAAAATAAATAAATAAATAAATAAATTAGTTTAGTCCTGTCAAATTAGTCAGCGCCTGACGTAAATTGACGTATTTTTAGTAGCCATGTTTTTAATCACGTCTAAATTATCTGTGGAGTATCTTAATTTGACAGGACTAAACTAATATTTATCTTCTGTCCTTTTCTTAATTAAATAGAAAGAAAAAGATGCACTGAACTTAAATTTAGTTTAGTTTGTGAACAAGGGAATCGGCGCCATTATCTAGGAAACTTAACACTTTACGGGATTTGGTCTTATTATATTTCCTGTTTGCATTAATGTCAGCTATCGATTTAAACAAAATAGCGGACAGGTAGGTATGCCACGGATCTTAAAAGCCCTTTTCAAATAAAACGATTTTTTTTTCCCTTTGTGATCGCTATCCTTTATCACGGTCAACGGACACTCACAAGTACTGTTCGAACCGTATTTGCAATAGAGTCGAAAATAGTGTGCAAGAGATATATTTGTGGCGTGTATGCGAATGCCATTTTGAGCTCTATTTCAGTGGTGATTTAGTTCAGTATCAATAAATCAAAGAAAACGTCGTTACATATTCTTTTCAGATCAAAGTAGCAATCAAAGCTCTGGGCAACATCGGTGGCTTTACAAAGGAGTTTGCAGATATTCTTATGAATATCATAGGCGATAGTTTCGCACCTGTACCGGTTAGATTGTCGGCTGTGGACGCGTTTAGAAGGACGCCTTGCGATGAAACACGGTATTGTATACATTCTTCTTGTAAGCTTGTTGATAGGAACCTAAATTGTTGTTGCCTAGAACTTAAAATGCTCAGCTCAAATTCAAAGAATGCATTTTCACGCAATATTCACAGTATTCTGTGCTAATATAAACCTTATTTTAATGTAGGTAATGTTCATATTCGTATAGTAATAAGTAAATGTGAGCAAGTGTTCGAAAATGATCGTTATTTATATGCAAATAGTGTTTACATTCGTATCCGACTTATGCGCCGATTATTTTACTGAACAAAGCAAAGTCAAATTGCGGACAGTGGATCTTGAATCTTGAGTAAATCTTGAACAACGTTTCACTGTCATAACTTTTACCGTATTTTTTAATGGATTTTATGTATTTTAACTATAATAATAAATAATTAACTGGCATATAAAATGTGTACAAACAAAGTGAATCCCTGACTTCTGCGCTAGGTAGCAACACTTGTGTTACAGGAACCGTATTTTTCAAGATCAAAATGTTTAACAGGTAGAGTTTTCGTAATAATATGTAATATTCTTCTAACACTAATCTCTCTATAACAGTGAATACTTCCTAGAAACATTCCGGGCGGACTACATGAACCTAGAAGTTCGCCTAGCGTGCTACCTGCAAGTCATGAAGTGTCCCGACCTAGGAACACTCAGGAAGATATTCCATACTCTTCAAGATGAACCCGTCAATCAAGGTAAGAACTTAAAAATAGTTGTGGAATTTATGAGCTTACGTCAATTACTGGAATTTGAACCTTAATGTCATTGACATAAGTATATACCTACTGTAATTTTCTTGGATCCCGGCAATAATAATGAGGTAGCGTAAGTAAACATCGCGTCAATGCGACGAAGTTTTGGATACAATCACGTCGATGTGAAGCGATTGCTGCGTACTCTGTTCGTCTCATTTTCGCCCGGATGCTGTACTTACCATAATCAGCCTATATTGTTCAAACTGCTGGGAAACAGGCCTCCTCTCTTCGAGAGTAAGTGGGCTATAATCAACCACGCGGGCCCAGTGCGGATTGGTAGATGTCATGTTTTCAAATTTTTGGTTCTAGGACATACCGGTCTCCACATTATGTTTTCATTCACCGTTCTGAGAGCAGTGGTTATGAAATTATTTACACAAAGTAAAGCGCCAGTCTGGGTTCGAACCTATGACCTACAACTCTGCTGTACTTACCAACCAATTTTCTGAATTAAATAGTTAAAAAATTATTCTGTCCACAGTAACAACCTTCGTGTGGAGTCATCTCAAGAACCTGGCAGAGTCCTCTCTTCCATCCCGGGTAGAGATCCAGGGTCTGCTGTCAGGAAACCAGATTCCTCATCTGGAAGATAGTCCAGACTTCAGAATGTATTCCAGGAATTATGAGCAGGGAATGTTCTTTGATCAGTATAATGCTGGTAAGTTTTATTATGTTTTTATTATTGTACAGGTTCTAATTGTATTAAAATCATTGCCTCTTTTTAATAATTTTTTATACTAATTACTCATGAATATAAACACCATTTACTATTGGACCAATTCTGAAATAGAAAAAAGATTAAAAATTGTTTTGGAAACCGAACCAAGTATAACCTTTATCGTCGATCTGATCCAAGTCTTTGTCGGTGGTGTGTCAGACAAAATGATAAAGCATATGAGTGCATGCGTCATATAACGCACGTTAACGCGTCTGTAACTACAGCGCACGCGCAATTGCAGGCATTTTTTTCGGCGAAAAATATTTACCTAATAAAGTCCGACGTTGTCGCATAAACCGGCCACCAAAAAAATCAGCCGTCTGTTTTGCCCCGAGTTACCTAGTTAACTTAAAGGACATTCTGAAATAAAGGGTCATTCCCGTATTTCGCCGCCCATTCTTCATGTTTAGTCAAATACATAACACTTAAAATGCACAATAAGCGAATTATTTTGTTAACAGGTGGCAACTATGAAGCGAACGTGGTCTTCACTCCCGACTCCTACATACCTCGCTCCATATCTCTCAATCTGACAGTCGACATGTTCGGGGAATCCATCAACGTTTTTGAGGTAAGATACTTTTCAATACAATAGTGTTTCTAGTGTTTTTTTTTTCTTCTTCTATTATTTGCTTTATGTAGAACCCTCATTTATGTCTTAAAAGAAATATCAATCTGCTTTAACTGTTAAAATATTCTAAGATAGAAAAAAAATATACGTAATGAGATTCCTTGGCTCAAAAACTCTTCTAGCTTACCGTGTGATATGAAAATAATCCAAAAAGAATATTCAATGTCACTCATTAGTGGAGAGCAGTGGTGGCCCAGTGGTAACAGTGGAGCCGCGAACCCTGACAGGCGTTTTATTTTATGTAATAATTTCAACACCACTGCCCTCAAATCGGTGAAGGAAAACATCGTAAGGAAATCGGCGTGTCTCAGTACCAAAAATTCGAAGACGTGACATCTACTAGCCTACACTGAGCCCGCGTGGTAGGTTTCAGCCCACTCCCTCTCGAAGAGAGGAGGCCTGTATACTAGCGATGAGAACATTATAGGCTGAATTTGCTACTCATTAGTCATTAATGAAAATCCATTCCCAAATGTACCATCCGACAAATGCTTCAGCCCGCTTAGTACATGAAATATGCAAACCTTTTTACGATGACACATCAAATGTGCCTTCATTTTTCCTACCATAATCATTTATATGGCAGTTGATGTGTAGAACGAATCAAAGTTACACAGCAAATGATACAAAACCGCTTGACTCCTCACTCCATGTCAACTATAGATGAAAGTCCGCGGTGAAGGCTTCGAACGCTACTTCGAGCGCTACTTTGGTAACAACGGCCCACTCAACAAGAACAAGCTGACGGAAAAGATCAGCAACCATCGCTTCTTCAGGTCCACCAACGAGGCAGATGAAGTCAGAGAGAAGATTGATAACCTGGAGTATAAGAATGAGGCTTTGAAACATAGGTATGTAGTTTAATTTGTTTTTTTTTTTTGTTTATCTATATTGTCCCACTGCTGGGCAAAGGTGGCTTCGGTATAATAATAGGTTCCTAAATAGATTAGAAACCTATTATTCCATTCAATCTCAACTTCATGATAAATTAGCCTTTGTCATTTTCTACCGCCCTGAAGTTATAGGTATACAAAAACTTTTTTACAGTTATGAGTGAGTGCTCTCACGCTTTTGTCCATTATGTAAATCAGAGCTGAGTCCTGCCCATCATTCTTGTTCTAATTTAGAATGTGTAAATAATGTCTAGTCAACTCCTTAAACCTCTCCTCTAGTTAACTTTAAAATCGAACGAATCGATCGATAATCGAATTTAAATGAAGCTGTAAATTGCTTTGATTGAAATCAGAAGCACATAAGCCGTTTGAAACTTAGTCACTAAAACGGGTAATGCAATTCAATTTTCTATCAACAAGTTTCCTTTAGGTAGGCTACCCACCTATATGTCAAAAAATAATGACCGTGTCTTGATCCTAGGTTCCCAATGGCAGAGTTAGGTATCAGAGTGTTTGGCAACGAAATCTCCTATTGGAATGCTGAAGGCGACGAAGAAATCATGAAGTCTTTAGCCAGAATGAACCCACAACTGAGAGTGTTGGAAATTCTTTCTGGAAAGGTAAAACTTTAGACTATTTTTATTCTTTAGGAACTTAAAATATCTATATGCTTATAGCGAAAATCTTTGCTATTGCTCTGATTTCTAACACCGTAAAATGTTCTCAAAAATTAAATGCAAGCTTCAAATTTTCCAGCTTTATTACTTTAATGCCTTTAGAGTACATATGTTTAAAATGTACCTACTAAGATTTATGCTGTAACGTTCACTATAAAAAATATTATTATCCATTAGCCATTAACAAACATTAAAAAAAATCTTAATGCAACCAAAGTATCGTCCGATTTATTCGTTATTTCAAAAATCTAATAATAATATCTACTCTTGAAAGCCACCCAAACCCATAGTCCATTTCCGTTGTATTTTTCCATATCCTGCAGTAGTCCTACACTAACCGGGGGTTATCCTTGGGTGCACTTGCATAGTGCATACAGGGATAATCGTCGGTGGTGCCACATTTCAATAAAATTTCCTAAGGGGCCTCTGCGAGTTGGCTTCGGCCCCTCGTACGCCTTCCAAAGGACCGGGACCCCATGGTAAAATATCTACTCTTGAAAACCAACTCGTGTATTTAAAACAAACCTTTATTTACAGGAAATATCCTACAACAAAGCATCTCTATTCCTCGACACGACATTCTCCGTACCCACTGGTTCAGGTCTGCCAATGAACATGAATCTCATGGGTACTAGCTACGTTAACACCAAGATGTCGGGGACAGTCAACGATAAATATACACAGTCTGGTAACCTGGACTTTGAAGGAAAGTTAAGACCTAGGTGAGTTTGTACATTACAAGCCGTGTGTCCGATGGGATTACCCATCGGCAAAAATGAAGAACTTCCATACAACGGAGAAATATTAACCAATAGGATTGAGCGGAGCGGAGATTTTATGCAATTATTATTATGTTTTGTTAATATTTCTCCGTTTCTCCGCTCCGCAGCCTCGGTCCGCTTCAATGGACAGGCAGCCTACGGGATAAATTTTCAAAAATCCGTCCTTAGTGCTCACGTTCGTTAGATATGAAACTCTTGTTCAAATTACATCACCTCTTGTTCTAAATTACAGAACCTACGCTTTGGGCTGTGTGTTGTCTGTCAGTGAATTTAGGATTTTTATTAAATAAAAGATACTTCAATTCATAATCTCAGATAATTTACTTTTCATCGCCTACTTCATATATTACTACCTTAAGGCTTAACGTGATGTATTCTAAGTTGATATTTGAGAATTATCTATCAACCCGCACTGGACACACTCCCTCTCACAGAGAGGAGCCCTGTGTCCCAGCAGTGGGAACATTATTGACTGATTATGCTTTGAAAATTCATACCTGTGTTCCGATCACCGATAAAATGCGTTCTTGACACCTGTCAGTTGAACATGATTAGGAAATTCGTAAAACACTTATTCGTTTATACTTAACGTTTGTAGTCTTGTAACAATTATTTTACCTCTGATTTTACGTGATCTTTATTGACGTTGCTATAAGGTTGCTGTTAGTGAAATAACATAATTGTGAAAGAGCTATATAAAATTGACAGGTATCAGGATCGCGTTTAACCGATTTTAGGAGATTCCGCGATAAGAGGAAGGCGTTTAACCCAAGTATTTATTTTCAGTGTGGCAGTAAATATAGCAGCCACAATGAGTGTGGACGCCGGCGGTCTAAGTTCTAGCGGTATTCGAGTGAACTGGCGATTATATACCGCTACCGCGGTAGAAGCAAGACTCAGTATCAGAGGCCTGGCCTTGTTGAAACTCGACCTGTCGCTGCCTATTGATAAACAAGAGATATTTGCTGCCAAGTAAGTACAAGTAGTAGGTACTATCAAGCGCCTGCGGATTCCCCATTGCCACTTCATTTTGCTAACTCTCCAAGCTATGTCGATAACTCCGGTTCATTTCCGGATAATTTAATTACTGATTTTATCCTTCAAAGGGACTTGATCGCTTCATAACGCGCTTCAAAGTAGTCCTTGTAACTAAATACTCTCTTTCTATCTCTTCCTTCGCAGTTTCTATCGTGTGTGAAATTGACCTATGGCCATTGCAGATTTCTGTGTGTATTTTTTAGAATTATCCTTATGAAACGTCTTACCAGTATTAAATGACTCAGGGAGGAACTTTAATTTACATTTATCGCCCTCTAGATCGGAACTTATAATCCTCCACGGCGACAAGGAGCAACAACAACAAGGTCTGAACAAGAACAGAATAGAGCAGAACACGTGCAGTTGGTCCACCTTCGATAAGGCTATCGGCATCAAGATGTGCGCTTCCTATCAGGTGAACCAGATTTTCGATATCAACTTACCCTTAGAGTGAGAGAGAGTAGAGTAGAGTAATGTATTATATCTATCTATCTTCTATCTTTCCCCAACAAAACGTTTAGTAACTTTATTTCGTGGCGTTTCGTGTATTATTATTATTATTTTCTAAATACCAAGGTCCAATAGCTACGGATTTGTTTGTGGCAAGTGCATCGTTTACTTTGAGATTATTGCCATTAGAGAACTCGCTCTAAGAAATTGAGTAAAACGAGGACAAACCAGCATTTTGAAATACAATCGTAACTTAATTTCATTATATTCTTTACATTGATGGACGATGCGATTCAACCGAATTTACGGCCCTATGTATATAAGCTGGAATAATCACAAACCTTATGCTAAATCGATGAGTACTAGGAAGTTATCCAGGCGTCCTGTCTTTATAAGATGTGACTCAGGTCAAAAACAAATGGCTACTTTTATCATCGAAGACCAAAACATATCTGTACCAACCGCTACTCCAACATGGAATGAGTAATTTACCGACTGCGGCGAAACCCAAAAGATGGGTAATGTTTTCACTAACAATTTTTTTTACATTTTCAGTTCCCCAACATGACGAACCTCCGCAACGCGCCGTACTTCCTAATGAGCGGCCCTGCTAAGTATATCCTATCTCTAGAGAAGGCAGACCCTACTGCTGACACATACGCCTTCCAGTATCGATGGGACAAGAACGAGACTAGCAACGTTGTTAGCTTCTCGTTTGATACGCCAGATAGTAAGGTAAGTCACCATCGTTTATTGAATAAAATAACATCACGCATCTTTCCACGAAGAGCTAGGTAGAGTTGTATAGTACAGCCACATTCTACCCCTATCTTTAAGGTATCATGTAATCGGGTGCTAGACTGCGGGCCTATTAGTGTCATTAGTTTAGCTATAATTGTGTTGTAAGTTAATAACACCTGTTTTATATCTATAAACAAGGTAAGTGCGATCGTTCACCTCGAAGAACCCTCTAAGATGGAACTTCTAGATGAAAACTGAAACTAAGAATTAGAGTAAAGCAAGCTTAATTTTGGAGATGCTAAAAAATGTATTTTTTTTTGGTTTCTGTAAAGGTTTAGCCAAAAATATTGATGTAATCAACTCTAAAACGCACTAAGCGATAAAGTGAGATTAGTATTACAGAAAATCGGAATGCAATCCAGCAAAGGAATCTTATTTGGTCGAGCAAATCCAACCCGCATTTTGTTACTACTTATGCTTACTTAATTATATTTCAAAATAATAATAACGCAACATTTGTTCACAGGAAAAACGAATGATAAATGCCGTCCTATCACTGTCAAACACATCTAGCACAGCCTTACTAACCCTCCAATCAGAGAAGAGCACTCTAAAAGCCAAAGCGATGTACCGAAACATGCCATACGACAAATCTCTATCAGCAAGTCTCGATGTCGACGGTCGAAAGCAATTCGACACGGTAATGTCTGTGAAGAGACACGATATCAAGTATGGGTTTGTGTGGATACCGCACGCGTATTGGGTGGTGGACAATGAAAGGGTTGCTGAACTGTCCGGTGAGTTTTTACAGATAAATAATTAAACTAATGTAATGTAGGCACCAAAGTACCCGAAGTTTGGAAGTTGACACCCCCGTGCCTCGGTGCGCAAGTATCGCCTGCTTCTGCGCCTGATCTCTAGTGTTAGATTGCCGGTCCATCGGACTTAAAGAGTGAGGGAAGAGAGACCTCTGTCTGCGCACACAAGCCTGCACTATAATATATCCCGCGCCGAAAACTAGTCTTGGTTCAGATTGGCCACCATAGCCGAAATACGGTCTGGAGGACCATTATTAATGTACCCAATAAAATACCCGAAGCGCATAACTTAAGCTGTAATATTGTATAGGCGGCCTCCTATTTCTTTACCACCCTAAAAATTGAATACCACTTGCACTAAAAACGACAAGCTCTATTTGTCTATGTGGCAGTTAGATAATTTCAACCTTAGTGAAATTTTAACTTATTGGGAGTTTTTGTTAAAGTTGGCAAAGCAATTACGAGGTCAACTATACATGAATTTAAATTTTAAATTTATTTTTTAAATGTTACTAATTGGTGATAAGGTTAGCAAGACTAAAAATTGCACTTCCTGAAGAGCATCTTCCTGAATAATTATGCTCATATCTTGTACCAGAATTCAACTTTATGTTCGAGTATTAAGGTTGATAATAATCTGAAGTATTTGAAATACATTACTATAACTTTCTCAAATAAATAATATAATAAAAATAATAAAAATTTATATTTTTTCTGTTCGGTTTTTCTTGTCTGTTTATATATGTGTGTTCATAAATAGTAAAATAAATAAATAAATGTACAGTACTATCAATCGCAACCAGATCAGTAATTAGTTTTTGTTCGTGATACTGTGTGATACTGTGTTGGTTTTGTGTGTGATCTGAAGGCCAATTCTCGTCATTTTAAAGGTTCAAAATCTAGTCGCAGTCTCATCTCGGCGACAAACAAATGTCAAAAACTTGTCAAAATGTAGGGAAATTAGAGGTAGTTTTGAAAGATTGAGACTGAGATCAGACTGTGAATGTTCTTAAAATTACGAGAATTGCCCCTCAGGTGTATTCTTGATACCATAAGCTACAACTCCAAGTCTCCTTTCAGGTGTAATAAAAATAAAAACAAAAGGCAGTGTCACACAAGGTGACATAGAAGCAGAATTTCAAACGAAACAACTGGCCAGTCATCTCCTAGGATACTATACTATTAACGGACCGACACACGGAACGAAGCTACAGTTCGACTATCAGTTCTATAAGAGTCCGAAGCAAACTATAAAGATTGAAGGGATTTATAGCGAGAAAACGGGGGGATTCAGACATGACCTGTATGGGGATTTGTCTATGCAGTTTACTGCTTATCCGGGGTATAATTTCTATACTGTGTTGAGGAATATTGTGAGTATTTTTTATATATTATTTTGTTACTAATTTTTCCTCTATCTGGGTATATTGTTAGGGTATTTCATTTTATACTTAAAGATAAGCTTGCTATAAATATCACGCTTTGAAATTTAAATTTAATGTTTACGAATATCCTTATTATATGCTATAACACTAATAGTTTTTTAACATTTAAACCTTATAAGCGTCTCATGTCTATTAACTTTCCCGTTTATTCATAAACGTTGCTTAAATTTAAGTAATGATTAGCGACTTTATAACCAGATATGTTTGATTTTTAACTTTAACCATTGTTTATAAATAAACCCCTTTGTGTAGAATTTGGGTCACCAAGATACAGGCTGTGCCTACTTTGGGACCCGCTGTTAAATCTTTACGAAACACTTCATATCCGAGACCTAAATTAGAGATTGATAGCATGATTTGGTTTATTCCTATCACCCAAGTAATTATCAAAATATGTTTCCACAGAAAACCCAAAGTCACGTGGACATAGGCTTCAACGTGAGCGCATCTCGCGCCACTAAGGACGACCCAGCCTTCACATTCGGATTCCAACGCGCGGAACGTCTGACCGGCATGAGACTCGACACGCACCTGACGTTACATCGACCAAGGCTTATCGATACGAGATTCCAGTTCGAAGGAGTAAGTACAGCGAACTATTACTCAGTCCTATTAAATAGGTGGTGGCCCAGTGAAAACAGTCCCGAATTACGAGTTGTAGGTCGTGGGTTCGAACCCAGACAGGGGCTTTACTTTGTGTAAATTATATTGCAACACCACTGCTCTCCAAACGCTGAAGACAAACATCGTGAGGAAACCGGCATGTCCTAGAACCGAAATTCGAAGACATGTGACAACTACCAACCCGCACTGGGCCCGCGTGGTGTATTATGGCTCACTCCCTCTCACAGAGAGGACGCCTGTGTCCCAGCAGTGGGAACATTATAGGCTGATTATGCTACACTAGCTAACAAGAGACAAAGGTTCACCCCACAGACCTTATAAATACCCTTTTTACCAACAGATCGGCCCAAAATACACAGCGCTAGCTCTCCTGAACTTCAACCCTAAGTCCCGCGAGATTATCGTCTCTGGTTACCTGTTCTTCCCGCCGGGAACACAGCTGTATTTGGACGCTGAACTAAACATGACGCTGCCGACTTTACATCCTTGTGTTATCAAGACGAAGGTGCATGAAAAACAGCCGAATGATTTTCAAGTAAGTGTTCCTTTGTTTTGTTATTATTCTTTCGCTTACATTTCTTTGTTTTCAGTTTGTAACATAGGCTGCAATAAATGAACCTTCATGAGTGACAGGGCTATGCGTTCATCCGGGAACGGCAGACTGGGCAGTCAGTCTTGCAACCAACCTGCTGAGAAGTTTACCATTTTACTATGCGCGCTTGCGTCCCATGGCTTGATATTTTTGAATAGCTCGTACCGATACGAGAGAAAAAGAATAAGAGATTGTTGATCTCAGAAATGGCAGAATATGGGTTATATCCAGTTTATCTCACATCTTCCTAAAATAGCTACCGTTAAAGAATTCCTTCCTAGTATTTCTTATTTATTTAAATGATAGGAAGTCTACAAACCTCAAAAAATTGCAATGGGAATGCGGATCACAGCTGTATTTTTTCCAGAAAATCAGTCCATGAGAGTAGAAACGCTTAAATGAAAAAGATGGGCTGTCTGATTCCGTTATTCAGTGTTTTTAATCGGGAATTAACTTGTCTCGTATTGGGGCTCACATCATCTACGCATTCCTGCAATAGATATGTCGCAGATGGATTGCTTAATTAGCTGTATTACCCGCTGCATTGATAAATCTAACACGTATTATTCTGCGTGTTTAAGTTTAGTAATGATGACAAACCGCTAAACGTCGTTCAGCTGTTTAACTTAACGGAGCTGTTTTGTAGAACAGCCGATTCGGCAATCCATCTGCGACAGATATACCATTCATTCTATCACAACCTATTCTTCTATAATTTAATAACTATCTCTCTCTAGGTAAACGCAGTAGGAGTCTGGTTCACCGGCGTAGACTTCAACATCGACGCCTCATACCAGGACCAATCTAAGACCAACATGGCGTCGCATCACCTGAAGGCTTTGATTAGCAGCACTCACTTCAAGAACATAGCCATGGATGGACGGTTCACACAGGATAATAGACAGATCACGTTTATTGGACAGGTAAATACAATCTTATAGTTTTTTTTTTTTTGGTTGGAAGAAAAACTCCAGCGGGACAATGAGGAACAGGCCCGTCGGTTGGAAGAACAGCTGCTGCGTGACAGAGAGGAACAGGCCCGCCGACAGGAGGAACAGGCTCGCCGACAGGAGGAACAGGCTCGTCGGTTGGAAGAACAGCTCCAACGTGATAAGGAGGAGCAAGCGCGCCGCCAGGAAGAGCAGATGCTCCTTATGAAGGACCTTCACGCTACTTTAGGGAAAGACATGAAGGAGGTGAAGGATAAGGTTGCTCAACATGACAACCGCCTGTCGGAAGCTGAAATCCGGATCGACCAAGTGAATAATCGGGTTGACAACGTGGTGGCTGACGTAAAGAAAACCGTGATGGCTGATGTAAAGAACACGCTGGATTACCTTAAACTTGGGGATGGAATCGCAGCTCCCGTAGCTACAATACCTTCGCTACGTGGATTCAAAGTGCCACTGTTCGACGAAACTTCTTCATGGTCTGCCTACAAAATCCAGTTTGAGGCTGTCATGAAGGCGAACGCTTGGAGTAAAAGTCAGGCCATGACTGCCCTCACCCTAGGCCTGCGCAACCAGGCCTTAACTGTTCTGGAAGCTCTCGGTAAGGAAGTGACTTACGAGCAGCTCCTTGAGGCATTGGAGGCTCGGTATGGCGACGCTCACCTGGAACACGTGTTTCGTACGCAGCTCAAGGATCGCGTGCGACGCAGTAATGAAAACCTGCAGCAGTGGGCCCTTGAAGTGGAGAAGCTAGTGCGTAAAGCTTACCAGTCCGTACCTGCGCTTATTGATTGGAACCTGGTGCAGGCATTCATCGACGGCATCCGCGACCTTGAAGTTAGAGCTGCTGTGAGGCTCGGGCACCACGGGACGCTTAAGGACGCCTTGGCCCATGCACTGGAGGTGGAAGCCGTGCGACAGGATCATCGTTCCCATCGCGTCAGGGAGGTTGCAGTGGCTACAGTTCGCGACCGCAATAAAGGGTACAGCCCTAGGTGCTACGGCTGTGGGGAAAGGGGCCACCTTCGATCCAGTTGCCCCAAGCGAACTGCAGAAAGAGAAGACGGCCGATCTCCAGAGGCCAGTGCAGCTAACAGCACCGCCCAGCACCAGCAGCAGGGAAACGAGTAATAGGCAGGACTGCGGGGCGGGTGCTGGCTGATGTTCAAAGAGCCCCAAGGGTTTCGATCACACAAACCCAAGACGGGAACAGCCTAATCATCAAGGGCGAGGTCAACGGAACGCCGTGTAAGCTGACCATAGACACTGGAGCCACTCGCACGGTTGTCAGTTTCCAACTCATAAGACGGTCCCTTGGGGACTCCGCATACAACCGAGAACACATTAATTTGGTAACAGCCACCGGTCAGCGCATACCCGTCCATAGAGAGAAGAAGATCGGGTTGAAGCTAGGCAACAGAATCTACCTGCATAATTCATCGTGGCTGATATAATAGACGATTGCATCCTGGGCCTTGACTTTATGAGGAAGAATTGTTGCGAAATTGACGTCAAGCAAGGTGTTTTAAAATGTGGACAAGAGGAACTTTTCGTGGAAAGGGCGTTACCAGGGAAAGTGTAAAGCTTTAAGAAGATTGTTCTTCCGCTGAGATCGGAAAAGATTGTGCCGGTTAGTCTTCCTCGGAATCCTGGGCAAATTCATCGTTGTGAACTCGTGGAAAGGGTAGACAATGACCTTCCATGGAAAGTGGCACGAACTTTGGTCAGAACCACCGACATCTCAGGGGTACGTGTGCTGAACCTTTGTGATCAGGAACAGGTTATAGAAAAAGGCACACTAGTTGGTACTTGCGAGGAAGTGGATTGGTTGCGTCGATGCCAATATCGATCGACTGGGACCCTCAGCAAGGATGCGCAAACGAGAGTGACCACACTTTTAGAAGACTGCCGCAGCGCTCTGTCCCAAAATGAAACGGTCAAGGCGAAGAAAATGTTACTTAAGTATGCCGATGTTTTCTCATCAAACGATGCTGACATCGGGAGGACTGGCTTAGTTCAACACAAAATAAACACAGGAGAAGAATTGCCCATCCGTCAGCGGCCAAGGAGATTGCCGGTAGCACGCGAAAAGGAAGTGAAAACCATGATTGAGGGAATGGTGAAGGATGGTGTTATTGAACCTTCATCTAGTCCATGGTGTTCACCTGTAGTGCTGGTAAGAAAGAAGGACGGCAGCATGAGGTTTTGTGTTGACTATCGTCGTCTGAACGACGTTACGAAGAAGGACAGCTATCCTTTGCCAAGAATTGATGACACGCTGGACATGCTTACTGGAGTAAAGTGGTTTAGCACGCTGGACCTGAAAAGTGGCTACTGGCAAGTTGAAATTGATCCTAAGGACAAGGAGAAAACTGCATTCTCTTCTCGGCAGGAAAAGCTCTGTGGCAATTTAAAGTTATGCCGTTTGGATTATGCAATGCTCCGGCAACGTTTGAAAGGTTGATGGAACTTGTACTTACCGGACTTATTGGCGATGTCTGCCTGGTCTAGTTAGATGACATCATCATCGTAGGCCGTACGTTTGAAGAACATCTTCAAAACCTGGAACGCGTGTTCATGAAGATCCAGAGTGCCAACCTTAAGTTAAGTTCGAAGAAGTGTTCACTATTCAAACGGCAAGTTAGCTTTTTGGGATATGTAGTGTCTGAAGAAGGTATCCGCACGGATCCAGAAAAAATCGCCGCTGTCAAGGATTGACCAATTCCAAAAGACAAGACGCAGGTCAGAGCATTTCTGGGTTTGTGCTCCTATTATCGGCGACTTGTCAAGAAGTTTGCAGATATAGCCAAACCCCTGCATAAGCTAACCGAGGAGAAGCGACATTTCTGCTGGGATGAAAGTTGCGACATCGCATTCCAGGAGCTAAAGTACCGTCTGTGCAAAACACCTATTTTGGAGTACCCTGATGCGGGCAAGGAATTTATATTTGACACAGACGCAAGCGACATAGGACTTGGCGGTGTGTTGTCTCAGCGGAATGGCGATCAAGAGTTTGTGATAGCGTACTTCAGCAAGGCACTGTCGAAACCTGAAAGAAACTATTGTGTTACGAGACGGGAACTGCTTGCTGTGGTAAAGTCATTGCAGCACTTTAGCAAATATCTTCTGGGGCGGAAATTCCACTTACGAACTGACCATGCTGCACTGAAATGGCTATTGCAGTTCAAAAATCCAGAAGGCCAAGTTGCGAGATGGATTGAACTATTGCAGGAATACGACTTCCTGGTCGAACATCGCAGCGGAAAATCTCATGGCAACGCAGATGCATTGTCAAGAAGACCTTGTCCTGAAGACTGCAAACATTGTACTAGGCAAGAAAATAAAGAAATCGTACCTGTGAGGATGCTCAAGGCAGACCTCAGCAACGAGTGGAAGGAAAGCCTACAACGTGCACAGCAGGAAGATTCGGACATCAAGCCGATTCTGGAGTGGATGAAGGCCAGAGCTACTAAGCCCAGGTGGAGCGACGTCTCAGCGATGAGTTCGATCACAAAAAGCTATTGGGCCCAATGGGACAGCTTGGTGAGTCAGGATGGAGTCCTGTGCCGTAAATGGGAAAATGCTCGGGGAGACAGCTGTCATTTGCAAATGGTTGTATGGGTGTGGTTTCTAAAGCTCAAGTATCGGATGTTCTACAGCTGTACCATAATGGTTGTTCAGGAGGTCATCTGGGAGTAAAACGGACTCTACTGAAGATACGAGAACGGTTTTACTGGGTCCACTGTCGGGACGATGTCGAGGACTGGTGTCGCAAATGTACAAGTTGTGCAGCTGTAAAGGGACCTCAGACTCGTAGTAGAGGTGCATTGAAATTGTACAATGTTGGCGCACCATGGGAGAGGATAGCCCTTGACGTTGCGGGGCCGTTTCCGGAAAGTGAAAGTGGTAACAAGTATTTCATGGTTGTGATGGATTACTTCACTAAATGGCCGGAAGTCTTCGCCATCCCAAATCAAGAAGCTTCGATAGTGGCAGATAAATTAGTTTATGAAGTCTTCTGTCGGTTTGGAGTACCTTTAGAGATTCACAGTGATCAAGGAAGGAATTTTGAGTCCCAAATATTCCAGGAAACTTGTCGAGTTATGGGTACTCATAAAACAAGAACAACTTCTTACCACCCACAATCGGATGGAATGGTGGAACGATTTAATCAGACACTAGAGAGGTACCTAGCAAAAGTTGTGGAAAATCGGCAACGAGATTAGGACAAGCACATACAACCGTTTTTGTTGTCATATCGAAGCGCTGTTCACGAAAGCACATCGGTGACACCAGCTTTCGCAAATTTTGGAAGAGAATTACGGCTGCCTGCAGACCTGATCACCGGAATACCATCTGATGCCCCACGCAGTATAACTGATTATGCGAATAACTTGCGGAACAAAATGAATGACATCTATGAGCACGTCAGACAATCGGGCCAGCAAATGTCTGAAAAGATGAAAACCCGTTATGACCGCAAAATGAACAGTAAAGGGTTCGACGAAGGTTCACTAGTGCGGTTGCACAATCCAGTCCGCAGCAAGGGGAAATCTCCTAAGCTTCAAACTAAATGGGATGGACCGTACCGGATTGTGGCAAAGACCAATGACGTAACCTACCGGATACAGAAAGGTGCAAGAGGTACTCCTAAGATCGTTCATGTGGATCGATTGGCGCGTTATTATGGAGCCGATAATGCTCGGGACGAGCATGTCTTAGGAGGGGGCAGTGTTGCGCGCCACAATTAATGCCTGATACATGGTGACATTAGTTACCACTAGCGCCATCTAGTTTCGAGTAGCAGAACTAATAGTCACTTGCGCCCTCTATTGTCGAATAGCTGAACTAATAGAGTCACTAGCGCCATCTATTATCAAGTAGAATTTTCGATGCTAGAACTTACTAGATCTATCGACATCTGATCAGTCGGGGCCGGTATGTACTCGAACATTCTAGATAATTCTACAGTAGAAGGTTCTGGAACTATGTGCGGCACTATATAAGGCCGGAATCAGGCTTGGTTCTGCGATAGAAGCGAATACATCGAAAGCGATCTTCAAGTGCGACTTAAGAGCGATTGTGTTTTATAATTAGTGTGTTTGAGTTGTTATTAGTGTTGTTTAATTAAAGTGTAACTTTTGGTCATTTTTATCGGCAGTTTTTATTGTCACGAACCCGAAGCTCGTAACAATATTACTAGGATTTTTTGGATCATTGTAATTGATTTAAAAACATTATTTGCTTACTGTCTTTAACTTGCATTTGATTAATTTATATATTGCTGCTTCAAATTCCTTATCTCCTCAACAGGGTGAATACAACGACGATCACTACAGAACTCTCATCCGCTATATACTACTCTCTGAACAAAACTTCACTACATATGTGGAAGTGGACGTGGGAAAGAAGGCGTACAGTGTGAATCTGAACGCGGATCTGAGCAACAATACTAATGTCAACATGGACATACATTTTGATCAGTAAGTAGTTGTTAAAGATGTTAGATAATTGGCAATTTCAAAAAACCGTTTTGACTTTTGATTTTTTTTATGTTTGATAAGTTTCTTTTTTTTAAGCTTTTTATGTATGTCAGAGTAATGAAGTATTTCTACTCACTGAATGAATTAAAAAACCAAATCACTTGGAATATCCAAAAAACTTGTAATCAGACGACCATAACCACCATAACTTCAGGAGTTTTAAAAAAACGCATAACTCGGTCGGTATTAGTCACGTTTACATTTCGGCATAACCCCATCGAAAGTATTAGGGTTTTGCCGAACTCAAGGAGGCACTAATTAGTATCACGCGAGATATTTAAATCTGTCAATGCCAAAACAGCACCGCAATAAAACATAAACACAATCTATTCTGCAACGCATTTTCAGTATTATTGTCTTTGGCTTTTATGCTACAAAACTTCTTTCTTTACTAGACTTCGCGACCTCCACTTTTCTTTTCAACGCTGGGTAACGGCTCGTCAGAAGCGACTGAGCGCCGCTTTTAACTGGGACGCGAACCGAGACCCCTCGCAAAAGGTCAGCGTGGACGTTCAGCTGGACAATAAGGGCACCTGGCACCATGGTGGACATGTGTCCTTGTACTACCCGGGAAGGATGGTCAATGGCGAGTTCGAGTTTTTGTTGAGAGGTGAGAAAACCCTCTTTATGACTTAGTACTTTATTATATGGACAACCAGTAAAAGAAACATTATTAAGATGACGTGTGCTCGATAGGTCTGCCTACCCCAATGGGAAAAAAGTATATCTATATCTTTACATTTTCATTGGGATAATAGCAAAGAAATTAATGTTGAGAACGTATGTACCTACAGACGCCAGCACATCAAGCTACTACAATCTGTCCAATTTCTTTAATAGATTTTCAACTTTATCGCTAAAGTATTAAGGTTTAAGGTTGATTGGGAAAATTTGACAGTTTCGGGTAGCTTGACCAGGGGCTGTAGTCTCGACATTCATAGCGATTGCTTTACGACCGAGTTCGGTCGCAAAGTCCTGTCACTCCATACATTACAGCTGTCAATTCGGGACTGCGACCGAATTCGGTCGTAAAGCGATCGCTATGAATGTCGAGACTGCAGCCCCTGCTAGCGTCTGTACCGACCAACCCTCGTTGGATTTGCGTCGTCAACAACTGTTTCGCAACTTTCCGCGCAAGTAACTTTCGGGGGTTCTGTGTAATTTGGATTATTTGGGAAATCCCGTTATGGCGATATTATAGAGATTTAACTTCATCAGTTTTATATTCAAATCTTATTGTTCCAGATTGGTTTTGCCAATGGCATGTCCGCATGGGTTGGTCGAGTGAATCGAACATACTGTGGCGCGTTAAGATGTACTCTGAAGCGCACAACGAGACCGTTTACGCTTTGTTGTCCAGTATGAACACGCCCTTCGCTGGATGGAGGGACACAAGCTTTAATGTTATGTAAGTAGTGCAAAAAATCCTCTAGAAAAAAGTAGGTACTGTTGTCGATTTGCATTTTGCCGACGAAGTGTTTAATAACCAGGGAACAATATAAAAAGCCTTTGCAGATAAAACAAATACTTTTCCAGTTATTATTAATGGAAACATTACTTGGACCAATATATTTTCCATGTTAACACAATCGGCCTCGTTCCGAGATCGCAAACGCAACTATTAGTCCAAGGACTAGGTTCCAGCTAGCCAACCTATCTTTTATCCTAGTTCTTTTCAGGAAACTTGTTGTCCGTAGATAAATCTACTACACAAAGTTACATCTTGGAATGGTTTGACATATGACAAAGAAATTCTTACTCCAAATAGTCATCCAAAACATCATCAAAAAGGCATTAAGACACTCGCTAATACTGAAGCCCATTTTCCCCACCAGGTGGCGCTACCACGACAACCTTCAAGCCCTAAACGGCAGCATGAACTGGCAAGAAGATTACCTAGCGTTCAGCCTGCTCGCAGACTATCTGTTCAAAACGAACGAGTTCTACGGCGAGATCAACGCGGTCGTCAACTCGACCATACCGACGTTACCGAAAGCGGCCGCTATAGCCAAACATAGGGTCGTTTGGAAGAAGAGTGCTGATACGCTACTGAGTTTCCAGGTAAGCAGCCTAAAATGCACAATATCTTCAAAAGAATTAGGTTTTATTTCCTGTGGCGTATAGTAGAACTAGTTTTACGGCGAGATCAACGCAGTCGTCAACTCGACACCAACGTTACCGACCTACCGCCTGACGCAGGTCCTCTCCGGACACGGATGTTTCGGGAGGTTCCTGCACATCATCAGGCGGGAGGAGACGCCCGGGTGTCACCACTGCGAGGATCGCCCAGAGGACACGGTGGAGCATACGGTGGAGGTCTGCCCCGCTTGGGCAGAGCACCGCCGTGTCCTCGTAGAGGCGATCGGCAGCGGCGGCGACCTCTCGCGCCCGGCCCTGGTGCAAGCCATGGTCCGGGGCGAGAGGGAGTGGGAGGCGGTCGCCTCCTTCTGCGAAGCAGTCATGCTAGCGAAGGAGGTGGCGGGATGAGCGAGGGAAAGATCCTCACGCCTCAGCCGCCGAGGGAGACGCTCCGGGCGTCGGGAGCCGCGTGACGACTCCCGGCCACCGTAGGCGCGGGCCTGCGGGCGGAGAGCAATGGGTAGCTCTCCGTCCGATCAGGACCAGGCCCGTGCCGGACGGCGTGTATGTGTTCCACGCGCGCCTCAAAGAGATGTCAGCGTAGTTGACGGGGCCCGACAGGGCCGAAGCCTGCCGGGGTAGCGGGATTGTCCGAAAGGGTTACCGCTGCCCTGGTACGTAAAGGGCTAAGGAAGGAACACGGGTGGGTTTTAGTCAGTAAGAGTCTGACACTCCCTTCTGCTCCACCCAGAGCGGGAGGAGTCATTTGATGATTTCCCATCCTGAAAAAAAAAAAAAAAAAAAAAAGGCGGCCGCTATAGCCAAACATAGGGTTGTTTGTAAAGAGAGTGCAGATATGTTGCTGTTTCAAGTAAACAATATCATTATGTGTAGGAGAATAAGGTTGTATTTCTTGTAGCGTGTAGTGACGCTTAAGATCATAGATGCTTTAACCAAACCAGGTAAGGTCGTTTGGAAGAAGAGTGCTGATACGCAGTTTTCAGGTAGGCAATATAAAATGACTCTTATTTCAGATGTCATAAGGTTTTATTTTCTTTTCACTGTCACATGTAGCTTTGCTGATGCAGAAAATAAAGATTCATTCAGGGTAAGTAATAACAATGGGAGCTGTGGTTGGGCTCTTAATATTATTAAACAAACAAAAAAAATATAATCATGTTGTTTTATTAATAACCGAAGTTTTTGTACCCATTTTCTTTTTATTACATATTGTTTATATTTTCTACCTACATACACTACATATTTAAGAAATGTTGGCATGTAAGTACACAGTTTAACTTTAATTTTTATATTTCCCAATGTTATCCATTATACACATATCTTAGTATACGAGATACATATTTGGTTCTATTACAAAACAAGTGGAAAGGTAATTTAGTGAATATAGCGACACACGCGTTTACACCCTATTATAAACATTTACCATAGTAACATTATATTATTCTACTTTATAGTCAAACACATTCATAGCCTATTTTCAGCATATACTTATACTATCAATTTTAAAACTTTCATATTGAACCCTGACCACCAATTGTTACGAAAATGCGATGTTTTAAACCAGTGTTTTTCAACCTTTTTCATGGCGTGGCCCCCTTAGTACGGAAAATATTTCGCGACCCCCTTCCTTCCGCTTGCTTCTAACTTGGAATTCAAGTTTGTCACCTTGGGTACCTTTTGGTTAAACAGAATTCCCACAATCAACCACTGAAGCTTTGAAGTGTTTGATTCCATTTGGTACCTCCTATAATTTTAATGAAACGGCGGCCTCATTAAAGAGGCTTGGCGACCCCCTAGGGGGTCGGGACCCACACGTTGAAAAACACTGTTTTAAACAATATGGTCTAGGATAAAAATGGCATATTCGCAAAAATGTCGCTTACAATAAGTCAACGGTCAGGGCTCTATATTTATACAACTCACCCCTAGTTTCTGAAAGCCTATTACCTAATCTCATGTCATATTATATTGCAATGTGACTCATATTTTCCCCAACCTTAACTGTTTTGTTTGTTTTTTTCTTTGCGTCATGTCTAGCCGCTATTAAACATAATTTCCTCCTTTCTAATTCCCATCTCTGATTCTAATCATACAGCTTTTTCCAGTACGTAGAGCTGACCTTGTGTTAGTCAGTCTTACATTATTTGGTAACAGATTTACTGTCAAACAGTGTGTGTTATAAGCCTGTGTTGTCCCACTGCAGGGCAAAGGCCTCCCTTACCTCTTTCCAGTGTTCCCGGTCTACTGCAATTGTGGGCCAATAGTTTAAGGAGTCCAGCTCATCCCGCCATCTCTTTCTGGGCCTGCCAGTTGTTTCCTCGCCATTGGGGATCCACTGAGTGGTGGCTTTTGCACATTGCTGCTCCGACATGTGACAGATATGGCCAGCCCAGTTCCACGGTTACTGCATTATAATCAACCATTAAGTGCCCTTGTTGGTAACAGACTATATTATTTCAATGTTAAAATCCATTTTAAAGTTTCGGCCCTCCCTATTCACCCCTGCATTCCTATTCACCCCATTTGTAGGTACTTATTGGAGACAATCACACTTTCAGAAATGGAAGAGAAGTGTATTTGACAACATTTAACATTAATTTGTGGCAAACAAGGTACACAGGTTAACAATCTACATCCTAATACAGGTTCATTACAAAGTTATACAATTCAGAGTTAAACATTGAAACTTGACCATGGAACAAAAGAAAAAGTAATGGTTTGCAGGCAATGAAGATATTTGTAAAACATTGAGCGAAGTAGTGCAGCAACTACTACTGAAATAATGACTCCTACAATAAAATATTACTTTAGTTAACACATTGACTGCCAGACAACAGACACAATATAGAAAATCTATTGTTGGCGGTCACTGGTGACCGTGGTGGCAGTTAATGCCTTAATTTTGATTGTTGGCAGGCTATTGAATATCCGTGCAACGTTTTAAAGCCAGTATTGTAACATCTTCAATACCAATGTTTTCTCGCAGATTAAAACTTGTTTTTATAATAAATGAACACACAAACTAACTAAAATATAATAAAGCTGCAATGTTCCATAGCCAAGTTTATGGGCTTTATATTCCTTTAATATGTAATAACAATGACAAAAAACATCTACTTCTTAACAATATTCACGACAACATTAACCTAAAGTGTACTTCACTTGTCACCTTCACTCTCCACTGTAGCTTTTCCTAACCTTGTGTCTAAACACAGACTTAGTAAAAACTAAACATGTCGGATCATGTAGGTACTTCTTCGTTTGTTGATTCAAACTCCAACTTGACGTCATCATTGAGCCCGTCGACATCAACCTCGTTCTCCGAAGCATTCAGCATGTTCAACGTAACCTGCCGCACAGGAACACTGGCATCGTCAAATGCTTTTTTCTTCAAAGTTGTGCGTATCTGGCTGACAGTTCGGCCTTTGATATGCTGGCTCAAATTGTTCAAGTCTACGGCAAAGCGATGTACGCAGACTCGTAACATCTCGATCTCGTCGTCCGTCCATTTTCCACCAGGCTGGGAGTCGCCCATAGGATGTAATAGCTTCGTCATTTCAGCTAGTTTGTTGAATGCAGTGCCCGCTTCGCGAAATATTTCGCTGACCTTTGCAGCGGAATTATTCATTGTTAGGTGTGAAAATTATATCACTCCCAACCAGAATTAGTATATGCTCAGCAATACCGCTAGTATACAGCACGGAATTACAGTAAATTGTATTTTTAATATATTCTATTTTCGTATATTCAACGGCCACAAAGCAAACAAAATGTTTTTATCAACAGACATTTTGTTTTAGCTGTCAATGTCAAAGACGACAAACAACGGCCGCGTTCCATGTTCGTGACTCGTTCAGAAACTTATTTTTTCTATAATATTAGACTTTATAATTTTTTAATAATAGGGGTTAAAGTATGTAATTGCCGTTTTATTGTAATATGTACTTCGATTTGACATAGAACCTTCATGGTTTGAGATTTTTGAGTGAAACTTTTTTCACATGGTACCTATGAAGTTCTTCTTTTAAAAAATGTGCAACATTCGATTCAGCGTTGCCATTGCTACGGCAATTGCCGTGTTCTACAGTAATTAGACATAATTAATAGGAAATCTACGGCCTACGGCAGCAAATCTATTACCGTAGCAAAATCGTCGTATTTTGGTTAGGTTCCAAGCCAGAAAACGCAAAAAAAAAACAATGCGTATCTTTGACACGGAAATCCCCGTTTGTTGTTTCATGACTAGGTACAAATTTAGCTTTACAGTTGCGTGTTGCGCTAGTATCATGTTATTTGTATTGAAATTCTATAGTTCCTTTTTTCTCCGCTACGCTTTCAGGACTAAAAATAAGCGAAATGAAAACTGACGAGTTGACACAATATTATGACCACAACCGATTGCAAACATCTGGCGAAATTTGTTTTATCAATTTTATCTCTGCCACATTCTAATTCAGATTGTGAAAGGGTTTTTAGTGAGGTCAATAACAGCAAAAAGTTAGTACCAACTGAAGAGGTGTTCGCACGAATACAAGATAAAAAGAAATACGAACTGAATAATAAAGAAAATGATTACTTGGAAAGTATCAGCAACTTATTTGGATAAATAAGACTATTTTTGGATTTTGTTGATTTTTTTTGTTGATTTTTTTCAATATAATTGTAAAATAAACATATTTTATTTTATTTATTTGCTACGGCAGCCGAAAATAGCTTTTCCTTGAAAACCCGGCAATTTTCCTTATCGAACACGGCAGTAAAATAATTGTCGCTGGCAACACTGATTCGATTATCGATTTTCAGTTGTTTTTTTTATTCAGCTTAGACAAGAAAGATGGATACTTCGAAAATTCGAGTTATTTTTGAATACGAGTTCCGACGCGGAAATAACGCGGCAGAAACAGCTCGCAATATCAATGTTGCGTTTGGAGAGGGGACTGTTAGTGAACGCACCGTGCGATTTTGGTTTAAACGCTTTCGTGATGGAAACTTTGATTTGAAAAACGAACCACGTGGAAGACCGCCCGCACAGGTGAATAATAATGAATTGAAAGAGATGGTGGAAGCCGATCCGAGCCAAACTACCCAGGAATTAGCGGCATGGTTTAACGTTACCTTACCAACAATATTGACTCATTTGCGTCAAATCAATAAAATAAAAAAACGTGAGAATTAAGTCACCTATTTCTCATGTTTTTTTTTTATTTTATTGATTTGACTGATCTGCAGAAAGAAACGCGTGTTGAAACTTCTGTTGCCTTGTTGAATCGATACAGAAATGAGGGAATATTGGATCGAGTTGTGACGTGAAGAAAAGTGGATTCTTTACGATAACCGTAAGGGAAAAATGCAATGGCTGACCCCAGGTCAAATGCCGCAACAGTGTCATAAAGCAAAGCTTACCAATAAAATGGTAATGGTAACTGTTTGGTGGTCTCAGCATGGTGGTATTCACTATAGCTTTCTCCGATCTGGTCAAGCAATAACGGCAAATGTCTACTGTGCTGAACTCCGAACAATGATAGCAAAACTAGCAGTGAAACAGCCCCGACTCACGAATCGATCTTCACCATTATTGCTCCATGATAACGCGAGATCTCATACAGCACGAGAAACCGTTTTAACTCTACAGGAACTGCAATTAGAAACCATTGACACACAACAGGACAATTTTTACGTGATAAAAAGTTTTCTTCTCAGGAGGCAGTACAAAATGCTTTCACACAGTTTGTCGAATCTAGATCACGAGAGTTCTATCGCAAAGGCATAAATGACCTTCCTATTAGATGGCAGCAATGTATAGATAATAATGGTAATTATTGTGATTAAATAAATATGCAAAATTAAAAAAAAAACGAATTTCAATTTTTCGGTACAAATCGGCAATCATACTTTAACCCCTAATATTTTATTCGAAGTTTTTTTATTTTTATTATTTAACATTACACCCGCGTCTTCGTTCGCGAGGTGTTCGTATTTTCCCCTACGAACTTCAACATCCCCTCTACCCCTTAAAATAGTAGCTTTGGAAAATTTATAATTACGGTCTTTAATATTTACTCAAAAACTTGTAAGTCTTTATTTTCTATTAAGAGTACCGTGTTTAGAGAATCGGATCGCGCATTAAGATTATTTCATACAAACATTAAGCACACTTTTTTTTTTTTGGGAAATCATCAAATGACCCCTCCCGCTCTGGGTGGAGCAGAAGGGAGTGTCAGACTCTTACTGACTAAAACCCACCCGTGTTCCTTCCTTAGCCCTTTATGTACCAGGGCAGCGGTAACCCTTTCGGACGATCCCGCTACCCCGGCAGGCTTCGGCCATGCCGGGCCCCGTCATTCATGCTGACATCTCTTTGAAATTTATAATTACGGTCTTTAACATTTACTCAAAAACTTGTAAGTCTTTATTTTCTGTTAAAAGTACCGTGTTTAGAGAATCGGATCGCGCATTAAGATTATTTCATACAAACATTAAGCACCCCTTAGATCTCTTTCTCTCTGGTGAAGGCTCATATTATAATTTAACCCTTTTTGTTATAGTACAACGAAGACGGTCTTCTGATGATCAACTCATCCTGGACATTGGATAGAGGACTTACTGAGAACAATATTACTGGCAGGGTCAAACTTCTTACACCTTTCCAAGTAAGCTTTAATAATATTGTCTGAGAAATTCTACCATGACCTGCTGAAAGCATTACATGTGTATATATTTTGTGGGAGGGTGTGAAGCCTCGTTTTCATGAAAATGGCGTTCTGTGGCAGACTTTTTAAGATAAATTTTAATAAAATAAATCCTCCCGACCGCGTTTTGGCTACGGTAGCCAATTTCAACGGAGATTAGCCAAGTACGCAGAAGTTATTAAGTGTGTGCGCAGTCACAGGTGCACTCTCTGTTCCTTTATTCTCATAGTCCGATGGACCGGCAATCCGACACTACCGGGGGGAGATCAGGACCAGGACCAACGGCTTTACGTGCTATCCGAGGCATGGGGGCTTCACACCACCAACTTTCGAAGTCCGGGCTGGTACTGAGAAATTCCTAATGGAAAAACCCAATAACATTTTGTCCGAACCGGGAATTGAACCCAGAACCCAACGCTCAGTAGTCATGCTTGCGACTACGAGACCTACGAGGCAGAGATATAATAATAAGTAAATGTAACCAATGGTGTCTTTCCAGGGTTACAGAAAAGGTTTCCTCCGTACGCAATTCGTGTTGGGTCACAAACGAGACATCAATGGCATCACCTACCTCGACCTTGAAGAGAAAGTGCTCAAGATTTATGTTAATGGTAACTTATCCTTTATTTACACTTACAATCTATGACTATTTTTTTTGATAACTTTGATTTTATGTCTAAACACACTGGCAGGATTTTGAGGAGGTTAGTAGCAACACCTGAAGTAGGTACGAAAATCAACCTTCCCAACCACTAATTTTGCTCTATAACCAAACCTTATATCTCAAAAAAGCTGGGTAAACGATGTATAAAGGTTTTGGTGGTGATTGATTGTTGTGTAAAAGCGTTTGACAATACATTTTGGCTCTATAAGTTTATACAGCAAAAACGACCTATTAGGAATTGATGTAAAGGTTTACTTCGCGACTTTGTATATCTGTTATAGTCAGGAGTCATAGCAACCTCCAATGTGAGGAGTATACAACGATAGAACTTTATAACAGTGTTTACTGTCGCCCTAATATGCCTGATTTACGCAATAAAGGTTATGAACGAACTATAATGGGTCTTTTGTTATAGTAGAGATGAAAACTCAAGAATAGGGCGATATTGTGGATTTTAAGATCGTCGTTACAGTACATAGTACTATAGTTGCCACAATAAGTCTACAACAGAGTGATTTGGTGATATAGCTGAGTTTCAAATTACATTTATGTGGCTTAAATTGTCATATAAAGGTTTTTTAATGCTCGTTATAGTCGTAGTGATAAACTTATCACAAATACACTTTTTTAGAACAGGATTGTTTTTTTATAACTGTTATAGTCCCTCTATTACACAATAGTACTATAACGGAAATCCTTTCTCTTTTAAAACCTTAATTCCATGTAATGGTGGTTGTAATCTGTCATAACGAGTGCTATAGTAGAGTTCAGGAAGCTGGAAGTATGTTTATGACTTAAAATTCGTAATTGTTTTAGTAAAATCTCAATAATTCGAGGGGGGCATTCAAATATTGTCGTAAACCCGTACATAGTTTAACAGTAAAATTACAGTCGCACGTCATTTTCTCCGTAAGAGACGAATAATTTAATTACAAAATAATATCTAACTCAACGATGTATCTTAGTATTCTCTTTTTCTCTTCAAAAGCACCGAAACATTGCAGCGGCGTGAACGAATGTAAAATGAATGAATGACAAAAAGTTACTTTAGTAGCGTAGCGGTGGCTTGTATGTCATCAAACAGAGATTGCGTTACTGTTACATCAACTGTATTAGGCCAAAATTGTCATCCCTGATACCGCTACAGATGTACTATAAAACGGAATGGAGATATAATTGCGCCACTTTCTTTGTAGGCGCACCGTCTTTGGCCTTTTATTTGACCACCGATTAGGTTTTACAAAACGTTCTATGGTCTTTTATACAACTAACTTTTGCTGGTTGGGTTACTACAACATATGAAGTTAATGGATTAGCAATATCCTTCAAAATGATTCAGATTATAATTGATAGGGTTTTACGCAGGGTGTCGCAAGCGCAGGGCCGCATCCCTTGTCAGGGGATGATGGTTTACTCACAATATGTTTTTCTTTTTCTCAGGTCACATGCGTCGTATAACCAACTGTATGTTGGTCGTGAACGTGACAAGTCCTATGGTGGAGTTCCCACAGATGACGGCGCGGTTCGGCTTCGTGGAAGCTGACAGACATATGGTCGCTATGGTGGTGACTACTAACTCTACTACTGGTACGTTTTTTACTTCTGAATAGGTAGTCCATTTATTTAGCCCGTGCTTTAGCGTGAAAAGAAGCCTGTAAATCTTCCCAGCAGAATAAGGTGACAAATTAAAACGCCGCAAAGAATATTCAAGTCTGGTTTTTCGTAGAATGTGGATTTTAGCATACAAAAAGATTCTTCTGCTCTATTACCTAACTATCAAACTTGACACTTATAAACGCTTCATAAACACTACCTGACTTTGTCATTTTAGTTTGGATAAAGTGAGATAGCAATGAATTTCATTGCAGCATTCTGCAATAAAATCTATTGCTCTCTCACAAATTTTATTTTATCCTAATAAAAGCACTAAACGTAAACGTATTCTTCGTTTCCAGGTATCGAAGTACTGCTCCAATTAATATCGCTGCAAGATTTCCACGTATTCGGCCATGTTGCTCTACCCATACAGTACCTAAACAGAGCTATGATCATCGCTAAACGAGCTCCAGAAGAGGTACGTTATTTATTATATTTTTCGACCCACTACTTTCGATTTAAGTTAATGTTTACTACTAAAAATAGGGACCGTCATGGATTTTTGGTTAGTTAAATGTATTACATGTATGTACCTATAATAAGTTTTCCGCAAATTCGTACCTTCTGATTTTAACACAGAAAGGCGAATCAAATACAACTGGGGAATAATCTTGGAACACTATAACAATACAAAACTAGACCGGACCATGGTAGTTTTATAACATTTAAGCACTTTCACATAACTACCAGAAAATATTCATTTTTGTTAAAAAAAAACCGTGTTCGGTCAGGACCGCCGTCCAAAACGAAGTTTCTTACGCGATACTCGCACGCACACACACTCGTATATAATAGAAAGAGACAGAGATAGAGAGAAACTCGCATGCAAGGGCCATAGTGCTTTTTCTTTACGTGCCGATTTTTACCAGTCAACGCAAGCCGCGTTAAGGAACTTCGGTCCACAAAAACACAATTTGCTTTAAAATCTTCCATTAAAAAGTCTATCTGAACAAATACTAATTAGTAATGTCTTCCACAGGTGGACTTCAGAGTAGGCTGGGGTAAAATGGACTTCGGTTTCACCGGCATCTGGCACTGGCGGTCACCCATCAACTTTGTGTACCTATACAAGTTATACACACCTCTCGAAGGATTTGAGGAGAATGGGCTCGTACTGAAGAACATATACGGAGATGGACTTGATACTGAAGTGTCTATCCGGCTGTCTACGCATAAGGTAAGAAGAATCATTGCAGTTTGCTAAATTGTAAACTTTAATTATATGTAACCAAAATTGGTTTCTCATTGACATAACAAAAAAAAAAACAGAAAAGAAATAACAACACTCCTGCAATTTAAATTGAACTTTTTTTATTAGAGTTTAAGGTTTCTTATCAATTATCACAAAGCACGTAAATTATAATTTAAAAGTGGATAATGCGTAGGGCTATTCTAACTGATGAGTTATTGTAGCTTCATGAAAACCCCAGCACAGGCGATTTAGACTAAACACCTGCGCGGTAATTGCGTAACCCACTAACAGTAGCAATGGCTTTAATTTTGACAGTTCAACAACATTCATTGCGTTATTTACGTTGTTGAGCAGACGAATTTTTCGAACATATGAAGCAATAGTTTAGCAATATCCTTCAAAATGATTTAGATTGTGATTGAAAGTGTGTTACGCAATTAAGGTGCAGTATTCTCATTGTATTAGTTATTATTTATATTGTAGTATTTATTAGTGTATATGTTTAAAAAAAAAAAAAAAAACGCCTGCCACATAACTAAATTAATGCTACCATGAAAATACTCACCACTATATCTTGTCCTCAGTTCGGCATAGCAATACTCCTAAAGGACAACGGCAAGGGTCTCCTTGACGTTTTACAAGAAAGATTCAAACACGATGCGCAAATGGGCACAGACATGTTCATTGAGAACTTCGACACGAGAGCGCGCGTCGTGCTCGACACACTGTACTACCCAACTATCACATTCAATGCTCATCTTATGAAGGTCAGTGCTCATCATTGACTAGCTCGAGTCTTTGGCTCAAACATGTTCATAGAGAACTTCGACACAAGAGCCAAGTCGTGCTCAACAACCTGTACTACACTACCAACACGGTCTGATCTCAAAACGGTGAAGGAAAATATCGCAAGGAAACCGGCATGTCCTAGAACCAAAAATTCGAAGACATGGGACATCTACCAACCCGCACGGGGATCGTGATAGATTACAGCCCAGTCCCTCTCGAAGAGAGGCGCTAGTGAGCGGCGTGGCGTGGCAGGTGTGGCTGACTATGATTTTTTGTGATTAGAGCTTGACAAGTTCTCGACTCCAAATTCTCAATTCGGAAATCAGCTGATTAGTAAATTATCATTGATTCCATTCCGACCCAAGGGCTGGCTTTTACCTTGGCCAGAGGCTAAGCATTGCCACACAACGTGGCAATGCCGCCAGTGTTTTGGGTACATTACCAGTCGACAGCGATGTGGATTAATTTTTCGACGCTATATTTTAGTTTGTAAATAGTTTTAGTTAATTTAGGATATAATTTTGTTATTTTAGTGTTATCTTGTAAATATAAATAAATATACGAGGTATTTCATTCCTAATGTGAAGATAGTGATTTATTTAATGTTTTACAGTTCGTCGGTCCAGACGAAGAGGATATAATGGAAGTCAACGCAACGCTATACTTACCGAACAAACCACCTATTGTCTTGACTGATGTCTTTATATTGGAGGTAATATAATCCTACTAATATTGTAAACGTGAAAGTTTGTATGGATGGGTGGATATGTTTGTTACTCTTTCACGCAAAAACTACTGAACGGATTTCGATGAAATTTGGCACACATATGGTTTATAACCAGGATCAACATATAGGATACTTTTTATCCCGATATTCCCACTGGATCGAAACTTATGCGAGTGAAACCGCGGGGCACAGCTAGTACTATCATATAATAATATCATTTTGTAGCATAAAGGAGAGTGTAAACCTCTCTAGATTGAAAGTTATTCCACTGAATCGAATCAAATTGATCAAGAGCGGTGGTGGCCCAGTGGTATCAGTCCCGACTCACGAGTTGTAGGTCGTGAGTTCGAACCCAGGTAGGCAACGAACTTTGTTTATTTAATTTCATCACCACTGCTCTCAAAACGTTGAAAAATTGTTTTTCATTACTGTGAAATAACAAGTGCTGCAAAACGTGTATTTTAACTAGGGATATTTTAGAGAGGGAGACGCATAGATATTTTATCGGAGTTCAAAAATTAATGAACCCAGAGATTGAGTGGACCTGTTCCTCAAAAGACCATTTCAAACATATGGTTGAAATGGTGACACTACATGGTTCTCACATGATCTGACCAAAATTATGTCTGGACTCTAAAAGAGTCTGTGACCTCTGAGTTTATTTCGGCCTTTCTTCTCAGAGTAGTCAGATAGGAAACGCCGACCTCTAGTTTTAAAATATGATTGAAATATGAGTGACGAAATAAAATAATTTATCATTACAAGCATTCACAACCATCCGATAGGCTATTTTCGGGTTTTGGACTTCTGAACAGCGTGTAGAGGACTCCTACGATAACACTGATTGATGTTTGACACGCTTTCGCGTATACTCTAAACTGGTCAAATTTTTCATAAAGTATAGATAAATCTTGCATTGTTTTCTATCCTAAAATTATTTTTCTTATTTCCCAGGAATACACGGTAATGAGGAACACCCTGAACCTAGTGACTCCGTTCCAAGCGGTGAAGGAACTAAAGTCGGTGTACACTGTCGACATTATGCTCGGAGAGAAGATCAATGTCACCTGTCTTGTGCTGTTGTATAACGGGACTTATTGGCATGAGGTGAGATATTCTCTTAGAAATTAATAACTACATATATCCTGTCCATTAGGTTAGCCGTTTTTTTATAGCTATCTTAAAACGTACATATTCCTGATTACGTAAAAGTTAACTTGAAAATGCGTAATAAAATAAATATATTAACTGCCTTATCTTATTGAATTATCTTATATATGCTTCATGCGGACGTTATAATATCGCACGTGTATCAATCAATGTATTGTGTGTTGCTGCAATCACTAGTTCCATCTGTCAAAAAACGGTTTACCGAATCAAAATCAAAAGTCAGTTATTCAAATTAGGCTGAGAATCAGCACTTTTCGAACGTCAAAATTACAAAAGATAGCCCCCCAAAAACGCCCGCCCTTCACCACATCCTAGTGCTATCGCTGGGAAGAAGAAGTGGCGCTACAAACTCCCCAGCATGAATGGACATGGTATAATGAAGAACATGGTTAAGAACACTGGAATTTGTAAAAAAATATATGGAGATGCTTATTCTACTGGTTCACGGTTTAACAGCATTAAGCTGATGCCACGCTTGCTCTATTTTGACGATAAATAAATAAATAAATAAATAAATAAATAAATATTCCACAACTATCACACAACGCCATCTAGTCCCAAGCTAAGCAGAGCTTGTGTTATGGGTACTAGACAACTGATAAACATACTTATATATTTCTAAATACATAAATATTATAGATAAATTACACCCAGACACAGAACAAATGATCGTGCTCATTACACAAACATTTGTCCTGGGTGGGAATCGAATTAAACGATGAAATCATTTCGATTCAAAGGATTAAATTTAACAAAAATGTGGTATTTCATCATTCCTAAGCAACGTGCCTTAACTTTTAGATGCTTTTTAACACGTTATTCATATGAAAAACTCTTCAGTATTTCCAAAAATTTTAAATGCATATTTTTAAGAACTCTACTTCAATTTCTAACGTCAAATGTAAAACCCTTGATTTAAAAACTGAACTATTTAAATGCGTAATCCATTTGTTATTTACTCCCTATCAAACATTTCTATCGTTCCCAGTGTCAACAAAATATATATTCTTTTCCAGATATTAGTCGAAATTATATGTGCTTCTTTAATTCCCAGATCTCCTACAAAATATTCTACGAGTACGAATGCGGTGAAGACGATACATACCAGTCGTATGTCGCGTCCGTTGGTATAGCAACACCTCTGACAGTACTGCCTGGGTTAGAAGCAAGGGTGGCTGCCAGACTAGAGGATGCGCTGTGGAAGATGACAGCCGATATCGCCATGCCTTCGTTTACTATCACTGCGCTTGCTAGTTTGGAGGTAGGTCTCATGTAACATAACTTCACGCTTGTAAGCCCCCCCGAGGTAGGCACAGATGTTTAGTAACTACAGACATTTACAGGTATGAGGAACAGGGTGTAAAGTTCACTCATCCTCCAATAGAAAAGGGAGGATCCTCCGACCAGACGGGTTTTGTGTCTTGCGGGCAATTGCCCAACGACTGATGTCGGGAAGTTTGTATGTATGCTAATTGCGCGGTAAACTCTGTTTGCGAGATGCAGGATTTGTGTGACGTCAGTATGACGCGATGTTCTCATGTGGCGTTGTAGATACCGCGACACATTTCGCTAATTAGGTCAGGAAAACATATATACTAGTAACTTACACTAAAGTGTGGAACTAGTTTGCATGCCATACAAAAGTATGCAAATAGCTTCAAGCCATTTTGGCTTAACAACTTCTGAAGACTAATCCCTAAGATTTAGTCGTAATCTCATCTTAGCGGCAATCAATGTCAAAACCTTGTCAAAAATGTAGAGAAATTAGAGGTATTTTTGACAGATTGCGACTGAGATCAGACTGTAAACGAACTTAAAATTAGGGGAATCGCCTCTCTGATTGATGATACTATGGGTATATTACAATGGCATGCTAACTACTGGCATGTTAAGTGCTGTTACTGGAACGTACATTTCCGACTTTATATTTTAGCCCTATGTGATAGGGGGCGAGCCTATTGTTAACCACGCACAAATCCAAACTCTACGCTACTGAGAAATTCCCGTTGGAAAAACCAATTAACACTGTGCGACAGGGGACTACTTGATAACTAGACGAGGCAGTCAGTTCTACTACAGATGTTGAATTTAACGAATCGCGGCAATCGTTTCAATCTATACCTTTTTACAGTGTCGTAAGAGTCAAATCATGCGCTAAGTTACTAAATACTATTAAACGCTTTTATATAACTTTTATTTTCTCTTAACAGTTAGACGACCCATTCGTGGAAACATCAGGCAGTTTGAACTTAACCTCAGCGTACTTAGAGGATTACTTCATCAAGATGCAGTTCAAGAAAGATTTCTCAGACGTTGAGAATGTGGTGGGAGGTGGTATTCAGATACAACAGGGAGAGCAGAACAATTATGTGAGTATGAAGTTAATACTATCAGCTTCTAGAAAAGCAGTAAATAGTAAATATTGCACAACTACTAAAGAATATTATCCTATGTAATATTTAAAAACTTTCTGTGTAAAAGCAGTAGAAAACATTTAAAACCAGGGACTCGTCTTCTGACTAAAAGTTCGAACTAATGCCATTGACTTCTTAAAGGTTCAATTTCTTTCGGCTCAATCGCAGAATTGTTTGTTTGTTTATCTGAAAGCCTGCAGGAAACAAACCTCAACAATATTCTCCCCATTACAGCTGTTCGCCGACGTAGTATGGCGCCCGGCCCCACACAGACACATCCGCTTCAAATCCCGAGGCGCCTTAGTCCCCGTACTTTCACCCGCAGAACTAAGTCTGCTATACAGCGAGGACATCTCGCGGACTTTGTCCGTGGACTTCAACAGTGAAAACAATTACTACTCGCTGAAGGCAGACCAGAGTCAGACGTCTGTTAGTGCCGCGCTTAGCACTCCGCATGAAGGATTCAGGTAAGATTACCACGTAGCTGTAACTGTTCTTACTAATTATTTATCTCTGACTATTTGAATGTTATTTATCTCTGGCTGAGCGACTTCGTCTGCGATCAAGGATGAAGTAGCCTATGGTAGGTATGCCCTTATCCAAGTGTTAGGCTACCTGTCTGTCAAATTCCATATTGATCGGTTCAGTGGTTTAGGCGTGAAAAGGTAACAGACAAACAGAGTTACTTTCACATTATTAGTATGATTTTGTACAATGTATGTTTCTTCATACTAATGAACGGAAGAATGCACTGTAGTTTATAGAGTAGTCCCAAGTTAGTATACTGCAGCTAGGGATATGGTAGGTACACATTTGAAAAAGCACGTTTAAACGAAGTCGTTAATATTTTGTGGCACGGTTTGACGCTATGAATACAATGTTAAAATCTGTTATTCATTTTCAGTATTTTTAACCGACTTCAAAAAAGGAGGAGGTTCTCAATTCGGAGGTTTTACTGTTCATATTTGTTTCAGGGCCATAAAGATAATAGGCGAGTTTGAAGAAGACGACATTCGAGGATCATTTGTTACTGACACTGCAGAATATAGCATCAACGGAAAAGTTCTCAACAGAAAACCTCTTGAAGTGAGTTTAAATATTCATTTTCAAATTTTATACAGAAAAAAAATAAAGCATTCAATAGTATGGTAACTTTCATCTTTTTTTAATTTTTACGTAACAGACAGTTCTTATGATCATAGATTTATCTGTTACTGAACTTATCCATAGATTAAGGGCCGGTTGTCTCAAACGGTTGGTTAACGTAACAACGGCCACAATTTTGTGAAACAACGCTTTTTTTGGTTTGACGATAATTAGCGCTATTTTTTACGTATACGCGTGCGTCAAGTGGACGTGCAACAACCCGCCCTAACCTGTATCGCGTAGTTTCAACAACAAAATATAATCTGTTATTATTTTAAGTAATTAAGCAAACCAAAATAGCAGTAATAACACCCCTTTTAAAATTCTACTCCTAATATTCATTACAGATGGCGTTAACCCTAATCCCTCGAGGCCAAGGCGAGAACATAGACATCCGCATCAAATACGAGAGCACTCCCACTGTGTACACGTTGTCTGCCAACTTTGTTGGACCAGTGGCTGCCACGCTACATGCTAAGGCCGAGATGGAAGCCAACTTTACCGATATTAACGTCAAAGTAAGTGATTTTTGCCGTAGATTAAAGAGAAACAAACAGCAGCATTTATCTTTTCTAAACTGTTCATTAAATATATTCATTTGAACTAAATAATAAACTTAATCTGAATATATCAAACCACATAACACAGATACAATAACAGTGATGCACTGATGTCGATAAATGGCCTCCTCTACTCTACGCTAAGTTGCCGATATGATCACTGAGCTTTGTAAAGCTAACTCTCCCTGCGTCTCTCTGTAAAATCTATATGCGGAAAATATCACACAATATAATGTCATCTCACTCCTATATTTAGGAACTATAGAATGGTCATAAATGAAAGGACAATATGTGCTATCTCACTCCGACAATTATATATTGCACCACTAGTAATCGCGGTCATAAAACGTGCAAGCAGGACGGAGAAAAATTTTTGTACGGGATTTTATACACGCAATACTCTCGTGTTGTCTCACACTTACTTTTTATGACCTCGTCTGCCAGGAACTTTGGCGTTTAGTAATATACCTAGTCTTGCCATAAATATTGTCACGAAGAAAAAAAAAATTTTTTTATTGCAAGTAATATTTATTAGTTTACTGTGTGTTAGTTTAATACATAAATATAAAACAATTTAAAATATAAAAAGCTTATTCGATGTGGTCTCAATTGGCTGCAATGCAGTCCTATAAACGTTGAGGCCGGTTATCAATAGAAGCACGCACTCTTTCCATGGGAAAATTCTTCACTGCCAATCGTATGGATTGTTTTAGGGACTCCAAATTATCATGGCGTTTAGAGCAAGCCGTACTCTCTAAAACTGACCATAAATCATTATCCAGCGGATTAAGATCAGGACTAGATGACGGCCAGTCTTCAGCTCTGATGAAGTGTCCGAAACGTTCACTTCCAACCAAGACTGCGCGGACCGAGCTTTATGACCCGGCGCCGAGTCTAGTTGGAAGGACCATACGTGGTTATTGAACATGGTGTTGTTAAGGGGCTTAACTACCTTCTCAAGAATGTTATCTTGATACACTTGTGCCGATGTTTTCATACCTTTTTCACAAAAATATAGCTCAGTCACTCCTTCATAGCTTACACCCACCAAACCATCACAGAAGTCGGATAATGCCCACGTTGCACTCTGTCGACTAATTGGGAAGCTTCCTTAGAGCTTTGAGCATAAATACGGTCATTATGTTTGTTAAAATGTTGCTCAATTGTAAAGATTTTCTCATCCGTAAACAAACATTTTCTGTGACCTCCCTTTGCGTACCGCTTCAGTAGTTGTTTCGATTTTACCACCCTATTCCTTTTTAAATTATCAGTTAAAAAATGACCAGTGCGTCTCTTATAGGCTGCAAGTCCTAAGTCATCTTTTAAAATACGCGACATGGTTCTGGGTGCTATCTTCATCTCCCGAGATAAAATCTTTTGCTTTCGGACAGGATTTCTTCGAATTCTTTCCCTTACTGCTTTGTCCACCTTTTTCGTACGAACACTACTTGGACGGCCAGATCTTTTTCTGTCACAGACAGAGGAGGTCTCATTGTACTTATTAATAGCCCGGTACACAAACATTTGACTAATACCAAGCGTACGGAGAGTTTTAAAAATTGCATTTGGCTCCATACCAACTTTGTGTAATGCAATCACAGCGATTCGGTTCTCTTTATCACCCCACTCCATTTTAATATCGCAAAATATTGTACAATGTATTGGCGCCAAAATTAGAAAGCTCAATGAACAATCGTATAAAAATGACAGATTCCAAATTCAAATGTAATATCTTTCTTATTTTTAATTGTAACAGTATTTATGGCCAGACTGTGTATATAATATTTAGGAGCCTTTGCGAACTGTTTACATTCATATAATAAACTTCGATACATTTGTTTGTTTACAGTTGGACATCCCTACATCTAAATACAAGGACATTTACTTCAAGTCGCGAGTGGACAACTACCCGGGACTGAGGAAGGTGCTCAGTGTGCAGGCGGCCACGCCGCTGCAGAGGATACGATATGTTAAGGGAGATACTGATTTTCTGTAAGTGTAACGTATTCAACTGGCCATAGCTGAACAACTTCCTTTAAAAAAGGGCTTGTCCTGTGGATACATTCATTTCTGTTGCCATTTTCCATTGGAAAAACCATCCAGTTTTATTAAATAATCTACCCACCTCCACTGGGCTTGCGTGAAGGATTACGTCTCACTCCCTCTCACAGAGATGAGGTCTGTGTCCCAGCAGAAGGAACGTTAAAGGGTGATTATGTAATGTTATGTTATTGAAATTACAGGATATGTCAACTTCTGTCTATAATTTCCACAATATACCTATTGGCAAACTCTTTGGTTTTGAACGTATCGTCTGCGTTTTGTAGGAACACTACCCAATTGCCTGGCTTGGCAAAAAATTTCTGCATTAGAGTCAAAAAGGAACTCATCTTCAAAAATTAATTTTCATGGACTAATATGGTTTTGGCATGAGGCCGAAAGGTTCTGGAGTGGCGACCGCGTACCGGAACACGTAGCGTTGGAAGGCCTCCTACAAGATGGACAGATGGCCTTGTGAAGGCTGCGGGAATCCATTGGATGCGAGAAGCACAAAACCGGTCGAAGTGGTGGTTAGGGAGGCCTAAGTCCAGCAGTGGGCGTGTTTCGGCTGAAATGATGATGAATATGATGTTTACTTTTCTAATATGATGATTTTTACGAATTCTGACGGCACGGTTGGCGTAGTGGTTAACCGATTGACTGCTGCGCTGCGTGTCGCGGGTTCGATTCCCGCACGGAACAAATATTTGTATGGGCTTCGAGTAGTTGTTCCGGCACCCTAATTGCGTAACACACAATCAATCAGAATCGGTTTCATTTTGACAGTTCAACAAGGTTCATTGCGGTATTTACGTGTTGAGCGGACTTTATGAAGGTAACCTTTTTCGAACTTATGAAGCAATGGATTAGCAATATCCTTCAGATTGAGATTGATTGTGTGTTTCGCAATTAGGGTGCGGGTCTGACTGTTTGTGTATGTGAGTTCAAATGTTTGTAAACGCACCCACGATACAGGAGAAATTCCTAGTGAGGGGCAAAAATTTTTCTTTAAAAAAAAATATATATCATACTTTTTTCTCTGTATTATCAAAAATATGTTTTGTATAATTATAGATTCGGTCCCAAGACTGGTTACCTGTTATGCAACTACGAATTACCTGACATGCAAGGCGAAGGTGATCTCAAATGGAGTTTCCTACTCGGCGATCTGTTTATAAGGGTGAGTTTATAGATCATAATTATAAAGATGTAGGTTTTCCTATGCAAATTATCTATCTTAGTTCCCCAGAAACTCAAGTATAACAGCCAAAAACTCTTAGCAGCCTTAAAAAATGCATAATTTGATACGCAATAATTTGAAATGCACACGTGTGTCGCACCATATCGATAAATGGGCACAAAATTAGATAGCCAGTAAGTATCGATAAAATTACTACTCTACGTCTGAACACAATACATTAAGTGGAAGTAAAAGCAATTGCAATGTTCGTTGTTTCGTTCCAAAATACTGCATAACGTTAAAAAAAAATTGTCTGGCGAAAAAAATAGTCTACATTCTCGACCCAAATCTAGCCACTAACTAAACCTATCTTCCATCTCTTTACCTCCACAGGCTCTAGGCCACCAGCACGTAAAGGATATAGAGAAGAGCGTAGACCTGGACATCTACTTCGGCAACAGCACTACTCCCGACATGATGCAGAAGACTGACGCAGGGTTCAAGATGGATCTCGACCATGTTTGGGTGTAAGTATTTAGGAATAAAAAAGTAGAACTGTCTTAAGTTAATACATATAAGCAGCATTACGGTGAGATATTCCGATTTACATTGATGCTGTGGTGGCCCAGTGGTAACAGCCATGACTTACAAGTTGTAGGTCGTAGGTTCGAACCCCGACAGGCGCTTTACTTTGTGTTAAATTATTTCATCACCACTGCTCTCAAAACGGTGAAGGATAACATCATAAGGAAACCGACATGTCCCAGAAACAAAAATACTAAGATATGTGACATCTACCAACCCGCACTGGGCCCGCTGGTGGATTACGGCCCACTCCCTCTCACCGAGAGGAGGCCTGTGTCCCAACAGTGGGAACATTATAGGCTAATTATGATTCCGGTTTAAAACCCATAATTGACGAGGAAATTGCAGCTGCACGAGTCATTCCAACGTTGTCTCGTAGATTCGCAAGTGCTTAATAGACGACAGTAACCACCGTTAAACAGGTAGACTGTTGGTCAGTTTAGCAATCTACATTTACGCATTGCATCTAAAGGAAACTTCGGTGTTTTTTGAAACCCAGTAACCAGTTGGTTACGAATAAGCCCACGTTCGCACGGACATAAAAATATCGCTGCGGGATTTTATCGCGCACTGGATTGTCAATTCCCGGTGTTGAGCCCAGCATTGAGAATCCAACAGAACGCATCCCAGCGCGTCAAAAATACACACTGTTGGATTTTCAATTCTCGGCGCTACGCAGTGCGTTGAAAATCCAGTGCGCGAATAAAAATCGCGACGGGAAAAACACGCTCGCGTGAACCTTAGCCCAGGTTCACGCGAGCGTGTTTTCCACCAAAGAATTTGTGTAACATTTAAAATGATAACGTCGATAGTAAAAGGACAGCTCCAAAATCACCCATACTCATCATTTCACTGCTCCCTACTGTTTTTGGCAATAATTAAAAAAAAATACGAAAAAAAATATGTATTTTAAAATAAATACTCCATTATAATGTAGACTACATAATACTTTTTCTTTCAGAATCGGCGGCAACGCCAGCTTCGGTATAATAATGAACAAACGCGTCCACCTGATCATAAACGCGATCCTCCCCAAACCTAACGTGGACGTACACACTCTATTTATTGCCGCCGACATGGGTATGGACAACGAACCACTCAAGACTTTGGAAGCAGAGTATAGGACTGACGTCACGAAGATCGTTACTGGTGTTAAAGGAAATGTGAGTTGTTTCTATAATTACTTCTAGAAACGAGGGATTTCCACAGGAACTACCACAGGAAAAATCACCTCGATCCCATTCTGTGTGATAGTTGAAAAAACCAAGACACTCTCGCATCTATTCATACATACAAATAAATAAAATCGAACTGTCTGTCAAAATAACAGCATTTTACTAAATGTATTTATGTAAGTATACACGGTAGGTACTTATAACAAAAAAAAAACTGGTCTGTCTGTTTGTTCCGGGTTTTATTTTAGAAAAAGAAATAAAGTTACGCGCAAAAAAAAAATGAAATTTCGGACATCTACGCGAGCGAAGCTGCTAGTTTATATTTCAAGCGACTTGTGCATGCCTCTCACGAGTGCAATTTACTGATGTGGCAAAATGCCGAAACATTGTGATTTCCGTGCTATATCTAAGTTAAATAGTGGAGGTCAGACAGGCAGTCGCTCCATGTAAAATACTGGTATTCAGCTGCATCCGGTTAGACTGGAAGCCGACCCCAACATAGTTTCGAAAAGGCTAGGGATATGATGATCTAAGTTAAATAGAAATGTATTACACACAGAGAATAAATGACACTGTGATATCCTTGTCAAGGAGTCATTTATTCCGGAAAGTTATCATTTATTTTCATTCAAAGCCATGGAGTATGAGACTTAACGGCGAGTTTAAACTAAGATGCGTTAAAGAAGCCAATAGTCAACTTCTAAAATCTTCTAAAGGAATTCGGCGTTACAAATACTTATTGAAAAGCCAATAGCTAACTTCCAAAACCTTCCAATTACAGATGCTATATCTAGCGGAAAGCTTCGACACGAACTCCACAATAACCTGGACATCGGCCGCAGGCTACAAACACATCGACAACATCGTGAAGTACAAGTGGGACATCAACGGCTCCAACCATATTGATTACACGTTATCTTCGCCCATGTTTGATAAGGTACCCACGCTGAAGGTCAAGGGGTCCTACCAAAAGGATTTGGTGCATAAATTCCATATTGTTAAGTGAGTAAAGCTTTTTATTGTTAACTATTGGACATTGATGGCGCTTAGACACAGACACAGTTCATTGGGCACAAGGAAAAAAACGCCGAAAAAACCACGTTTCTTATATGGGGTGTCCATATAATAAACGTGTCATAGAAATACACAATCTGTGAAAATTTCAACTGTCTACCTAATACGGTTCATGATACGGCCCGCTGTCAGTCAGAGGGAGGGACGGATAGTGGAGGCTTAGTAAAAAGGTTCCGTTGGTGGTGGATCACCCACTTGGTCCACGAGTGAACTCGTGATGTTCGCAGGGCCGACATGCAGCACCCCGGCGCGCGCCCGCTGGGCGAGCTGGACCTGCGCTACGGCGGCGTCAGGCATACGGACGGACACTTCAACTTTACCACGCCCTTCAAGAGGCTGCCTTGGCTGAAGTCTATATTCGATGTAAGTGAAGTCGTGTTTAATAGTTCGAGATGGGCGAAATAGCAGCTACAGAAAACTTTTTAGAAGACTGTGCATAGCTTTTGGAACTGCCAAACTCATTCACGGATTATAAAAAGTTGTCACAGCCACCAGAAAAAGGCTTCGAGCTACTGTAGCGGCCTCTACACCGGCACATGCGAACTAAATCCTGCATCGCACAAGCAGAGTTTACCGCACAACTAGCATATATACATCGTCCCGACATCAATCGTCGGGCAGTTGCCCCCCAGACACGACACCCGACTAGTCGAAAATCCTCCCTTTTCTATGGAGGATGAGTGAACTTTACACCCTCTTCCTTATGAGGAGAGGTATGCCTCTATACTAGTGTCCCCGAACATGTTATCGAGCCGACAGGTTCGCCTATCCAAAGGTCGAGCTGTTCTAAATTTTGGAACGTATGTTTTTATAATGAAAATCTAGCGTTTCCAACTTTAACTAACTTTACTCACTCCACCAACTTGGATCGAAGATGAGATAAATTAATGAACTTTCAACATTATTTTCGATACAAATATGTATTTAATTTCCATTTATTTATTTTAACAGATAAACAACCTCGAAGAAAATTCGGACAACAAAGTAGACCTATTCTGGCCAAACAAAACAGCATCTATAAACACAACACACCGATACCACAAACAGGACAAAGGCTTCACTCAAAACGGCATCATTTCACTTTCCGTTCCATTGAGCCGTCAACATGTCGTCAACACAGAATACTACTACATTCAAGGAGACAAAACCAGCAACGGTAACGCAACAATTGATTTCGATCGAGAACGATTCGTCAAAGGATCTTTCAACCAGATTTTGAGTAAGAGCGCTAGGAATTTGGACCTTGCCACTATGGACATAGAGGTGGAGAATGTACATACGCCTGTTGGAATTAAGTATATTCATGAGTATGATGAGACTGGGAATACTGTGAGTATGATTTTGTTCAATTATCTATGTGATAACCTGTGATCTGATGTAAAACACTTATTGAGTTCTAAAGTCTATCTAATTTAATCTTTGGTAAATGTCATGTCAACTAACTATTTATTGACTGTGTACATTTTGCCACGCCACGCAGAACTGCTACTATAAGTTTCCAATGTTACGACTTGATACAAAAAAAAAACATTACGTACACAGATCAGACTTTGCGATACCAATTATCGCAAAGTCTGTTCTGTATACGTTGTCCAAGAATCTCATTCACATAGTAGAGAAATGGAAATACAAATAATCAAACACAATAATATTTTTTCTTTCTTAAGTTAATATCTAATTTTTCATTTTAAATTTTCTGAAATAAGTACATTACACGCTCCATTGTTGCATAAAACAAACCTTAATAACCATCTACCACTACCTCCTAACTTTAGCCTTTTTTAATCATACAACCACATTACAGGACGTAAAACAAGCCACAGTATTCCATCTCCACAACGCCACAAAATTCAACGTGACCGGTAAACTAGACGTCTACACATACGATATCGGCAAAGACTTGAAGCTGACCGCTATACACGGCAATAGAACTTGGACGTTCGACAACAAGTACGAGGCGGTCGATAAGGAGTTGAAGCAGGGAACTAACATCAAGTGGGCCGAGGATGTCTGGTTTAACTACAATTTACATGTCACTAATATGACTACGGTGAGTTTTTTGAGAAGAGAATACACCCACAAAAACACCCCCAAACACTTACAAGAAATCCCAAACACTTCTACACCCTCACACGCCCACAAACACACTCCCTAAAACACCTCTACACACCCACAAACACACCCCTGCTTAGTAAGGTAGGTAAAGACTTGAAACTAACCGCTATACACGACAACAAAACTTGGACATACAACAGCATGTATAATAATACCAACCGAATGTATTGTCGACCTCGTAATTACTATACCATCGTAAGGTTGAATTTCATTTCCACTTCATACAACACAAGGTCTTTTTGCTTTTAAGACCAACTGACTGAACTGACAACTGACCAGTGACTCTAGATAGTTTCAACCTTAGTGAAGTGGCAATTTACTGGCACTTGTTAAAAGTGGTAAAGCAATTACGGGGTCAACTTTACAGTATGACAAATTTTAAGAAGTATTACGGCATGATTAAGTAAAGAAAGAAAAATAAAGAAAATAAGTTTAAATAAGGCACACAATATTCACATAAAAACAAAAATAAACGACAGAAAAAAAAACTTAAAATAGTATTGTGTGCCTCACGGCTCCGCCAAATACGCCTAGTTAAATAAATGTCAGACAACTAATGTTTGATGCTATTACAAAACTTGTTGCATCTTTTTAGCACAGTTTAACTTAATACATAATAAAAAGCGGCCTCCTTACTACAGCGCCTGCATGGTAGTAACAACAGCATTCTAAGAATGATCCCTTTTATATTTTAAATGTTTTTTTTATCCTTTTGTTTATAAAAATATTTAAAATTGTAATTTGTAAGTATTTAAATGGAATAAAGGATATAAATAATATATGTAAATAATAATAATATTATTTATATGAGCATTATTGTTACTAACACTAAAATTCTAACAAAATTATGGACCTAGTCTGAATTAAAGTTTTATTTATAATTAATACCCCACAGGCTGACACCGAATCCCAACAACTAGTAATGAACGTTTGGTGGCCGCTCCGTAACTTCAACCTAGTCGCGCTATACAACCTACAGGACACACTACTCGACGGCACAGCCAAACTGCACTGGAACGTAAAAGAGGAGAACAAGACTGCTGAACTTAGGGGACGCTGGGAGAACCCGCCCGTCACTGAGGGGAATCTGCATCATGTGGATTTGTCGTTGGCGCATCCGTCGTTTAGGAAGGTAAGGGTTGATTGTAAAAGTTATACCAAAAGTTACAAATATTTCGTTACTAATTTGTTGTCAAGGTTGTTGGGTCAGTTGTGTTAATTGGTTAGTTTAATTTTTAAAACCAATCACAATAAAGCTCTTAAGTATCAATAATAATAAAAATGGTTTATTTGGAACAAATACAATTAAAGAAAACATACAACGACTCAATCGGTCTTTCAAAAGTTTCTTCGGAGGATCAAATCAGACTGAACCGTAATGATGTAATGTAATAACATTGACATTGTATAATTACATCGTCACAAAACTCCTAAAAGATCATATTCGAGAAATCGGAAATGACACTCAAAAATTACTCATAAGATTTGCGAAAAACGATGTGTGGGCCCATAAAATTTGAGGGTTGCCCTCGATTTCTCCAGGATCCAATCATCAGATCCTGTCTTGGTGACTATGGGACCACTTCAGAAGTATCTCCTTTCGAACAAAAAAAGAATTTTGAAAATTGGTCCACAATTGGCGGAGTAATCGCGTAACAAACATACAAAAAAAAAACATACCGTTGAATTGAGAACCTCCTCCTTTTTTGAAGTCGGTTAAAAATGAGTCTTCATTAAAAAAGACTAGATTTCTTACAAATCTGCTTCTTTCGGCAAACCAGTTTTAAACGGAGATTCATGCTTAACAATCTCTCTAGTATAAGACACCATTAGCCAGAATTGCAGAGAGTAGTGGTGGCCTAATGTTAACGCCCCCCCCCCCCGACTTACGTGTTGTGTAGGTCGTAGGTTCGAACCCTGACAAGCGCTTAACTTTATATAAATTATTTTATCACCACTGCTCTCAAAACGGCGAAGAAAAACATCGTGATGAAACCGGTATGTCCTAGAACCAAAATTTCAAAGAGATGTGACATCTACCTAATCGCACTGGGCCCGCGTGGTAGATTACCGCCCACTCCCTCTCACGACAGGGTAGGCCTGTGTCCCAGCAGTGGGAACATTACAGGCTGATTATGCAACAGTACCGTGACCATCATATCGAGCTATAGAAAGAACGCACAGATATGAGTGACAGAGACGACGCTCAAAACTGAATGTGCTTTTTAAAGGTCAGTATTTTAGTAATGTATAACATTCTAACCACATTCCTTCTCTTACAGGACGTAACCCTAAAAGGGCAATACCTATCAACGCCATCAGTAATGTCAAACGTATCCCTAGAGCTACAATACTCAGATTACGAAAACGAATACTTGAAACTGAAGTCGATTCTAACGGACAACTCAAACGGACCTGTCAGAGATTACAAATTCGCCTTGACCTGTAAACATCCGTCTACGAATTTGGACTTGGACATGAAATCAGATATAAATATACGTAGTCATTGGTATTACTTTAATAACTTTTATAGGTTCCAGAAGTCACTTTTCTATGAAAAGCTGAGGCATAATCAGTTATTGATTGATTCAGCGAATAGTGCTATTCATTGGGAGGTGAGTACATGTTCTTAATATTTTTCTCTGGTAACATTGTTGGGTAAAATTCCCCTTGTTGCTTTATATAGTGTTCCCAATCGAGACTCCTGGGGGCCTAAAAAGGGCACTTTAAGCAATACTTCTAAAAGCTATTCATTTCCTGAATTCCCAGCAGATCATTAGCAATTCCTCTAATTTTAGTAAAATTTAATTTCATATTTGGTGTAAACATTGCCGCATGAAAAAAATAAAAACCGCAATTTTATCGGTAAATTTTTCATTACAGTTTTTATTAATCAAATTCGTTTTTTATTTTTTATTTCTACAGTTCTTTTAAATGTTATTTCATTGTAATATGAATTGCACACAGATCATATTATGAATTGCCAGCTTTTGACCATTTTACGATTTTTAATATGATTAATATTGTTATCTTATTATGATTCTGCCAAAGTGGCCTTTTTAGGCCCCTTTTTTTTTGTTTTTTTTTTTTTGTGGATGGGAAATCATCAAATGACCCCTCCCGCTCTGGGTGGAGCAGAAGGGAGTGTCAGACTCTTACGGACTAAAACCCACCCGTGTTCCTTCCTTAGCCCTTTATGTACCAGGGCAGCGGTAACCCTTTCGGACGATCCCGCTACCCTGGCAGGCTTCGGCCCTGTCGGGCCCCGTCAATTATGCTGACATCTCTTCAGCCTTTTTAGGCCCCTTGAGCTTTACATATGGAATTTCTCATTAGCAGCTCTGAGTCTAGATTTGTGCTTGACAAATGGTAATTAGCTCGCTCTCGATTACATGAAATATTAGTGACACCTTTGCCTAACCCATGGGCGACTATAGGAGTAATCGTATGAACCTGGCATTAAAATAAATGTCACGCTAAGTGACCTAGGATTCATAGTGTTACGAGCTTCGGGTTCGTGACAATAAAAACTGCCAATATAAATCACCAAAAATTACACTTTAATTGAACAACACTAATAATAACTCAAAAACACTAATTATAAAACACAATTGCACTTAAGTCGCACTTGAAGATCGCTTTCGATGTATTCGCGTGTATCGCTGATCCAAGTCTGACTCGGTCGTGGCTAATCCCGGCCTTATATAGTGCCGCAGATAGTTCTAGAACCTTCTATTATAGAAACATCTAGAAGGTTCGAGTACATACCGGCCCCGACTGACCAGATGTCGATAGTTCTAGAAAGTTCTAGCATCGAAATTTCTAGAAGGATCTATTAGTTCTGCTACTAGATACTAGATGGCGCTAGTGGTAAATTAGTTCTGCTACTCGATACTAGATGGCGCTAGTGGTAACTAATGTCACCATGTGCCAGGCATTAATTGTGGCGCGCAACAATAGTTTTGCAGCTTCTTTTCTTGCTCTAAATATATTTTTTCTTTTTCAGCGTGCAAATGAAACCTACTTCTACAAAGTAAACGGCACTTGGGACCTCGTGTATCCCGAATACACAATAAAGACATCCGTGAGCCGACCGACCGGGAACGATACTGGAACCGCGACGCTTTACATGAAGAACAGGTCGTTTGTGGCTCACTACAATAGTACTGATGGTAAGTCAAAGATAGATGAGACCTTCTTCCTCCCTTGGTTTTTTTAAGAAATAAATACTAGTGGAAGAATAGAATCTAAATTTCAACAGCTAATACGCCCTTGTAATGTATTCAATTTTAAATCAGAATATAATATATTCAATTATTGTTTTTATTCTTAACTTTTTGTTCATGTTTATTACCCGTCTTACTTACTTTAGTCTGTTTTACTTTATGTTAGTTTTAGTTTCGCTTAATATACTTATCAAGGCAGCAAGATATATAATCAATGGTATGTAAGCCGTAATTGTCATTAACGGCATTTATTAGTCCTTTAGTAATTTAGTTATTAAGATATAACAGAATGAATAAATTGCTACTGCAAAAGGATTTCATTTATTCATCCTGATACATAATTATTATCTTTTAAAGCATACACTTTCGGAAAAAAATGTTGAAGGTTAAACCTCCACCAACGTCAGGCACAGGCCTGACCTGGCAGCTAACGGATTAAGTTGATAAAAAAAGTTAAATAAATAATAAAAACATATATTTTTTTTATACAGAGGCACATAGGGAGAGCCCTATGTGCTAACCTGTCCAGGTTCTAGCTGCGAAAACCATATTCTCATTCTTAGTTTATTTTCTAACCACGTCTCTTCTCTTCCAGATATCTCATACCACATGATAGGTCAAATCGTGGACACCCGCTACGCTAAATTTGACTCCTGGCGAAACTTCGACGACGTTACTACTATCGACCTTGCTTCATACATCCGTCTGAACCACTCGCGACTACTAACCAGCTCAGTAAAATGGCGCCCAGAGATCTTCAGTGAAGTTAAGTCCACAGCAGTATACACATTGAAACTTCTATACAGCCAAGTCAATGACACCCTCGTGATTATAAAAGAAATGCCCATGGAAGCTCATTTAGCTCTCAAGAACATCTGGTCTGACGCCAAACCCAGGATTCGCGACTTTTTGGACGATCTGAACGATTTACACGTCATTAAAGACGATTTGGACGAGTTTGAACGGTTCTTGAACCAGTCCTACAGTCATAACGACTTTTACGTCAAAGATATTGTAGAATTCACTTACTATGTGCTAGATGAGATGGCTATAAGGAATCATTTGGAAAGTTTGCCCGGTATTGTCAATGATATGTGGGGAATGATGGGTAACACGAGTCAGTCGATCAAGCAGAGTCTAACGTACATAGTCGATTCGATTAAGAAGGCGTATGCAAACTTTTTGGAATCCGTTAACAGAGTACTCGAAGCAGATTTCATGGAATTAGTATCGGATAGATTAGAAGCGATGATTCTACAGTATGATACTTTTATAAGAGATTTACATATGAAATTCCTGGAGTATTGGGAGGAGACTTGGGTGAATGCGACGAATCGACTTTCGAAATACTGGCATGAAGTCTTGAAGTCGATTGAGCCGCTGTTCTTCAAGGTGTTGCATTATACCGAGTCGTTTGTGTTCACTGTATGGAAGAGTGTCATGGATTTCTTCTATAATAGGACGCAAGAGTTGACGGATTCGCCTTATTTCAACTATGTGTCGACGTTTGGACATGAAATGGATCGGTAAGTGTGATTATTTGTGCATAATTATAATATATATCTCAATAGTTCTGACTTGTTTTTCTTCGTAAGAAAACCTGCTGTAGTAATATGAAAATAGGAAAACAAACAAAAAAATAATTGTGATGAATTATTCAGTCTCATCATTTGAGTATCGTGTTACGAAGTAACTGTGTTGTAGCGGCAGTCGCTCCATGTAAAATATGCATGCCTAAGTATACCGCGGCATTGGTGCCGATGAAATTTCAAGTCGGCGACACGGTTGGCGCAGTGGTTAAGCGGTTGACTGCTGCGCTGCGTGTCGCGGGTTCGATTCCCGCACGGAACAAATATTTGTATGGCCTACAAGTAGTTGTTTCGGGTCTGGCTGTTTGTGTATGTGAGTTTAAATGTTTGTAAACGCACCCACGATACAGGAGAAATTCCTAGTATCCAACACTAGGAATTTCTTCAACGTTTTTTCCAAAAAAAAAGAAAAAAAATTTTGTTTATTTAATTTAAAAACCCCTTGCCGTGCCGTGCCGCCAGTGGGCGCCGGCCCTAAGGCTAGCAATTTCGTAAAATGGTCTACGGGGCAATTCTCGTAATTTTAAGAACGTTCACAGTCTGATCTCAGTCTCAATCTGTCAAAAATATGTCTAATTTCAATACATTTTGACAAGTTTTTGACATTTGTTTGTCGCCTGTCGATGAGACTGCGACTAGATTTTGAACGTTTTAAATTACGACAAATGGCCTTCTTACCCTAACTTACATACCTTTTTTCCCCAGAATCTACAAAGACCTAATGAACAACGATCTAATAACGAACATAAAGAAGTACAGCAAGAAACTGTTCAACGTGGTCTGGACCAAGATAGAGAAGTATATTCCGTTCAAAGACGAGTTCACGCAACTGTACGCAGAGTTCAGAAACGCTTGGCAGAACTTCTTGAAGACTAAGCAAGTGGTCTATGTTAGGGAAAAGGTAAGAGTTAAATTAAACGTTATTGGCCAAAGTGCAAATGGTATGTGTTAGGGGAAAGGTAGGATTTTGAACGTTATTCCTACGTCGTAAGGCTGAAAATTGACTATTTATATCAGTGGCAGTTTGAACTGAGATAGAGAAGTAAATTCCCTTTAAAAACGAGGTCAGGCAACTGTACGCAGAGTTCAGAAACGCGTGGCAGAACTTCTTGAAGACTAAGCAAGTCGTCTATGTTAGGGAAAAGGTAAGAGTTAAATTGAACCTTATAGGTTTGTAATAAGAGTCAAAGTTTGAGAAAAAGCTGAGCTCAGATATACCAAAAATTTTTGGACCAAGGGTTTTTGCTTGACTGATCAAGTAGTGTACTTATGTTAGGAAGTAGGCAAGATTTAGAACTTTATTGCTAAGGGTTCAGAAAGTTGAAGAAGTTTGGTTTAGCAGCTTTGATTTGGTCAAAATCGTTTGGAAATGTTTTTCGGTCTTTATCGTAGTGTAAGTTTCCTAATTGACTGTCAATAAGTTACGCAAAAAGTCTTGCAAAGATATAATAATTTTAAAAGCACTTGGCTTTAAGTCCAATGAGATATTCCTTATAAGAAAGAAGTTAACAGTTCACTGCAACCATAATTTCAAAGCATTAAGGTCGAAAGTTAAATAAATTTCTATAGCACTCAGACATGCTATTGACAAATCAATCGTGTTGTTATCCCAGAACTGTTTAGTATCTTATGCTCTTTCTCTTTTTCAGTATCATGAAGCATACGTCCGTCTAAAGTGGTGGTACGACTACTTCTTGATCGGCGAGGCGTTGCAGACGGTCGGAGAGATTCTGTACGCGAAGCTGACTGATATGAGCAAGACTGCGCTACAGTATGAGGAGTTGTAAGTTTTGTTATGTAAAATCTCACTTATTTACGACTCAAAAGGCTTTCTCGCCAATTCTTTTATTTTGTCCACAAGGTAACTACAACAGGTAACAATCACAGTATATATCACTAGATTTACATTATAGGTTTCGACCTGATTATCACCCAAAGAGTAATCGCACAACATGACTAGCAACAACAATAGTAATGACAGATGACAACTACAATAAAAAGCTTAGTTCACAAAATTACACACTTCTACTTAAGCAGGGAATGTGTAGGAGATGAAACACTTTTTTCTGAATGAATCTAAAAAAATATCAATGTTCTATTCATAATGTTTTACTAACAGTTTTGTTATGACGCCTCTAGTATTTTTACCAATCACACAATTTACAGTGCGGTTTTCATAACTTAAAAAACAATGGTAACCATAATATAACCTTAAATAAACTATAAGTAAAATGTTTTCTTGATGTTTTTAAATTTTTTCAAATTTAGACTTTTTAAAAGGTGGTTATTTGTAAGTGACACAATCCGTTTGTTTACATAATAAAGTGGGCATAAGAAATAAAAATAAGCAGCAGTATTATTCTGTCTAATATGAACACACTACGATCAGCAATCTGCTTACAAATTACTGTCATTGAGGCATGTGGGGTCAGGCAAGGACTGATATTATAGGCATTTCTTAGCTGTTTTACACGGACATAAGGCAATATAACCTCTGGAGAAGATTGTAACAAGTATTATAATTCCTAATCACAACACCATTTCCAGACATCGAACACCAAAAACGAACTTCGTATTCGATCCCCGAGTGGGTGCAATACTCCTCGAACAGAAGCTCCCGATGTCTTGGCACGCCTTCAACCGCACCCCAGACTTCACTGAAATCTCAGAGTACCGCGCCGTTAAAGACTTCATGGATGAATGGCTGACAACTAACAAAAGTATCTGGTCGTTCTACTATGATATCAGACCGTATATGGACTTTGATAACTTGATGCCTCCTTTCGCTGGTGAGTTTTTTGGACTATTTTTTTACCGTTATTGCACTGTGGTGGGCCTTTTTTTTCTTGGGGATATCCTCATGGATGCCCTCCGTCTAGGAAGAACGGAGGGTTATGTTGGAATTCTACCGACTAAAACCCCACTGTTCCTTCTAGTAACATGAGTCGGGGGCCCGCGAGATAGTTGTACATTCGCCGCACCCCCGACTAGTATCAGCCTACCATACCTAGCGGACCCCATCACTGTGGTGGGCCTGGGTTTCATTCTCGAGTCAATTGAACCTCAGCAAAATGCAATAGGAAATTAATTTCTGTTTTGTAAAAAACGGTTTACCTAATGGACAGTGAGTGTAAAAAGGTCTTAAACTATATTCTTCTTCCAGGCATGGCAATGATGACCGGCCAAGGCACTCTAGTGACGTTCGACAAGCGAGTCTTCACGATATCAGAAGCAGGCACGTTCCTTCTGAGCAAGGACTACAGACAGGACAACTTCACCGTTCTCATGGAGAGCAACGACCAGGGGAGGTACAACCTTATCGTGCTGACTAGGAGGACTCTTCTGCATATCGATTTGTATAGAGAGGTAAGCATAATAAACATTTATGGTGGTGTGAAGTACATTTCAGATGTCACTTGCATAGATATAAGTTTTTCTATGTCCTTTTTAAGGTCGTGTTTTAATTTTCCTTAAATCTCTCTAGAAGTTTTATCGTGAAAATCTGACACACAAACAGACCAAAATCAATTACTTTTCCTGATACTGGAACCAAATCTAAAAAATCCGATCTCTTTCCAAAAACAATTTGTCGCCAATCTACATAAGTTAGCACGTCGCGATGAAGAAATGATGAAGCACAAGCAATTGAACTTTAAGAAAAATAACAGATTTTGGGGTTAGGTCGATTTGACTCAAAATTTTCCACAGCCTCTAAAAATGATACAAAAATATAAATCTTATTGTTAGTTCAGTAAGTTTCATTTTCAATTGAAGCCTTACCTGTCCCTATTGTACGGCCAGTATTCTAACGCTACTAAACTTTCTTACTGACCCTCCCATTTATTTCGCAGGAAATTTCAATCGGGCATACAGTACTAACCCTGCCCGCTTTGGTAGATGGTCTCGTGGTGGACAGACAAACGGACACGCTGTCTGTTCAAGGACACAACGGATTGGAGATACAGTGCAACTTCCTCTTCCATACTTGTAAACTACAAGTGTCAGGTATGTTAACAGCTTTGCCTGGTAAACTTGTGTTATATTTACTGGTGTGAATTATTATTAACACCCGTAAATATAACACAAGTTAATAGAAAATATAACACGAGGTAAGAGCGTTGACATAAAGATCAAATTACAACGCTTTTAAAGTTTTATATTACTTTGAAGTGATATAGGCTATTTCACGTTTTGGTATCCATTAAAGTTCGGTAACCATGTAAAAAGAAATCTGAGGAATCTTTAAATCATTTGAATTAGATTACTATTTCATCATCACTAAGGTTTCATATTACTTTATCGTATTTATCAAATACAAAAAAAAAACAGAAAAAGAAGCTTATGCTTATGGAGCTTATGTTTTGTGATAAAGTCTATTTCAAAACATAAGCTGGACACTCCACGCTCCATAATGCAAACCGTAATTTGGCAACCGTCTGCTGATAATGCGTGTATCCGCTGACACACAAAACTTTTTGATTTTCTTGTCAATGCGGGTCGCCGAATATGTGTGAGTGGTCATAGAAATTGATAAGAAATTTAGTTTATTTCGCAGCTGAATTTATTACTGAAACTAAAAAGTCAGACACAATAACTAATATTGTTGCCCTATATCATCCTACTTTTGGGTACAGGGCTCATAAAAAAATCGATTACTTCCACACTGCTTTAACCCTCCATTTTTTTCCATCCAGGCTGGTACTACGCAACCCTAGGTGGCCTCCTAGGCACGTACAACAACGAACAATACGACGATCTCCTCTTGCCCAACAACACGTTCACGACTTCAATCCCAACGCTGGGCCACAGTTGGAACATAGTGCCCAGTGCCAACCCTACTAACATTGAGAACAAAGATCTAAAGAATGATACGCAGTGCGAGAAGTTCTTCCAGAATAAGGTGTCGCCACTACATCCGTGTTTCTCTGTTGTAAGTATTTTTAAGACGTATTTTTTTAAATTTAATGCTTATGAGAAGAAAATACTAGGGACAATCTGAGATGCATTACTGTTAAAATTTCTGAAAATCAACACTGCGCATTTAATAAATAAAGTCGGAATAAATAACCCGAACCGCGAGCCTTTTGATGCCCTTGCGGTTAATAATGAAGTTTATTTATTTTCGACTTTATTTCATCGGAAGCAATGTTGGTATTTCTTAGGCAGTGAAAACTGTGATGACCAAAGCCGTCTTTCCACCTTCTTACACTTACTAAAAGCTTGGATCAATACATGCCTATCTAAAATGCAATATATGATACTTTCTCTAGATACCGTCCCTACCGTTCTACGCGGAATGTATGTCAGGCGGAGCGGCGTGTGCTTTAGCGAGTGCGTACAAAGAGCTGTGTCTACACCAACACGTGCCCACACATATGCCTGACCATTGTCATCAGTAAGTATACGGGGAATTTTCCTAGTTTTCACGAGTGACGATTTTAGAAAGTCCGATATGCTTTCGGCGGTCAGTTCTGCTAGCATACTAGCTTATCTGGCTTAAAATTGGTAATAATGATGAGTTCATTTCAAAACCTCATAGGTATCATTCGACGAGGAAATAAGTAAAAAAATACTACCTTAACAATCATGAGTCACCTGGCTTCAGTTTTAAAATGTCCTCAAATTGCAGTGTCACAAAAGCAAGGAAAAGGTTTTTAAACATTGTGTTTTCATGATTAACCAAGAAAGTGTAACATGTAAAAGTCACTTTGATATACTTGCAAAAATTTAAATGACAAACTAAGGCCCACATGCACCACACATCACTAATAGGGTAGTTGCCTGGGTAAAAAATAATTATTATATTTAGTCCGTCAGTTAGATTATCGAAAAATAATGGACACGTATTTTTTCTTTTGTCAATCAAACAAAAAATGACAAAGATAAAGCGCGTCAAAATTTGGGAGTAGGGGGTCGTGACGTCACGCCTTGCTAAAAAGTGTAGCAAGACGTGACGTCACGCGGAACTTTAACCGGCGATATCTTCATCAATTTTTATATAATTGACAAAAGAAAAAATACGGGTCCAATATTTTTTGATAATCTAACTGACGGACTAATTAGGATTTTTTAGGCAACTAGCCTATTGCATTTAGCGCTAAACCAATTCACAACATTCATTTTTTCTATATCTATCAATCGTTTGGAAATTACAGGGACAGAATGAGGATTTAAATATGTTTAGCATTAAATTCATTTGGTGATTTGTGGTGCAAGTGCGCCTAGGTATTTTTCAATTTTAGATGCAACACCAAATATATCCTTTACTAGCGTCTGCCCGCGACTTCGTCTGCGTGAAATTTCTTGTTGCCCCGACCCACCGCGTCTCATCGCATCGCCCGCCCGCGCTAACACTTCTTATTCGCTTAGCGTTCTTTCTGACGTTTTATTCTTTGTGCTCGGCTACTAAGGATAATAGCGTGATGTTTCATAGCCTTTAGCCTTCCTCAAGAATTGGACTACCAAATGCAAAAATTTTTTTTCAAATCCGACCAGGAGTTCCAAAGATTTGCGCATTCAAACAAACAAACTTCAGCTTTATTATTAGTATAGATTGTAATCGTTTCCTAACTCTAAATAATTATTTCTTCCACAGATGCACAACCCCACAAGGCGACATAATAGAAGAAGGCTCGTTCCACATCCTCCAATACATCCCGAACTCGACTGACGTGGTGTTCATAGTGGAGGCGCAGCATTGCAACAAGAACCTGCGTAAGAGCAAGAACATGGACCTGTTTGTTGAAGCCTTCGATATCAAGATGCAAGCTAACGGGCTGTCCGATAATAGGTGAAACTTGTTTTGAGATTATTGATGTTTAACAATGTCTTATAGGATGAGCAAAATGTTTTTAATTATCAAACAACACGGTAAGGACGTGTGAGCAAGATCAAACATTCAGTTACATCATTTCAAATTGTTTATATGTATGTATAGGAGACTTATAAAACTTAAAAAAAAAGGTTGACACAAGCGTTCGGGAGCTAGCAACAATGGTGAGTAAACGGTAATCAAATGTGACTTTTTTTTCATAACCTTTAGAAATTTAGAGAAATACTAAAAATGTTATTTATTACTTCGAGGGGCTTGTGGCTAAGAAATAACAGCCGCTCGGTTTGATCAATCAGGTTAAGCTACGCTTGCCACGGTTGGTCCGCGTCTTTACATACCAAGACGCCTCCGTGCCCCGGATAGCACGGTAGGCCGTTGCTCCCGGCTGTCATTCGTTGATCTTTGACAGTCGTTACGGGTCGTCAGAAGCCCAAAAGTCTGACAACCAGGGTTGTGGAGGTCAGATAGGCTGAGCAATCGACTGCTGCGCTGCGTGTCGCGGGTTCGATTCCCGCACGGAACAAATATTTCTATTTCCTACAGATAGTTGTTCCGGGTCTGGCTGTTTGTGTATGTGAGTTTAAATGTTTGTAAACGCACCCACGATACAGGAGTAATTCCTAGTGTGGGGCAACGTTTTTTAAAAACGAAAAAAACGAACGAGACTGGAAGCCGACCCCAACATAGTTGGGAAAAGGCTATGATGGCCAAAAAGTTTATTACTTCATTAAAGGTTGACATAGAGATAATTGGTCAATCAAGATTGATAATGAAACAAAACATGCAACAGACAAGCAAGGTCGCTGTTCCTGAAACGGTTTTCTAACGCTATATTATTTGTTATGTGCAGATACGCCATCGTAGGCTTTGGCGGCCGCGGCGTGTACCGCCGCCCGCGCTCGCTGTACGTTAACAACAAGGTGTTCACCAACTCTATAGAGATATCACAGCATTTGGACAACTTTATTATCGGTGAGTACAATTTATCTAGCTTCTATAAATTGATGGATTGCTCATAACTAGAGATTCAAAAGTAGGTAACTAACCTATTCCTCAAATACCGAAGCTAGAATAATATGGATACGCCTTCTTGAAAAAAGCTACCAACAGCATCCAGGGACTACGACATTAGTTTGGACTGGAGTTTTTTATTTCGTTATAGAACTTGGATCCCGCAATTATTATATGAAGTCCAACAATTTATTCAGAAATTTCCCTATTTCGTTAGGTTAAAATAAGTTTAAGCATCATTCACATTTCGGATCTAGACATAAAATGCCTATTTTACTAATCCCTTGCAGGCAGGGCTTGGAACCGGTACCAAGAGTATACGTTCTGTATCGGTACTGAGCGTATCTTGCCATTTTGGTACCCGGGTACCGGTTCCTGACGGGTACTGGTACTCTACCTAACAAGTACCGGTACCAAATTCAGGTACCTGGCGCGTACCACAATACTCATACTTGTACAAGGAACCTCGTACGGTTGGCAACCTGGAAGTTATTTTTCTAATGCCTATTAACTATCCTTTTTTTTTACTTAATATGTATATTTTCTCACTCTTACATACGGAAATATTTGTTTGGTACCGGTTCCCAAAAATACCGGTATTTCAAGGCCTGCTTGCGGGGGAGATTATAGGGCTGCTTCTTTCCAGGTTAAACACTTGGAAGCGACGTATTTCTGCTTTGACGCGGTTTTCTGATTTTTTATTTTAGAACTCCTATAATTTCCTTTCTATAGACAAAGCTGACCTCGTCCGAGGTAACCGCACGACTCGTACAGACATGTTCGCGGCGCTAAGCTACGCGACACACCTGCCGTTCCGTGCGGCCGTGCCACGGACGTTCATACTCATGCCCTGTTCCAAGTGTGACTCCGCCTTTATGAGGGTAAGTTGACGAAGATTATGGTGCAATTAAGTGACATGTGCGACAACCATAAAAAATAAATGATTTGATTTTGAGACCTCTGTCTACCTACCTCTTTGAGGACACAATTACAGTACGCGGCCTTATCAAGTTTTAGTATTTTTTCAAGTTCGTCTTTGTATAGCGTCATCTCTTTCACTTATACCTGTGTGACAACCACTCCCTGTTGCCTTGGTGCTATATGTATTAATAATAATTATGTTTATCCAGTTGGACTACTCGACGATCTACCACAACCTGATGGAGAGTTCTGTGACGCTGCACATTCTGATGGACGATGACTTCATGCTGTCCAAGAAACGAGCTGCCAAGTACTTGTTCGGTAAGTAAATATTACATAAGATGTGTCCAAGTAAAACGCAACCACTACTCAATGGCCAAGTTACCATAATGGCATAAACCCACTCCCGATTAATATTTAAATTGTATGGCCTGTTTGGCCCGTCCAGATAGGTTCCCTTTAATTTATCTGGTAAAACATTTTACAAAATTTTGTTGAATGAAAGGAGACGGGCGAAAGTTCATAGAAAGTTGGGCCTGACGTTACAGTAACGATTACTGCATTATTTTATTTAGATACAAATACCATTTGAAAAAAACTAAAATGTTTACGACTGCTCCATGGTAGAAAAAAAATATAGGGTGTTATTGGTTATACAAAAACAACGTTGTGGTAAGAAATGCGTGGGTCGTTCATCTCAGTAATAACCGTCAGAATCCTTTATACAGGCTGATTTTTTAAAGACCAGCCAAATTTAAGGATGTGGTACAGACCATCAAACTGAACAACTTTCTCCATGGGACCAACATCGTAATCGCGAATAAAAATTCAGCCGTCCCATACATTTAGGTCGAGTAGGTATTGAAGTTTTCTATGGGACAGTTGATAAAATTTTCGCGATTACGCTATTTGTCCCATGGAGAAAGTTGTTCAGTTTGATGGTCTGTACGACATCCTTAAATTTGGCTGGTCTTTAAAAAATAACCCTGTATGTAGCCAAAGTCGTTAAAGAGTACTTTATTGAATAATAATTACTACAGCACACGAAAACAAAATAGAAAATAAAATAGCCGCTACCGCCGCAAGCTCAGAGCCAAACGAACGAAGCAAACGATTGGTTTGATTGACGTTTGAGTTTGACCTGACATTGACATGAGTTCCAAAGTGTTGCCTGAATATTAAAATATGATGATCGATTGCAAAATCGATTTACTATTTATTTTTACGACTTTTCTAGAAACGTTATTATTTGTCACTGGGAAACCACAATTACTTAAAAAAAAAAAAAAAAATTAACTTATCTAAAGAAGAAAACACTGAATAACTTCTTGTTGTTTATTTTTTATATTTGTATTTTTAATATCGATTAACTTACATATTCCATCTGGCAACATTGTTTAAAAGTGAAAATAAGGAAAGTCAGTATTTTTTTTAATAAATATTTAATTTCGTATCCCATGATAAAACTGCTTAATATTTCATGATTAACTACAAAAAAACGGAAAAAAATATTGATAACTATTTCATTTGTGTAACGTTAGGCCCAGATTCGCCCGTCTCCTTTAATTTGATAGATGAACCGTTTTTTTTCTATTAATTTAATTTAATTCGAAAACATCCATCAGTTTCTTACTAAACTTCAACTCCACTTTCTCAGCAACAATGGTTACTTTGGAATGCTCTATGATACTATTTATAATTGTGTTTTCTTTTTTACCCAGGTGTCGACAACACACTAGCCTACACGAATAAGGACTACGAGCGACTCGTGGGTGACGCAGCGCTCCGGAAACAAGTGAAACTGCCTAAAGAGAAGCTCGGGCTTTGTACCTCACTCGCTATGGAGACCAACGGTTAGCATCAGGCATATTTTAATTACTGTGGGCGTACTATAGGTAGTGTTGGTTATCGCACAATAGAAAAACGGTTTACAGTTCAAATCAGATTACAATTCACGAACAAGTTAGTCACACTAGCGAATCACACACTCACACAACTCAACAATACGGAACGCAATTGACAGTTTCTATGCATATGTTGTTCGTACGATGTCCAATGTTTCGATTCTTCCGAGAGCTCTGCTCTCACCGCTTTTGTAGCTGTTGCTCTCGTCCCACCACGAACTCGGGCTAGACTCTGTCTAGTGCCACGAGATGGCGCTAACGTTCCGAATAGTCAAACGAATGACTCCGACACGGCCATCCTGCTATACACACGTCCTCGTGTGCTAATCTGTAAAGAAACATACCCGCAAAGTATCACATAGCTCGGTCACTCCTGACCACATTTGGTACAGGCAAAAACACAATGAAAACTCGAACAAACTATCAATAGCAGAGTTCAGAGCATTACCCACTATTTGATTCCCAAATCTCAAGATTACAATCAAAAGAATCAATTAAGACGCATGTGTCTCATACTATCTAGTAACCTCCAGTTACTCAACTCGTCAAATTCATTTGCGCATCTCCCTCGGGTCGCCAAGTCACTCCAGGACTTTATGGTTTCTCACGAAACCCCACACAACACACACTACTTAATCTCTACTCTGTTTCATCATCAAAACTATTACTTGACTTTCTTCAAATTCGTTAGTAATACTCTGATCCAAACTATCATCGATAACAAAAGATTCCTCTGAGCCTTAGTAATAACTGGTCAGGAACTGTATCAACTTACTGGTAGACATAACATTACTCTCATACTAATTGTAACTGTCTCAGAACAAAAGAAAGCGTGTGTCCTTTTGACCACTCATGGACCGGACGGCACCTTTCGCTAAACACACTCTAAACTCGACCAGCATGTCCTATCGACCAACCCTTAGGTCTGGCCCGGACGATACCGTCGTGTTGCGATCAACTTTCCACACCATATTAACCTGGACCGGACGGGTGACACTGTCCCTTCGACCAGCCGCTATCAGCTGCATGGCCCGGACGATATTATCCCTTCGACCACCTTCACATTATTCGATGACCGCTACCAACATAGTTAAGTAGACTTTATGCAAATAATGTTTATAGATTAGTGACCTAATAGCCATGGTATGTGCTCTACTACTCGGTGGATGAACTCTCCTCGCCGTCTTCTACGTTTAACTCGCTAGGAACACTACTTAGAGGCATCTTTTGTTTCCGATTGTGAGCGTACTTATACGTACGCCTGGAGTTGAAGGCTTTTAGAGTATTGATTCAACCAGGGTAATGTAAACAAACTTTGATTATCTAATCATAGTGTAAATCATCAACCAGAGCCATGTACCATCGTTATCCACATTAACAATCATTTTTATCACTAAGAGCCTTAGACACCTGGAAACCCACACACGAGTAAACCAGTCTAACGCCACGGCTCTCCAGCCGACCAGCAATCGCATTGCTCTCACACATCCAGCGCATGGATCCGTGTGCATCACCCTGTGACACCACACAACTTTACTACGGCCGATAGAGAACCCCTACTCGCGTGCTTCCCATAATGTAGGCTTGTTCATCACCACTGTGATCACTATCTACCTCGACTGGTGAGCATACTTGTAAGGTTAGAATTTAAAACTTTTAACGTATAGCGATTACCCGTCAAAACTTCCGCTATCTTAAACGGACCTCTGAACTTCCGATCTAACTTAGTCTTATAATCTGATTTCACTCTTCGTTTTCTAATAACACAAAATCGTTAACCAAACATTTTGTTATAGCTGCCTTTGTTCTATCAAATCTAGCTTTCTGTTGTTGACCGTTTAAAACTGATTTTTTTACAAGAGCGTTATGCAACAAAAACTCTGTCGCAGACATGTTAATCGAAAAGTCTAGGTTCAATATTTCACGTTCTATCATAATATTACTTTGCAAGTAAATGTCGGTTAGAAATGTAATAAAATCTCAAGTTGTTGCTCGCTAATTGCAACGCTACATATGATTTGGTCTGTGTTGAATACACGTGTTTGACCAATACCAGTCAACGCAACAACGTTATTAACCCGTTTGCCACTTACTTTGGCTGCACAACTCGCTTTTACTACCGAGCATTCAGCACCAGAATCGTAAAAAAAACAATACAGCTCACCTTTATTTATAACGTGTCTGGGGGTAGTTTTACGACGTCCACTCGCCGTTCACGACTTACAGCACGTTGTCTACCATCCGCTAGGCTTCGCTGCCACTACTCGTGCACCCGGCTGCGATATGTCCTGGTTTCCTTCACTTGCAGCACACGAAAGGCTTCGCGCAGATTCTTAAAGTCGCACCATGTCGTTCCTTGGTATGCTATTTGCGATAGTCACGTTGATGCTGCTCCTTTGTGCGGCTTACTGATGGCCACAACAAGTTGACCACCTTGCAGTGAATTTTTGGCCAAACAAATCAGCTGTTGTGCACTGTTATGTTTGCACACGCCTTATACTGCGCCGTGTTCTAACTACGGGAACGGGATACGTCGAACTCAAATGCCGGTTAGAGATACACTCTTTTTTTTCAAACATGGCGGTAGGCGCAACAGTCGCGTCACTTGGTAAAGGTATTTCTGCATACAGCCTATGCCCAAAACAACATGTACCATGATTGCGCATCCGTATCTCCTTTGTCTAGGTCGAACTTGGACAGATCCACAAGATTTGAACACATGTTGCACAGCTCGCATGCTTGCACTTTGTCTTTCAAATGTCAACGGTTTCTTTCACTTTAAGCGTTCTCATTTTGTGCATAAACCAACACGAATCCCAGGTCTGATGTCGGAGAAGATATATCTGTCTCTCGTTAGCATCAGGCATATTTTAATTACTGTGGGCGTACTATGGGTAGTGTTGGTTATCGCACAATAGAAAAACGGTTTACAGTTGAAATCAGATTACAATTCACGAACAAGTTAGTCACACTAGCGAATCACACACTCACACAACTCAACGATACGGAACGCAATTGACAGTTTCTATGCACATGTTGTTCGTACGTGTTTCGATTCTTCCGAGAGCTCTGCTCACACCGCTTTTGTAGCTGTTGCTCTCGTCCCACCACGAATTCAGGCTAGACTCTGTCTAGCGCCTCGAGATGGCGCTAACGTTCCGAATAGTCAAACGAATGACTCCGACATATACATATATTATATCAACTTTTTACGTAAAAAATTATATTGTTATCGACCCATACAAAACTTTAATACCTATTCGATCCAAATGTAAGGGACGACTGATACGTAAAGGGCTAAGGAAGGAACACGGGTGGGTTTTAGTCAGTAAGAGTCTGACACTCCCTTCTGCTCCACCCAGAGCGGGAGGAGTCATTTGATGATTTCCCATCCTGAAAAAAAAAAAAAAAAAAAAAAAAAAGGGACGACTGATTATTTTTTTCGTGATTACGATGTTGGTCCCATGGAGAAAGTTGATCAGTATGGGTGTGTACCACAGCCTTAATTTTGACCACACCTTTGACTGATACAACCTGTATCAAATTAAACAAATTTCAAATTAAACACTGTCAAAATAATCTGGTCAAAATAACTTGTTATTAAACAGGTCTAAGGTCTATTCAAATTTATGTGAAATTGATGTTCTTTCAAGTTAAGCAAATATCAACTTTATTTCAATGGGTATTAAGTTGATTTCAGAGTAACTAGCACTATTGAAAAAAAAAAAATTTTTTTTTTGAAGTTTTAGCTTTAATTGAATTTTATTGTGTAGGAATTGAAAGATATTTTTCCATTAATTCATATTTGTTTACATTTTTGACAATTAAATCGTGAATGCAGATTAGACAACATTGTGTTTAAAGAAAACTCACTTTATTTAACTTGTCATTTGCCTTGAATTGTCAGTTTTTTTTTTTAGTTTTCTAATTCTAAACAAATCCTCCCTCCAGGTACAATATTCGCGGGCGCAAAGCTCCAAGGCGACCGGCCCACCGCGCGACGCTTCTCCACCGTCGTGGGCGCGCGCGCCGCCAGCGCCACGGCCCGCTGCGGCGCGCCGCCGCGCTGCGAGTGCAGCGAGGGCAGGCTGAGCTGCAGGCCGTGTGCCGACACGCAGAGGCTGGTGAGTAACTACCCGACTGTCCCGGGAGGGTCGTGTTTTTAGAAATAACTTTTTTCACAACTTCTGGGTAGATTTCTGATTTTCCCATATATACAAACTCCCGACTTCGTGACTCTTTCGCCATTAGTCAAGTACCTAAGCCCTTAGTCTGCGGGGTAATAACGTCACACTATCAGTAGCAATAGGTTCTATTTTGACAGTTCAACAATATTCATTGCGTTATTTACGTTGTTAAGCAGACACATTTTTCGAACATATGAAGCAATGGATTAGCAATATTCTTCAAGATGATTCAGTTTGAGATTGATTGTGTGTTACGCAATTCGGGTGATGGTCAGAGTCAACGCGTTAGAACACGTTTTTGACCGACATGTGGTTTTCGTCTTAAACAGTCTTCAATTTTCTCCCTAAAGTAAAAAATCCCCGTTTTCGTAACCCTTTGACTTCCTTTGGGTAATGAGTGACAATGAATTATTTTGAAACGGAATTATAAATAATTATATCAATCGTTTTTCAAAATCAGTTACTCGCTTGGAAACAGCGATTCCTACCTAAAGTCTATTCAAACTTATGTTTCAAATTGATTTTATTTCAAGTTAAACAAATATCAAGTATATTATAATGGTAATTAAGTTGATTTCAGAGTAACTAGCACTCTTGAAAAAGTTACAAAAAAATTACAAAATGGTAACGTAAACTGAACTTTATTGTGTAGGATTTAAAGTTATTTTTCCATAAACTCATATTTGTTTACATTTTTGGCAAATAAATCGCGAATGCAGATTACATACCTAATTAAATTAAATTGTTACATAACGTAGAACCTATCACCAAAAACGAAATGATAAAAAATTAATGTTACTAATTCAAAGTCTTTTAGTAAATAAGTAGGTACCTAATACACGTAGTAGATACTTAGACAGTGAATAATGATAATAATTAACTCAAGCATGTGTGGCCATTTAGTTATTATTAATTAAAACGCAGATGTGCTATTTACCCATTGTTCTAATGGTATTATCAAAATCTGGTTTAAATGGTCCTAAAGAATAAACTTGGATTACAAAAAGGAATTAGGTATTTACTGAGAGAAATGTAACAAAAGAAAATGAAATTAATTCGCGAAAGTTGGCGTATCATACGCCCCTACTTGCTTCCGTCCGTGACCTCATCCGCGGAAGAAAAACAGGATATGCCTGTGCCATACCACAGGATATGCCTGTGCCATACCATAGGATAATGTAGCTTTCTACCAGTGAAAAATTTTTTGTTATAGAATCAGTACTTTTAGAGGTAAAATTACATGGAAAGAAAGAAAATACGTTTATTTGCGGTAAAGATGACGCAAAAAAGAAAATAAAACACGAAAAAAAAATAAGAAAGGGTTGGGGGAAACATGTGTCACATCCACGCAAAACGGCTATCGCTCAGCATTATGCTGCTACCCTATGCAAGACAGAGCCCCAGCGCTGGTTTTCAGCGACAGCCGGCGCCGACGTAATGACGTCACCCGGTGCAGCAAACAACTATTACGACATGGGGCTTAAACGGGTGCTCCTCTGCCTAAACCTTCGAGGAATACAAGCGTAATGTTAGAACAGCTAATCCTTTTTCTATCCTAGTCTACCCAGCCAGGAGTATAGAAGGTTGTATACAAATTTCTCAATACTATATTTGTTCACAGTTGGAGCTCTCATTCTTCAACTCCGATGACATCGACGAACTGATCGATATGGCGATGGAACCTCCTACGTTACCCTCGTTCAGATGATGAGAACGTTATTAGTATAATAGATTTAGTTATACAACCTGCTTTAATATAAAAACTAGACTTTTGGTCAAAATATTATAGAATGACATGAGAAAAGTTTAATAAAATGTCTTCAAAAAAATACTAGAAATGGAATGAAAATATTTTGAAGTGTTTACCTAGAGCATAGGTTCTCACCGGACGATACGACCCCTCGTGGGCATTTGAGACTTACAGGGGCTCAGTAGAAGACCTAGAGAAAACTATATATCCTGTCTTACGTCTATATAATATTACACTTTTAAATATAATCGTGGCAATAGCTGTTTCAGATTAGCGCCAGATGGTAAGTAAAAATAGATTCTTTTTTTCGGCGTTAGGCAAAATAAGGTTGAGAACCTATGACCTAGTTAGTGTAATGAGAGCTAAATTAAGATCTATTTTGAATAATCACCAAAATTTGTATGTTAAATTTTCGTAAGTTTCCGAATGAAGTTATATAAACGTTGATGTAAGTGTTCAAATAGTAGTTTAATAGTTCAATATATTTTAAGGACACAATAAAAGTGAAGTACATAAAACGATTATGTTTTAAGAAATACAACTTATTTGAAACCTTATTTACTTAACAGTAGTGTTTATTTTAGAATGCAGTGACGATGTAGACATGTAGTATGTTTGCTGTGTACATATTTAATTATTTTTAAGTATGACATTCGATAGAATATGAGGCAATTAAAATATTTTTATAAATGTTTCTTGTTTCAATATTTAATGTACTGCCTCGATCCTTTTCTAGTTTTTATACAAGTCGTCCGACGAAGTACGTTAGTAGTAGGGGTCCGTGGCTAAGTAATAACAGCCGCATAAGTCGATCGATCAGGTTACGCTACGCTTGCCGTGGTTGGTCTGTAGATGGGTGACCATCTTTACATACCAAGACCCCCGCGTGCCTGGGAAAGCACGTTAAACCGTTGGTCCCGGCTGTCCTTTCTGGATCTTTGACAGTCATTATGGGTAGTCAGATAAACGAAAGTCGTAACAACCAGTCTTACCAAAGGGTATCGTATTACACAGTACAGTAACTGGGTTGTGGAGGTCAGTTAGGCAGTCACTCCATGTAAAATACTGGTATTCAGCTGCATCCGGATATACTGGAAGCCGACCCCAACATATTTCAAACCAAATCAATTTATTTGCGATCAGTGTTGGTAAGTACAATATCGGTCTTAACATATATAATAATATTATTGTTATGGATCCTTAACACTTAGTCATATTACTGTGACATGCAAATATTTATGTTCATAATTAATTAAAATAATATAAGATATCGATTTAAAAAAATTAAGTTATGATTCTATTAAAATTACAATTCTATAGCATTATTATTATTAGAAATGTCGTATGGTAATTAAATTATTATAATTGTTATTTATTTTTCAATGTCTTTAAGACACCTTATAAAATTATTAGCTGGTAAGATTTTGATACTGTCAGGTATAGCATTAAATACGCGACCGCACATTGCATAACTATTCTTACTTGTATAGTGCTGTCCTAGAAATTATGGGCAAGACTATTGTATTTTTGTGTCTATAACTTTTTGGATACAGTTCATGTGCTTTTTTAAATAGTTCCGGGTGCATTTTAATAAATTTCGCGCATTCAAAGATGTACAGACTAGGTAAGGTTAGTTTGACATAGACAATAACCAAAAATTTGACATAGACAATAACCTTAAACTTTTTGAAAAAGGGTTTGCATGATCCCATGGGCGTATTCTCGCTATGGCGCAGATGCATTTTTTCTGCACGATGAAAACTCTGACTTTCCGTTGAGTAGCCCCAGGTAATCAGACCATATCTCAACACAGAATCAACGTATCCATAGTATGCAGATAATACGGTTTTTAACGCTGATGTTTTTGAGAGTTCGTATAGAACGTACACGAATTTATTTATTTTATTGCATACTTTACTGACGTGGGCCTTTCAGTTGCAGTGTTTATCAATGGTGTTGCCGAGAAATGTCGTTTCGTTGACTTCATTTAGTTGGGAAAAGGCTAGACAGATTATGATGATGACCAGCGAATTATGTTATTATGACATCTTATAATGTTCCCACTGCTGGGACGAGAGGGAAAGGGCCGTAATCTATAGTTTAACCAAAACCGCTGTGCCGCGCCTTCGGTATGTGCGCGCGTCTCGGAGTCATACTAGACAGTAAGTTAAACTGGAGTAGTCATCTGGACAACGAACTAAACAGGGCCTGCATGACCTTTTGGCAGTGCAGCAGAATGAAAGGTAAGAAGTGGGGCCTATCCCCTAAAATTATACTTTGGCTGTACACCGCAGTGATCCGCCCCATGATCACTTACGGGGCCGTGGTCTGGTGGCCCCGCACCAAGCTGGTTATAGCCTCCAACAAACTACAACGCATGCAAAGACTAGCCTGCATGGCGACTACGGGCTGCATGAGGACTACTCCGACTGCAGCAGTTGAAGCCATCCTAGGATTACCACCGCTACACCTATTCATACAACAGGAAGCGACAATGGCGGCAGTACGTCTTAACATCTCTGGGGTAAGAGTGAAACACCACACACCACGTTGCTCGAGGGACTCCACAAGGAGTTCCCCATTAAGAAAGCCATAAACGATCGCGTGCCTAAACAATTTATCTGTGATAAAAAATACAAGATCCAGCTTCACGAGGATCGCCGATGCGAGGGGTTATGCCCTGCAGAGCTGCGTATTTTCACGGATGGATCCAAAACAGGTAGTGGTACGGGTGCGGAGGACATCAACATACATATAGCCACACCATTGGGGATACACAACACAGTGTTCCAGGCCGAATGCATGGGCATTTCGCTAGCCGCCTCAGCCATTATGGCCAGGGAAGTAAAGGAACACTCCATCCGCATACTCTCAGACAGCATGGCTGTTCTGCAAGCGCTGAACAGCTATACAGTTGTTTCTAGGCTAATATACAAGTGCCACCTGCGCCTCAACCAGGTGGGTAGCCTCAATAACATAACCATTCAATGGATCAAAGGACAGCGGTTCGCTAGGTAACGATGCAGGCGATGAACTTGCCAGAAGGGGGTCGAGCATGGCACCAGTGGGACCTGAGCCCGTCGCGCCACTCCCCTTCGGATACATCCGTACTCTGGTAAGAAAACGCACCAGAGACCAACACGACAAACTTTGGACGGAGCTAGGCGAATGTAGGCAGGCCAACGAAGCACTTCCTACACTTGATGGCCGCCTCACGAAACAGGTTGTCCGTCTAAATAAACTAAAGCTGCGCACAGTTACTGCAGCTTTAACTGGCCATGGGTCATTTATCAAACACTTCATGTCATAGGAGTAACAGAGAGTCCGCTGTGCAGGGCCTGCATGGAGGATGACGAGACAGCGGCGCATGTGCTGCTAAACTGCCCGTTGGTCGCCACGTACAGGGCAAAGTACTTCGGTAACCCAGGTACCCTACGTGAGACGGTCAGTAACATCAAAGCGCAGGCCACACCGCCAGCTGGCGGGCGGGCGGGCGAGCCGAGCGAGGCATCGTTTCAACTTTTTTCATACTTCGGTAGCTTATCTCTGTAGTTCGCGGTGTGAACCCAAGTATGAAAAGATGTGAAACGATGGATCGCTCGGCTCGCCCGCCCGCCCGCCAGCTGGCGGTGTGGCCTGCGCTCAAGGCGTTGCTGGCCTTCCTTGAGGAGCTGGGGTGGATCGAATGATCGGTTTTCCCACCCGTACGCAAGATACGCGCATTGTCGTGGAGTTGCGGACACCAACCCGTTTTACCTATTACTGACGGCGAGACGTGGAGGCAGTGCAGGCCGCTCATGCGTCATCGCTCACGGCGTCCCGCCCCCGCCTCGCCGCGTATTCCTAAGGCGCGGTACAGCAGTTTCGGGCAAACTATACCACGCGTCCCCAGCACGGGTTGGTAGATGTCACATTTCTTCGAATTTTTGGTTCTGGAATACGCCGGTTTCCAGAAGATATTTTCCTTCACCATTTTGAGAACAATGGTAAATTAATTAATTTACACAAAGTAAAGCCCCTGTCTGGGTTCGAAACTACGACCTACAACTTGTAAGTCTCGGCAGTTATCACTGGGCCACCTCTGCTGACGAAGTACAAGTGTTATCAATATTATATTATATCGCATTTTATTAAATTAGCCATGTTAAACTAAATTTGTTTTAATATTAAAAGTATTGTTTTGACTATTTTGGTACCGACCGAGCTCGTAGATGGCACGACCGACGAATCACAGCGCACCGCCGGTCGATGGCGGGAACGAGAATGGCGGGAAAATGCCACTTTGGTTGTCGTGCCAGCGCTACGAGCTCAGTCGTGCCTAAGACGTCGCGATACGAGTACTAAAGCTCGTGTTTTTAAAGAGATACCTATTGTTGATTGTAAAGTATATTTGGTTTCGTGTGTTGGAGAAATACAATAAGTGCATGGAAAAGTGTCTATTATTTCTAAAAACTTCATTTATGAAAGCCATGAACCTGAATAACAGTTAATATTATCATATTTAATCTATAATCACTTTCTTTAAGAGTACAGAGTTATCCACAAGGCTGTAAAATTAAAAATAGGAGTTTTTAAAAAGGACTTTATTAACAACTACATAAGTCTTAAAATCTTGGAACATAATAACGTTATCATAACTCTCTACACTATTAACTAACAGAGTTTTAAATAGTTAGACCTTAAACAAGAAGTGGGGACACAATTCGTCTTATTACAAAACGAATTCAACTGCAGACCTAGCCGGCCTGCGAGATAGTTACTGTATTTTAAACTTTATTCCAACTGACGCAAAGTTCTTAATGCAAAATTGATAACTTAGACTAAGGTTGTTTTGTAATAAGGCCGAAATAGGACTATTTATTGGAACATTTAAGAGTCAAAACCAGGACTTATCGATTTCCGGTTTGCAAATGGGTTAAAGTTGTGCTTAAAATGGTTTCAACTACTGAGTCAGCCACACATTATGAAATGATTATTCTGCACAGATACATGTTTTTTGAGCATTTTATAAGCTACATTAAACAATATTTAAAATACCCTAACAAGTTTGGCTTCACCAGAAACTGATCAAAAGGCTGGCAAACCCATCTTACTCCGCAATAGACAAAATTTGACATAGACAATAAAATATTTTTCATCATAGTTAACACACTATAGGCTCGGCGCTAACGAGCCACCGACCGCAGCCACCGGTGGCTGTCGCTTCTTGCTGTGGTTTTGAGTACTGCTGTAGCGGGTGGCTGCAACCGACCACACGTGTGCGACAAATCCATACAAAACGTATGAGAAAGCATTTGAAATGCTTGTTGGTTAGCAACCGGTGGCTGTGGCCGGTCGCTGGTTTGCGTCGAGTCTTAGATGCATAAAAATTTGGCAGATTACTTATACAACTTATACGCTATAACAAGACCACCAACAACCGCAACAACTGTGGAGAATTTGTATAACAGATCATACAGGACCTTATTCTGTCCACCAACGGAGTTTACAATCAAGTTGTTCATTATAAAGACATTGTTGCTCTCTTCAATGAATGCTACTTTCTCTTCCTCAGTCATTTTTTCTGCGATCTCATTCATAGCTTGTCTGTAGTCTTTCTTTAGTTGAGCGATGTCAGTTCCAGTGAAGTCTGTCACTTTGTCTGTGTACGTTTCGGACTTGGCTTTATCTGAAATCAAATTGATACAATTACTTAAGAATCACCAAAGTTCAGAGTTTTCGACTCCTGAAGGGCTGGGAGCCAGATGGTTTTTGAGCAAGCATATGCAGGGCGGATAATTGATAGCGGAGTGGAACACTGAAAAAATATTTGAAAAGTTTCAGATACGAGCCCCATGGGGATCCACTTTCAGATTCCAAAATGTACAAAATAACGTGATCTTCAGCGCCGTTGATTTTCGTATGATCGTGTGCGGCCTGGCGCATAATGACAGCCTAATCTGACGAAGAAATTGTAGACTTTCCCTCCTCGCGTAGACATGTACAACTCGATGTAGCCACGTGAAGCAAATTTTAAAATCAATTCTTGTTGAAGTCCAATGTGATGAAGACTATTTGGCGCTTGTTGAAAAGAAGAGTTTCTTCCCCCAAGTGTCAAAAGAAGAAAAAAGTTGGTAGTAATTTTTGACTTTGTAGACGTTTGTCGACTGAAGTATAGAAACATTCCTTCTCTTCATCGCCAGACTCAAGACAATAGAAATATTTTTACAGTTTGTCATTTTGTCTATTCTTCCGTCGACAAACCCATTTCTATGGTGATCATGCTATGTGTGCTGAATCTGGCAACTTAGAGAACTCAGATTTAGATAATTTTTAAAAGGATATTTACCATCACCAAACATCTTTCGTTTCTTAGCCAGGATCTGTCCACCACTCAGCAGTCCCAAGTACAAATGATAGGCATACGCCATCAGCAGTCTAGGATTCGACCTCTCAAGCTCTTGCAGGTGCTCTATGTAATTCTCTAAAGGCATGGCTTTAGGTATTGCTGACCAGTCTGCACCAAGGTAGTGTGTTAGGTCCTCTTCAAATGCCTTCTTTCTGTAATTTTAGAAAGGGTTTTTAGTTTGACTTTATTTGAAGCCATTTAATTGGCTGTTGATTGCAATAAATTTAATTCCTTTAAATTAAATTTATTCCTTGGAATTAAATAATTATTACAAGCTACCAGCTTGTATTGCGTATAGGAATTAAACTAACAGTGTTTAAATATGCAATTTTATATATTGCTTCCATTATATTGTATTAATTGGTCAATGTTGCCTTATTGGGTCTGTAACAGAATGAATTTATGCAGGGCGGCATGGACATGCAACGTGCAACCTGTAACCATGAATTCAGCACATGATTTTAAAACCATGGATTCAATACATGATCCTGGATCCATAGCAAAGAAAATTTTGATCAGTTATTTCTGGTTCTTCGGGCCATTATTTCTTTATAACAGTATTTAAAATAACTGATCAAAAATTTAAATACTGTTATAAAGAAATACTGGCCCGAAGAACCAGAATGCCCTCAAACAACTTACACATGCCCCGAAAAGTTCTTAACAGTGGTGATGGAACTTCTACCATGCTTGGCAACACTACCAACGAGATAACCCAAAGCGCCAAACCTACCTTCGCTGAAGTCTTGCGGCAGAACAAAGAACACCATACAGTTGAGATAAAAACAGGACCTAGCCCAACCCTAGAACAGCTACTCGATAAACAAACCGAAAAGTTTGTGCATCTTCCAACAAATGAGTACTCTAATAAGTCTCATCACCAAGCTCGTCAATCGACTTACAAAATAAATGCTCTAAGAATAGCTACCTGGAACGTTAACGGAATAGCCCCCAACAAACAAGAAGTTGAGCTTCTAATCGCTGAAAACAAGATTGATATTCTTCTCGTAGCTGAAGCTCATGGTACACGCAACACAAATATCAAATTCAAAGAACATCAATGCTATATGACAAACCACCCGGATGGCACTGGGCATGGTGGAACAGCGGTCATCGTCCACAAGAAGGTGAAACATAATTTAATGCCAGAATACAGAACTGAACACCTTCAGGCAACAACAATTGCTGTGGAGGATAGCACAGGCTACATTAACGTGTCGGCTTTATACTGCCCCCCTAAACACAAAATAGACGAAAATATGTTTACGCGATACTTCCACCAGCTCGGCAATCGTTTCATTGCGGGTGGCGACTGGAACGCGAAACATATTAGCTGGGGCTCTAGACTCACTACAACGCGAGGAAGACCACTTAAAACAAGCATAGACAAAAGCCACCTATTGGTATCCTCCACCTGTGAACCCACGTACTGGCCAATAGACTCTAACAAAATCCCGGACCTCCTTGACTTCTTTGTACTTAAAGGACTACCGAGGCACTACCTCAAGCCTGAATCCTGCTACGACAGCTCCTTGGACCACAACCCAGTTATATTAACAATAAGCACTATGCTGATAGAATCGGAAACAGTAAAAAATGCTTACGTCCAAGCACACCGACTGGGAATCCCTTAGAGATTACATTGACAACAACATACATCTAAATATACCATTAAAAACTCTGGATGATATAGAAGAGGCGACAAAATATATAACAACACTTAGTTAGGAAGCTTGTTGGATCAATACCCCGGAGAACAAAATAAAAGATCGGCATAATAACTATCCACTAGTCATTAAAAATGCTCTACTAGATAAACGCCGACTTCGAAGAATTTGGCATCAAAATAGGCTACCAGCGGATAAAACTTTATTTAATAAAGCCTCTGGAGACCTGAAAGAAATTATATACAATTGGAACACCAACTGGAGTCTTTAATAGCCACTGCTTCAACGAAATATTAATTGTGGAAATTCACTAAAAACTATAACAGGCCTCATAATGCTAGGCCTCCTCTTAAGACGGCTTCAGGGTGGGCGCGAACATCCTAGGAAAAGGTAGACGCATTTGCACGGCACCTCGAAGAAGTTTTTACACCAAATCTAGACAGACTTGGCAAATGAGGAACTAGTTGATAGCGTCCTACAACAAGATTTCCAAATGTCGCCACTCCCGCGCCCTATTACAGTACGCGAAGTCTGGCGGCTTATAACAAAGCTTCAAGACAAGAAAGCTCCCGGGTACGGTCTCCTCACCAAAGAAATAATGAAACAGCTGCCCAGAAAAGCCATTGTGTTTCTTACATCACTCTTTAATGCAATTTTGAGAATCCAGTACTTTCCGCTGGCGTGGAAGGTGTCGCAAATTATAATGATACACAAGATAGGTAAACCTCATAATGAAGTATCTTCATACAGACCCATATGCCTTCTGCCAATTCTCTCCAAAGTCTTTGAGAAGCTATTGATGTACAGAATATCACTAATTCTAAATAATGAGAAAATTATTCCCGACCACCAATTTGGCTTCAGACAGGAGCATTCTACTACTGAACAAGTCCATCGAGTCTACGACAAAATCAAGATAAGCCTAGAAGAAAAGCTATACTGCTCCTCAGTGTTTCTGGACATCCAACAGGCCTTTGATAAGGTTTGGCATAAGGGTCTGTTATACAAGCAGAAAATCAACCTTCCACACCAGTACTACCCACTATTGAAATGCTACTAGTCGGAAAGAATATTCCAAGTGAAGGAAACAGATGTGACGTCACGATTCTGCAATATAACTGCTGGAGTACCGCAAGGGTCGGTACTGGGACCGGTGTTGTACACAGTATACACTACAGATCTCCCGAAGGCTGATGAAGTTACTACAGCAACATTTGCTGATGACACTGCAATACTGGCAAGCCATACAGATCCTGCTATGGCCTCACACATGCTGCAAGGGAGCCTCGACAAAATAACCACATGGTTATAAAAGTGGCGGATAAAGACGAGCGCAAGCAAATCAGTCCACGTCACATTTACGCTGCGAAAACGTGACTGTCCACCAGTACATCTCGAGAATATAACACTATCTCATCACGAAAGCGTAAGATACCTAGGGCTATATCTTGACTGACGTCTAACGTGGAAGAAACATCTTAAGACCAAGAGACACGAGCTTAATATCCTTTACAAGAACTTACACTGGATCATGGGACAAAACAATAAACTGAGTACCAACAACAAACTTGTAATATATAAAGTGATCTTGAAACCAGTGTACATATGGAATCCAACTTTGGGGCAGCGCCTGTAACTCAAGCATTAGCATCATACAGAGGATGCAGAATGCCATTTTGAGGTCAATTAGTGGCGTTCCTCGGCTTGTCACGAACGCTGAAATACACAAGGAGTTATCTATGAATTCTCTTCCATCCTCTTGTCCACCCACGCCTGTGTGGACCTAAGCGCAAATACGACTGGACGAACTGACATGGAAGGCCCAGGCAGAAGCAATCTGTAAAAAACTTAACATCAGCATAAATGCACTTTATAATCTTAAAAAAAAAGTTAATATCAAAACGGTATTACTAGCATATCAGTCTTGTCTTTTCCATTTTAAGGTTTGGTACATTGGGGCAATTGTACCGAAAGAGAGAGTATTTTTAAAACCCAAAAACGCTGCCTATGAGCAATATTTGGTTTGAAAGTTACTGACAGCTGTGTTCCAATTTTCAATTATTTATTACAATCAATTATTATTTAATTTATTGACATTTCCGTGCCTATACATTTTAGAGTTGTTAAATGTAATCAACAGCTATTTTTAACTTTATCGGAAAGCAGATACCGAGATGTAACTTTGCGATCTCAATACCAAAACTTGCTACGCACAGGTGGATATAGGACTACTTTGTTGAGGAAAAGTGTGTGTATGGCACCGGCTATTTTTAATCACATTCCTAATTCCATAAAAGAGAACCCAGTAACAACTTTCAAAAAGAAAATAACTGCATTTCTATTGAATAAATGTTACTACTCCGTATCGGATTTTCTAGCTGAAAATTTTTAGTTCTATCAATGTCTGTTGATGATGAACTGCATCAATGTTTGCATGCCAAAAGGGTAGAATGTACAAGGATTCTTTCATATTATTGTAACCACCTACCTACATTCTGAGCAAATAAATGAATATTCTATTCTATTCTATTCTACGTATGAGTAGATGGCTCGCTGGAGTCACACTCTTCCCGCCAATGTTTACCCCCAACTCATCCGCTAAAAGTAAAACTGATAGCGGACAACAAAAGAAAAAAAAAAAGAAAGTTATTTTAAAAAAAACAGCTGTTTCATAGAAAGTGCAATACCTATGCGGTTAAAATTTATGGAACAGCATTTTTTTTCTTAAATAACTGACAAATAATTTCAACGCAGGGGGTCCAGGGTCATGTACTGAATCCATGGTTACAGGTTGCGCATTGATGTCCGTGCTACCCTGTAAAAAAATATGTTACATATTTGTGTAGGTACTTAAAATGGCTCAAACCTGTAGAGAGCCTTATTGAAGAACAGTTTGTCAAAGTCTTCCATCTTTAGCCTTTCCTTAGCATCTTCCAGGTACCCAAAGATGTGGTAGAATATGAACAGACCACCTCCCCAAACCTCTTCATCTCTTAACGCTGAAACAAGGCAAAAAATGAACATAATTTGCATCCTTCCTTGTTATGAAAAATATGAGAAAAAAAAATTGCAAAGAGAAAGGAGTTTCATAATCAAAATAATTATGCCTTTGTGGTATGTATGTATTTTGTTTAAAGTTAACATAAATGTGCACCAAATTCAATCATTTTCTTTGGCAATAGGCTTCTCTAGACAAACCCAATCAAAGATGCGCAAAGAAATTGCTAGGCAAATAGATTGCAACATTTTGTTCAAGAATTGCACATGAAAATGCTGCTGGCTCTCCTTTGACATGGAGCCTTTACTCTCAGTTTATCATCGGAATCAACGCGTGTAAATATATTTTAGTTACGCCATTGTTTTGCCGGTAGAAAAGCAACAACTGTGTATGCAAAACAATGACTTTACAAAAATATGACAAAGAAAAATGGGAGGTACTTTTGGATGTTGTATTTTATTTTGGCATTTTCAACTATTAAAGTGAAAGTATTTGATCAATCATATAGAAATAGCCGTAGAACTTACAAAGAGCGAACTTCGCGTTGACTAGGGCATCACTGATGTTGTGTATTTTCCTCGTAGCTTTTCGCATGCGGTTTGAAAATAATTCTGTATTTTCCGTCATTTTTCACTCTATCCGGTATAATCTCTCTATAATCACTCAAAACTAGCCGCACTCGCGCAATTTTGGACCTGAATAACCCTAGGACTGATCTGATGACAAATACTAAGCTAAGATGAAGATAATTTTTTTACTTTTGAAAAACTGTTAACCCTTTCACTGCAGGCTGTTTCGTGAACAGGTAGTCAAAATGTCAATGTCAAATACATATTAGAAAGTGGGCTATTAGTGACTGCGTTGATATTTGCTGTTGCTAATAATTGTAATATGTTAGTTTATTTCATTTGACTGAATTTAAAATAATTAAAAAATGAATGTACTGTTTCTTGTTACAGTCCGGCCGTCGAGAGAATGTGTACCTGACACCTGCCAGTGCGACAGCGACTATGCGACAATTTATTCAAGCCGCTAATAAAGATCAAATAGCTAATAAAATATAACTAATATAAAAATATAGCTAATATAATAACAAAACACCTATTCGTTTGTATGAAACTGACAGGTATCAAGAACGCATTCTCTCATCGGCCGCATTCTCTTGAGTAGCTATATGTGTTATGTTATGTGGCCGCACTGTAGACCACACACTCTTTATTATGTAAATGTAATGTAATTTAGTTTTGGACATGGGATGTCCAAAACTTATAACGGGTGAACTGTGAGCGAAAACGACAATTACTGCTGGACGACGATTTGTGTACGAACTCGACCCTTGATGGCTTGTTATTAACTGAATTCCCTTAAACTACGGCACTTTCGATTTCAGAAGACTGTATTTTAATTTCAGAGCAAGTTGTTTGTGGATAAGCTGGTGACTACAATGTTGTGCCTATGCTTCTTGCATATGCACAACCTCTTGCTTCTTGCATCTCCGTTAGCCATACGAGAAGTCCTATTGCCTTATTTATCAGAAATATTTTTGTGTTAAACCATTTGTGTCATGACAAGTTGACCCATAGCAGCAAAGGGTTATGGAATCAGCAATCAGCTGTTTTGCACTTTGCAATTTATTTGACAGCTGTTAACACTTTGACAGTGTTTCGCGTTTTATTGCCGCAAGAGCAAAAGTCTTTCAATTCTTATTTCCAATCATTCGCAATTTATATAAAAGTAATTACTAATGAGATAGTGAGATAAACAAGAGCTTGCAGTATTTTTGCAAAGAAAACAAAAGCGTTGATCTGCTTATTCATATCATAAGGAAATATTTTCAAACTGTGGTCGTGCTTATAAGAGGAAGGGGAGGGAAGGAGTAGTTTATCACTCTAGCACCAATTAAATTAATTAAACTACTTCGCCGGCTCCGTCTGTGATTCTACACACTTGAATACAACTGCAAAAACGCTGATTGATTCCCTGTTTTGTTAAATTCTCCATTATGGGTGATTCTGCTAAAATAAAGGTAAATACAATGAACAAATTGTAGTCTCTTATAAGTTATAAACCTATTTATCTAAAGTAAACAAAGATCTGTTTATAAGTAAATAAATATAATATAATTATTAAAGCCGATTGTGAATTATTTAATCATTTAGGTCGATACTATAAATTAAAAGTATGTTAACGAGTTTGTTTATAAATTGATAAAATAATCAGTTTGACTTTGACATTTCCCGAATTGTTATCTAACCTCACTAAATTGTTCATTAAAAATTACGAAATCGTCATGGCTTATGACTTAAAACAAGAAGAAGACGTGAAAGATTACATAGAAAACCTCGGTATCGAGTACCGTTTCGGTTGCTACAAGGAGCAAAAGCCGGAAGTATGCCACCTTTTAGGTGATTACTTAGAATCAATAAAGAAGGATTTTGATAAGGCAGCAAGGGTGTTCAAAAGCAACTGTTTGGATTATAAATTTGGGAAATCATGTCTGAAGATTGGGAACTATACGTTAATGGGTCGGGGGCGGGAGAAGGGCGATCCCGCGGAAGCGCTAACCTACTTTGAAAAAGGGTGTGAGTACAATGATCCCGGGGCGTGCTTGCATGCCGGTATGCTGCTGACGGCCACCGGTCCCGGCGTTAATGTGAAGCGAGATGTTCCTAAAGGTAAGATACTGATTAATATACATACAATTGTTATTGTCTGCAGTGAAACAAATTCGTTAGTACACCCACAAAACTATAAATGATAATATTTTCCTTGTTAAACAACAGTAACTTGCGTTAGACATGAGTAGTGGTGGCCCAGTGGTAATGGCCCCGACTTACGAGTTGTAGGTCATGGGTTCGAACTCAGACAGGCGCTTTACTTCATGTAAATTATTTCATCACAACTGCTCTCAAAACGGTGAAGGAAAACATTGTGAGGAAACTGGCATGTCCTAGAACCAAAAATTCTGAAACATGTGACATTACCAATCCGCACTGGGCCCGCATGGTAGACTACAGCCCACTTACACACAGAGGAGGCCTGTGTCCCAGCAGTGGAATCATTATAGGCTGATTATTATGCTAATTAGTTGAGAGATCTACTGATAAATTTTGTTCTTGGTACTCATTTTCCTTAATATGATTCTAAATGCATCAAAACTTTAATGCAACAATAATTTTTCCAGGTTACAACTACCTCAAGAAAAGCTGTGACCAAAACGATCCGATGGCATGTCACTATCTCTCCGGAATGTACCTGACGGGTGTACCAAAGAATGCAGCAGAATACAACCCACACAGGCCAGACAAAAACGAAAACATTGATTACCTCATCAAATCTGACAAAACTCAATCATTTAAGTTAGCAAAGAAAGCGTGTGAACTCGGTAACATGTATGCTTGCGCAAATGTCAGTATGATGTACAAAAGAGGTGATGGTGTTGAAAAAAGTCCTGAAGACTCAAAGAAATTCTTTGAAATTGCACAAGCGTTGCAGAAAGCTCACGAGACTACGAAAGAGATTAAGTTCCAACAAGGTTTAGATGGAAAATAGCATTAAATTGAAATCGGAAACTGCATTTATGGTTAAAGTTGTATAGTGTTTACCTCTGTAGATAAATTCAATGTACAAAACAAATAAATTATTGTTACATAAAACTTGTTTTCATTCATTTAGTTTAGTAATAGCTGGGGCTTCATATAATGAAATACTAAATAGCTCTTGTGATTTTGATTCACAATCAAATAATATGTTGTTGGTGTCAATCAAAGTGTGTTATAATCAAATCATATCATAACACTTTTAGTGTTAATAGGTAAGTGTATTTTAAAATCGCCAAAAAATCAGCGTCATAAAGTAAGTAAGTAATATTTTCCAGTCTAGCTGGTAAAAATCTCGGAAACAGCAATTGCTCCAGAGCAACAACGCAAAGGACTGTTCAAACTGAGTCGAATCTGACGCAGGATGCGACTGCCAGCGATTGTTTAAATACTTAGGAATTCATGCGACTATTCCCGCCAGTATGAACACCTCCATACAAGTTAGTTGTGAATTTCGTTCCGCATACCGCGCGGGAGTTTTCTCAGTTTGGCCAGAGCTTAAGGCACCTGCCCCACCGCCAACAAGGAAAAGACTAGCTATCGACTATATAAAAGAATTACATATTATCAATAGTTGATCGCTGACTGACACTGCCGACGAGAACTCTCCACTATTTTGTCGCAGCTATCAAAGAAAGAACTAAACCTTCTAGTTGCTATACACGCTGATTTTTTAAAGACCAGCCAAATTTAAGGATGTGGTACAGACCATCAAACTGAACAACTTTCTCCATGGGACCAACATCGTAATCGCGAATAAAAATTCAGCCGTCCCATACGTTTAGGTCGAGTAGGTATTGAAGTTTTCTATGGGACAGTTGATAAAATTTTCGCGATTACGCTATTTGTCCCATGGAGAAAGTTGTTCAGTTTGATGGTCTGTACCACATCCTTAAATTTGGCTGGTCTTTAAAAAATCAGCCTGTATAGCTATACTCGCTTTTTGATAATCGTCGGCGGTGGGACAGGTGCCTTCAGCATAATCAGCCTATACTATACCCACTGCTGGGACACAGGCCTCCTCTTTCTCTCTCTCATTCTGTGGAAGGGAGTGGGCCATAATCCACCACGTGGGCCCAGTGCGGAGTAGTGGATGTCACATATCTTCGAATTTTTGGTTATAGGACATGCCGGTTTCCTCACGATGTTTTGCTTTACCGTTTTGAGAGCAATGTTAATGAAATTAAATACACAAAGTAAAGTATCTGCCTGGGTTCGAACCCCGAATTACGAGTTGTTGGTCGCTACAACTGGGCCACCAATTCTCTACAGGTGCCTTAATCCCTAATTTTTTTGCAAAATCTTATTTTCGCACAGGTCGGTATCATCGGCGGTTCAGGATTCGGCGACCCCACTCTATTCGAGAACCAGGTTGAGAACGAAGTCATCACTCCGTTCGGGAAGCCGTCCGATGTGTTAATTGAAGGAAAGATCAAAGGAGTCCCATGTGTGTTGCTGGCGAGGCATGGGAGGAAGCATCAGTTTCAGCCAAGGTAATGACTGACAATTATAGTAATACCAGCCACAGCCAGCACCCTAAATGCGTAACACACTCGATCAATCAGAATCTGAATCATTTTGAAGATATTTCTATTGCTAATTCATTGCTTCATATGTTCGAAAAATTTGTCTGCTCATCAACGTAAATAACGCAATAAATGTTGTTGTATTGTCAAAATGAAAGTCATTCCTACTGTTAGTGTGTTACGCAATTACCACGCAGCATTGCCCCACTGCAGGGCAAAGGCTGCTACTCATACGGTTTCACCCGCATAAGTTTCGATCCCGTGGGAATATCAGGATAAAAAGTATCCTACGTGTTAATCCTGGTTATAAACTATGTATCTGTGCACCAAATTTCATCCAAATCGTTCAGTAGTTTTTGCGTGAAATAGTAACAAACATCCATCCATCCATCCATACAAACTTCCACGTTTATAATATTAGTAGGATATGAACTACTAGCTGCGCCCCGCGGTTTCACCCGCGTAAGTCTCGATCCTGTGGGAATATTGGGATAAAAAGTATCCTATGTGTTAATCCTATAAACTATCTCTGTGCCAAATTTCATCAAAATTGGTCCAGCCGTTTCAGCGTGAAGAAGTAACAAACATACAAACACACACACACACACACTCACTCACAAACTTTCGCCTTTATAGTATTAGTGTAATTAGTGTGATAAGTCCAGGTCTTCTCACGATCTTTTTCCTTCACCGATGTCAGTAATGTCCAAGATAAACTCCAGACGCCAGCACATCAAGCTACGACAATCTGTCAAATTTCTTTAATAGATTTACAACTTTATCGCTAAAGCAATAAGATTCAAGGTTGATTGCGAAAATTGATTTTTTTTTCCTTTCGGGTAGCTGGGAAATCATCAAATGACCTCACCCGCTCTGGGCTGAGCGGAAGGGCGTGTCAGACTTTTACTGACTAAAACCCACCCGTGTTCCTTCAGTTGCCCGTGCCAGGGGCCACGGTATCTCTTTCGAACAACCCGCGGCCCTGGCAGGCATCGGCCCTAGCGGACCCCGTCAGTTCGTGCTGACATCTCTTTGAGGCGCGCGTGGAACACAACGCGCCGACGACCCGGGCCAGCCGATCGATTCTGTAAAAATCTCACCGTGTAAAGTTAGGTGAAGTGAGCTTAGAGTGAGCTGTCAATAGTGTCAATCCCTAGCATTAGTTGGAATGACAGTTCACTCCGTGCTCACTTCACCTAAGTTTTCACGGTGAGATGGTTACAGAATCGCACTGCTGGTCCTTACCGGGCGGCGAGCTGCCCATTGCTCGCCGCCCGCAAGCTCGCGCCTACGGTGGCCGGGAGTCGGCTATTGACTCCCATCCAGGGCGTCTCCTGCGGCGACTAGGGGCGTGAGGGCACAGAGATTGCCTCTCCCTCACGCGCTCCGCTTCCTCCTTTGCGAGCATTACTGCTTCGCAGAAGGAGGTAACACCCATGCACCCTCGCTCCGTACCATGGCCTGGACCAGGGCCGGACGCGAGAGATCGCCGCCGTAGCTTGACCTGCTGGCGTCTGTACATATGAGCTGAAAAAGTCACATTGACACTTGCCCGGATTTGAGCCCACAACCTCCTGCATGAGAGGCGAGACCTTATCCGACGCCCATCATGTCATTTAGGGCTGATTTTTCAATCATCCGATAACTTTATTCAAAGAATAATTTTGAAATTTTGACAGTTATTTCACAAAAACTGTGAAACGTCAATTGTATTCCTCGAATAAAAGTTAACTGGCGATGGAAAAACCAGCCCTGACTAATAGTAATAATTGAGTACATTAACGTACATGGTCCTACCATCACATGATCTGACCGTTACAATGTATTTATAAGAACTTTTTTAAATAGACTTTTTCGGTTTATTTCGGTGTTTCTTCGCAGCTCGCTTTCTCTCGGCTTGGAAATAACAACCGACCTGGCGACCTCATCTAGTTTTAATTAAAAAATTGACGTGTAAAATTCTTAGATAACAATTACATAGGTACCTACAATTCATACAAAGATATTGTTGCAATTGTCTGATAAGCAAACTGAAGACTGCGAAATGTCCACGCATTTCGTTCCAGTCGGATACGCTTCTCGAAAGAACGCAATAGAATAGGCTAGAATATAATACTCTTTGTTATGTATGTGTCGCAGCCAACTGGTTAAATTAGCCGTTTAGTCAACCGCCTGGCCTTTGGAAGTAGTGCTCGCCTCGCTTCGCTCTTCGGCTCGCACGCGGTTGGTCACAGTTCTAACCTAACCCATTTGGTCGGGGTGCCCTGACTTATTACTGCGACCAATAAATTCGGCTCGCGCGTGATTGGTTACAGTTCCAACCTAAACTATAATTTATTGAATATCATTCAGGCCGTTAGTTGAACGGTCGCCGTTTAGTTAAAAGGCGAGGCGGTTAACTAAACGGCTAATTAAACCAGTTGGCTGTTGGCAATTTGCGCTATAATTTCAAAAATTTTTGTCTTTTTCATCGTAGTAGTAATTATGGGAGCAACTTAATTTACACAGGGATACAGTAGATATTCGTTAAAGGGAAAATAACAAAATAGAGATAATAACATGTTTTTCTTTCAGCGATGTGAACTATCGCGCCAACATCTGGGCACTGAAGCAGGTGGGATGTACTCACATTCTGGCGACCACAGCCACTGGGTCGCTGGTGGAGGAATACAAGCCTGGCGACCTTGTTATATTGAATGATTTTATTGACAGGTAACACGAGGACCTCTATTTTTTCTTTCTTTTGTCTATTAACTACCTAGATAATGTTCATATACTTTTATAAGTCCCTACTTTTGTCCACAATGGCGGTGGATTGGGTGAAGTTCAGCGCTAATCAAAGAGTCTAAAGTAGATTATTTACGAGATTCAAAAATAAACCTTGAGATCATTGTCTTAAAGTACAAACTAGTGAGCGCGCTTGGGCACACAAGCGTGTTTTTTAAATCTGGCAGCTTATAGCAGATTTTGTAAGGTTTATTATTCAATGTCATCAGATAATGGTCTAGTGTCCACTCATTTACCTTAGAGTTTGGGCAAATTTGGATTTTTGAGCCACTTCTGATTTTAGTTCTGCCCCACCACTGCATGCATCGTATGTAGTAAAGGTAGATAATTATTTTTGAGCGGTCAATATGTTTAGTTTCATTAAAAGCTGTAATATTTATCAAAACCACTGTTCTATCTTTCCAGAACATGGGGTCGCAAATGCACCTTCTTCGACCGGACAGAAGGGGGCCCAAAGGGCGTGTGCCACTTACCAATGAAGCCGGCATTCTGCGAGAGAGCTAGAAACGCTATGATCACTGCAGCTAGAACCAAGGGGTATAGTCACCATGAAACTGGCACGGCTGTTGCTATACAAGGACCTAGGTAGGTGCCAATACAACAATCTATACTAATAATAAAGCTGAAGAGTTTGCTTGAATGCGCTAATATCTGGAAATACCAGGCGAATTAAATAAAAAAAATGCTTTCGATAGCCCATATCTTGAGAAAATGGAGAGTCGTGTTAAAATGGACATTTTTATGGGTATAATGAAATTAAGACTACTAGTATTTTTTATGGTATTTTAATAAAAAAGACTTAAAAATAATAAATTAATAACGAGTATTACCTCCCCTTGCAGCGATTACGGCATGTAATCGCCTTGGCATGCTTTCCAGCAGGTTTTGATGGTGTCCTGTGGAATGTGTTCCCACTCAGCCAAGATCACACGTTTAAGCTCCCTGATGTTTTGTGGAAGTGGTTGGACAGATCGTTCTCGCGGTTTTGAGAGGTCCCAGACGTGCTCAATAGGGTTAAGGTCGGGGCTCCGCGCTGGCCAATCCAAACGACGAATACCGACCTATTGCATATAAGCATCTACGTCGCCAGAACGGTGGGGCCGAGCATTATCGTCCATGTAAATGGCATCTTCACCAATTACAGTCAGTGCGGGTTGTGCATATTGACAAAGGATTTCAGTTATGTACCTTTGCGCATTTAGTGAGCCATTTTCAATGAATACTATCTCGGTATGATAGCTGGAAGTTACGCCCGCCCAAAACATACCGGACCCTCCACCATAAGGGGTGATTTCTTCAAAACACACGTCGGCGTAGCGTTCTCCTGGTCCTCACCATTCAGAAAAATTCGAGCCTCATCGGAGAAGAGTACGCTACTACAGTTACCTAATGTCCAAGATAGGCAATTTCTAGCGAACCTTAATCGAGCAATCCGGTGCTCACGGAGTAACTTGGGGGCCCGCGCTGGTCGTCGACTGCGTATATCAGCCGCTAAAAGCCTCCCCCTCACTGTCCATAGGCTAACTTATGCTCCTCGTACCTCTTCAAGGTTTCTTTTGAGGTCTATGTAACTGCATTTGCCGTTCCTCAGCGCCTGAGTTACTAAAAAGCGGTCGTCTCGTGGTTGTGTGCAACATTTTCTCCCAGAACCTTGGCTTCTCTGAACGGAACCTGTCTCTTGGTATCGAGTCCAGGTTCTTTGGACGGTTGAACGACTCACGTTTAACCGCTGTGAGAAGTAACATTGGCTGCACCCCTCTTCCAGCAGCGCTATAATTTTACTAGCTCTTATTGCCATTACAATCGACACAAAGATATCTGTTTTAGTCATAAGGCAGGATTATGCGACTAACATAAACTATTCTACAAAAAATAACAAGAAGTTAGTTTTAGTTGCCTGATAACCTTTTAACCGCAAACCCGCGAAAAGTAAGTAAAGAGTCACAAACTGAAAAAGGGTTTATTATTTAAAAAAACAAAAGTTTCGAATTTGGAATTCGCTTTTTTTCATACCCGGTCTCTTTATAAGTGTTTTTATATTGAAACATAGTTTGGCTATTAAAACTTCTTTAGAACAAAATTATTACCAATAATGTAGAAAAATCAAAACCGCCCGTTTTTTTTTTGCAAAGGAGTGTAAGAAAATACATTTTGAAAGAAATGTACTTTAATAAATGCGATTTCTAATAAACCACCACATACTAATTTAGTATTATAAAACCTTTTCAGATTTTCGAGCAGAGCTGAGAGTTTGATGCATCGTCAATGGGGCTGCCACCTCGTAAACATGACGACAGTCCCAGAGGTAATTTAAATCCATGAAAATGTTGATATGAAACTGAGTTTATAACTATCGATTAATTAGAACTGAGACTCTGAAGTCTTAGTCAAAAACACCTGCACGTGCTTAAACCAATAGTTTTGAAAATCACTAGCGATAAATAAAATAAGTTTATCGATAACAGTACTGCGCTTCACAACATGGTCAAGGCCTATAGTGAAACTCGCTATCTCATTTTATAGCGACATATGCAGCGATTCTTTGGGCCATTATTTATGCTATTTTTAACTTTTGTTATCCTTTTTTTCTTCTTTTTTTTGGGTGGGAAATCATCAAATAACTTCTCCCGCTCTGGGCGGAGCGGGAGGACGTGTCAGACTTTTACTGACTAAAACCCACCCGTGTTCCTTCAGTTGCCTGTGCCAGGGGCCATGGTAACTGTTTCGAACAGCTGGCGACCCTGGCAGGCATCGGCCCTAGCGACCCCGTCAGTTAGTGCTGACATCTCTTTGAGACGCGCATGGAAAATCACTACCGATAAATAAAATAAAATCGATAACAGTACTGCGCTTCACATTATGTTCAAGGCCTATAGTGGAATTCTCGCTATCACATTTTGTTGCCACCTATGCAGTGAGTGATACTTAGCTATTAGTTCTGCATTTTTAAACATATTTGTTGTAATCTTTACAGGTGGTTCTAGCAAAAGAGGCAGGCTTAAGTTACGCAGCCGTCGCTATAGTAACAGATTACGACTGTTGGAGGGAGCACGAGACATCTGTGAGTAACTCCTATCTCTTTCTCTCATAAATAATATAAGAATCCTGCAGTTACCTACCACACTTGGGAGCTGGATTGCAGGTCACATTTTTCTGTATCATTAGAATTCATATTTGATTTTGAACATTATTCAGACCAGTAGTCGCCCAGAGGTAACGTCCCCGACTTACGGGTTGTAGGACGTAGGGTCGAACCCTGACAGGCGCTTTTGTTTGTGTAAATTATTTCATCACCACTGCTCTCGAAACGGTGAAGGAAAACATCGTGAGGAAACCGGCATGTCCTAGAACCAAAAATTTAAAGACATGACATGTCTTCAAATTGTGTAGGCCTAGTGCGGGTAGATTACGGCACACTCCCTCTCAAATAGGGGAGGCCTGTTTCTTAGCAGTGGGAACCTTATAAACTGTTTATCAAGCTTCCCCTGAGTCAGTCTGAGCGACTCCTATGAACAGCCAAACTTGCCTGTATGGTTTGAGTTCGAGACAATCTGAAAGGGTCTTCATTATTTCAGACCCTAATTCCTAAATGCATTGCTTCATATGTTTGAAAAATTCATCTGCTCGACAACGTAAATGACGCAATGAAAGTGGTTGAACTGTCAATATGAAAGGCATTGCAATTGTTAGTATGTTAAGCAATTACTCCTCAGTATCACAATTATTGAATATTTACTTACAGGTCTCAGTAGCTGAAGTACTAGCGACGATGGCTAAGAGCGTAAAGAAAGCGACTGACGTCATCATTGACGCCATACGGGTGCTGGCCGCTGAGACAGACCTGGAGTATTTGAGTGCGCATAAAGTAAGTCTTTTGTGGAAAGTTATACTTGAATACCCAATCTTAGATCTTAGTCGGCAACAAAAGTCTCACACTGTAACTTTTAAATGTCATCGAAATTGATACATACGCGATGTATTGCTTTCTTGCATTGCATGTAAAAGCTGTGAATCAATATACTGTTAATTTTACCTCGATCCGATTTTAATTCAACAATAACGATTTAAAAAGGAAGCGTTATTGGACTTTTGTTGCCGACTGGACCATATTATAGTCAAAGTTGATTCGGTCCAGTCACGTGTTTCAACCCTCCTCATCACGTACCAAGCCAACATGAAAATGATAAAATAAGATAATGAATGATATGGTTTTATTACAGGAGCTCGTGTCTTCCTCTGTCATGCTGAAAGAATAAGCTACGCTACCTATTGGTAAAATAAGAATAAACTTTCTGTAAGATTTAACAACATTCGCATTTGTTAATTACATATCTGCTTTTATATATATTTGTTCGTAAATAAATCAATATTTTATCCAAAACATGTTATTTTGTTTTTTTTTTATTCCTAACATTGAGGGTCGATGCATACTAGCGCAGAGTCGAGTCGGTATCTACCAAACCGCACTGGGCCCGCGTGGTAGATCATAGCCCACTCCCTCTCACAGAGAGGAGGCCTGTGTCCCAGCAGTGGGAACATCATAGGCTGATTATGCAGAGTTGAAGCGTCATATTGTTAACAATGAAAAGCCAAGGTGCAGGAATCCGCGCATATTCTCGTAGATTCGCGTGTTTTTAAGTTTAGTAGTTATGAACGTGCAGTTGCCAGTAATCTCAATAGAAATAATTATGTGCGGTGAATTTGCTGTTATCTTTTAGATTGACGCTTCGTTGCGCTAGACTACACTGGTATGAATCGACTGTAAGTGCTCATACAACAAGCGACATGCGTCAACGGCAGAAGCAACTGCAGCCGTCGATGCATCAGTGCGTAACATCCGCAGACGTCGACAACGACTCGTGTATTTGAGCACCGTACTCAAATACATGAGCGGCACGTTGTCGACGGCTGCTGCTGATGCGTGTCGCTCGTGTGTATGCAGACTATTAGTGTCAATCACTAGATCAACTCAGCCTATCGCAGTCCACTGCTGGCTTTCGACTACGCGTTAGCTTGCGTATAATGTGCGCTAAGACTAGCGAAGTATGTAGGTACATGTGTGGACCTGGAAAGTAGTAGTGAAACAACAAATTTGTACGCGTTCGAAGTGGTTCGGGCTCGACAGTTTAACGACAGCCTGTGGAATTTAAATTTAAACATATTAACCCTATAGTCATTATAAAAGCATTCGGAAATTTTGATCTTAAGTTGCTTAACTAAAGATCAAAATTACCGAAGATCTGTGGGGCATGTCTACTAAAGTTTGTCAATCCATTATTGAGACAATTGCACCCTACTTAGCTTTAATATTTAATGTGTGTGTAGATCAAGGGGTATTTCCGGATTTAATGAAGTTCAGTAAAGTTATGCCACTTTTCAAATCTGGGGACAGCAAAGATACAAACAATTATAGAATCGTATCGGTTTTGTCGGTTTTCATCAAGGTGTTTGAAAAAGTAATGTTATATCAAATGCTCAGTCATTTTAATCGTAACAACATCCTACACGATCAATAGTATGATTTCACCAAAGGACGTTGTACAACTGACGCCGGTGTCACCTTATTAAAACACATCTTTAACGCATGGGAAGAGGCACAAGATGCAATAAGCATCTTTTGCGACCTATCCAAGGCATTTGACTGCGTGAATTACGAAATACTGCTCTTGAAACTTGAGCATTACGGACTGGGTAAACTAGCTCTTAGCTTAATAAAATCATATTTATATGATAGATTTCAGCAAGTTCAAATAAACGGTGTGAATTCATTGGGTTTAAAAGTCAAAATGGGTGTACCGCAGGGCTCAATGTTGGGGCCGTTCCTATTTTTTAGTACATATAAATGATTTACCTCATTTACTAAAAACCCGACCACAAATGGTGTTATTTGCTGATTTTTAAAGTAGGCAGACGTGCACAGGAGCTTGACGACGTAAATAATGCTATGCTTATGGTCCATAATTGGTTTACTGTAAATAATTTAGTATTAAATGAGAAAAAAACTAAATGTAATAGATTCGCTTTACTGAATGTCACGTGTTATTGAATAGGGAGATACTTGAATTCGTCGAAAATACGGTTTTCTTGGGGATCACGCTTGACTCAAAGCTGCAGTGGGGTCCTCACGTAACATCACTTGCAGGGCGGCTAAGTTCAGCCGCTTACGCTGTTTGGAAAATCCGTCAATTAACAGACGTGGATACCGCGAGACTGGTCTATTTTAGTTACATCCATAGCATCGTGTCTTACGGTATTTTGCTGCGGGCACGGGCTGCAGATATTGATTCTATCTTCTTTTTGCAAAAGAAGGCTGTCAGAGCCATCTACAATCTCAGCAGACGCGAATCTCTAAGGGAACTGTTTAAAAAAATTAACATCATGACGGTTCCTTGTCAATATATCTACGAAAACATTGATTATGTACGTTCGAAAAAATCTACATCTTTTTAGTATGATAATTGATAAGTGACAGGCATAATTTTAACACTAGGAATAGGAACAAACTAGATCAACCGCGCTTCAGATTGTCTAAAGTAAAAACTTCTTTTATGGGGTACTGTGTAAAATTTTATAATAAAATACCACTCGATATTCTTCAACTAAACGAGAAGAAATTTCAAACATGCATTAAACGCACACTATGTAGTCAAGCATATTGTTGCGCGCCACAATTAATGCCTGATACATGGTGATATTAGTTACCACTAGCGCCATCTAGTTTCGAGTAGAAATCTTGATGCTAGAACTTACTAGAACTATCGACATCTGGTCAGTCGGGGGCGGTATGCACTCGAACATTCTAGATGTTTCTACAATAGAAGGTTCTGGAACTATCTGCGGCACTATATAAGGCCGGGACTAGCCGCGACCAATCAGCACCTTCTTGACTTTCCTCACTCCCCGTGCCAAGCAAATGGCACAGGAGATCACTGCCGCTAAGGCCTCCGGCGACCTCTATCGCATCCAAGCGATATACAACGCGTACCCGGAGATTACGCAAGCCCTCACTTCTTTCATTACAAAACCGTAATGGATAAATCCATAATTACGCGAACGAAACCCCGATCCCTCAAGTTGGCATCTTTCAATGCTAACGGCCTCCGACCACACCGAGATGAGATCGCCACCTTCCTCCGCGATCATCAAATCGACATCTTTCTCGTCCAAGAGACCTTTCTCAAGCCCAACCACCGCAGCCCTGCAATTGCTAACTATCGTCTGGTTCGTAATGACAGGACGAGGTGTCACAAGGGCGGCACTCTAATATATTACAAAAAGGCTGTGTATTGCATCCCTATGGACCCTCCCCCCCCCCCCCCCTCTCACGACTCGAAGTGTCAATCTGCCGATTAGGCATGACAGGCCACCAGCCGATCACGCTGGTCTCGGCCTACCTTCCTCCCTCTACCGCTCCAGAGAACCCACAGCTTCTGTCTGATGACCTCTCTACCCTTCTTGGCTTGAGTGACTCCGTTATCATAGCGGGTGACCTCAACGCTAAACACACTGCTTGGAACAGTGTCACGGTCAACACCCGGGGCAGACAGCTCTTTGACCTCTGCCCCCTGCTCAATTTCGACGTCATAGGCCCCATGACTCCCACTCACTTTCCCCACGACCCCTCCCACACCCCTGATGTCCTGGACGTAGTGCTTCTGAAGAAAGTCAACCTACGGTTAGACTCTCTAGAAGTAGTACAAGAGCTCACATCAGATCATCGACCAATCATCATTCGGTTGGCCCCTCGCTCTGGTCTCACCGATCCTGACTTACCTCCCCTGACAAAAGTGGTAACGGACTGGAGGAAAGTAAGGGAATGCCTGAAATCCACCACATCCCCCCACCTAGACACCATCCCCGGTCATTTCAGCTCTATCGCAGACACGACGGCCGCGATCGACTCATTCACGGAACACGTACAGTCAGTCATGCACGATTGTTCTAGGGAAATTCTAGTGACGGACGACCGTCGCTGGAAGTTGCCTGACGACGTGCGTGAACTGCTGAATGAGAAGAACGCGGCCGTTCGTGCCTACAGTAGCTTTCCCTGCGACGCTAACAAAGCCCATATGCGTTACTTGCAGCGTGCTGTAAAGTCTCGTTTATCGGAGTGGCGTGAAGCTAGCTGGAATAAGATGCTAAGCGAATTAGAGCCCACACATCAGGCCTTCTGGGAGCTTCAAAGGAGACTCAAATCCCGCGAAGTAGTCACCGTACCACCCCTGGTCCGCCCTGACAAAACCATCGCTTTCGATGATGATGAAAAGGCCGAGTGCCTGGCAATCAGCCTCGAAGCTCAATGCTCACCCAGCACTCAACCAGTAGACCAAGCTCACCTCTCAGAGGTCGACGCGGAAGTCGAACGTCGAGACTCCCTCCCGCCCGTCGAAGACCCCGAAAATCCTATGCCTCCCGTCACTCCAGACGAAGTGCAGGATATCATCAAAGGTCTCATACCCAGAAAGGCCCCCAGTTCGGACGGGATCACCAACAAAGTGATCCAGCTCCTCCCAGCCCCCCTTATATTGCTACTGGCCACCATCTTCAATGGCGCCATGAGCAATAACATTTTCCCACAATCGTGGAAAGAAGCCACAGTCATTGGCATCCATAAGCCCGGAAAGCCCAGGTCTGAACCGACAACCTACCGTCCCATCAGTCTGCTCAAAGTCCTCGGAAAGATCTACGAGAGGCTTATTTACAAGCGTCTCAGGGTCTATGCCGAATCAAAGGGCCTCTTTCCAGACGAGCAATTTGGTTTTCGAACCCAACACTCTTGTGTTCAACAAGTCCACCGCATCACCGAACATATCCACTCTGGATTCCTGCGCGGCATGATGACAGGTGTTATCTACTTCGACATAGCGAAAGCATTCGACAAAGTCTGGCACAATGGCTTATTATTCAAGCTGTACCAACTCGGTGTGCCAGACCGGCTCGTTCTCATCCTACGAGACTTTCTGTCGAACCGCACCTTCCGCTACAAGATCGAAGGAGCGCTCTCATCCCCCCACCCCATCAGAGCAGGAGTCCCCCAGGGCTCTGTACTCGCCCCACTCCTATTCACGCTGTTCACTAGCGATATCCCAAAGGACGCTAAGACCCATCTGGCTCTGTTCGCAGACGACACAGCCATTTATAACACTGGTCGCAGCCACACCCAAATACGGCTTCGTCTCCAAACCGCAGTCAACAAGTTGGCTGCTTGGTTCAGGAAATGGCGTATCGAAGTCAACCCCGATAAGAGTCAGGCGGTTCTCTATTTGAAACCCAGACTCCAACCCACCCCTGCTCCGCCCATCACCATGTTCGGCAAGCCAAACCCGTGGGAAAAGCGAGCCAAATACCTTGGTGTTATCCTTGATCAACACCTCACCTTCTCAGAGCACATAAAGACGGTCCGTTCGCGCGCCGCTTTCGCTCTCGGTTGTCTCCACTCCGTCCTCAATGAAGGCAGCAAGCTGTCACTCAAGTGCAAAATGCGCTTGTATACAGCCTGCATCCGTCCCATAATGACTTACGCTTGCGTAGTCTTTGCTCATACCAAGCCCCGCCACATCCATAGGATGCAAACACTACAGAACCGATTCCTCCGCAAGGCCACAAACTCCCCTTGGTTCGTTCGCAACGAGATCCTCCATATCGATCTCAAGATCCCCACCATCCAGCAGTTCATGAAACGCCTCTCCAAGCGTTTCTTTGACACAGCCGCCAAACATCGCAACCCTCTGGTTGTCGCGGCCGCCAAATACACCCCCTCCAATATCAGTAAGCTTCGCCGTCCAAGGCATGTTCTCGGTGACCCCGATGACCCCATAACCCTCCTCCAGGAGAGCGATAGGGCAACCAGCACAATATACAAAAACAAAAGACCGACATTCCGACCCCGCCGCCGGGGTCCATCGCGACGTCCCCAAGTAAATTCACCAGCCCGACCCTTCATTGATGAAGAGCCAGCTCGCGTCGTAGCTGAGCTAATAAATGTAAATTCACGACCGTAACCTCTGAGTTTGTTTCGGCCTTTCTTCTCAGAGATAGTCTTAGGAAACGCCGTGCTCATCAAAGCACTAAAAATATAATTTCGATCCAGCCTGACCCTTTGCTGCCCTCTCCCAGCGACGCCCTAAGCCGAGGTTCGTACCCCACAGGGGGTGCCCTTAGCGTGCAGTCGCCTAGTTTAATTAGTTTTAGCCCTGGCTGGAGGCTTTAAGATTTCTTAAGGCAACCACAGGATAGTCCGGTTAAGTAGTCACGACCTCTCAAGGTCAACTACGAGATGCCATTTATAAAAAAAAAAAAAAAGCGACCAATCAAACTTGGTTCTGCGATAGAAGCGAATACATCGAAAGCGATCTTCAAGTGCGACTTAAGAGCGATTGTGTTTTATAATTAGTGTGTTTGAGTTGTTATTAGTGTTGTTTATATAAAGTTGTAGCGCTTAGGTTGTGTGTGGCAATAATACTCCAGATGTACGACGAAAGTATATTTAAAGGTAAACGAGGTAGTCCAGCGTGTGTATAGTGTGTGTGTTCTACCAAATATGTACATGTCTTATATTAAGTTAGGCGCATAAGCCGTGGCCTACTTACAACATTAAATTAACCAATAGGAACGCAGTTGGAATATGAGATATAGTTCCTACAGAAATCCAAATGCGGTGGCGCACAGGTCGACAAAACTATTCCCGCGCACAGCGGCGGCGAACGGATGTATGTTTCTATCAAAGACTACAATAGTATGGTTTGTATTGCAGCTACAGTACTCCCCCCTTAGCGAAGCGTACAGGTGTCTTGACGATCCTGCCTGATCTTGTACGGTGTTCCTTCGTTTTCGAGGTTGGAAGCATGCTGGATTGATCTTCGGTGGTAGCTGCAGGTGATTGGCGTGTCTCACAAGTCGTATGTTCTTGCTGTTCTTCGATGATGATAGTGTACGCCGGTTTGAGGCGGTCGATCGATATGTTGCTAATTCTTCCTGGTAGTTGAATCGTGAAGTATTTGTCGTTACGTTCGGTGATCTTATATGGGCCTTTGTATGGATGCTGCAGCGGTTTGCGGACGGTGTCATCACGTACAAACACGTGGCTGCATGTCTGTAGGTCGTTGTGCACGAACATACATCGCTTGTTTGAATGCAGTTTGTATGTAGGTGTGAGCTTCGTGATAACGTCGTGCAGGTGATCGACGTAGTTATGGTCCATTTTCGTTGCGGCTGGCGATGGTGAAATAAAATCGCCGGGTAGGCGTATCGCTTGACCATAGGTAAGCTGCGCGGCACTTGTGTTGGTGTCGGTGCGCATGGCGGCTCGTAGACCCATTAAAACGGTAGGTAATTCAGTGATCCATTTATTGCTGTTTTCTAGTCGAGCCATGAGTGCGGCTTTCAATGTACGGTGCCAGCGTTCGACGATGCCGTTACTCTGCGGGTGGTAGGCAGTAGTACGGGTTTTTTCTACTCCAAGTAATTGTGCGAGGTCTTGGAATAGTCGACTTTCTAACTGGCGTCCTTGATCAGTTGTTATCCTGGTAGGACAACCGAAACGACATATCCAGGTTTCGTACAGCCTTCTTGCCACGATTTCGGCGGTTATTTCTTGAATGGGTACGGCTTCGGGCCATCGTGTACAGCGATCGATCATAGTGAGTAGGTATCGATGTCCACATGAAGATGTAGGTAGCGGTCCAACAATATCAACGTGAATGTGTTGAAATCGTTCGCTCGGTGGGAATGTTGTGACGTCACTATGATTATGTCGTTGTACTTTGGATAATTGACACGAAATGCATGTTTTCGTCCACTCGCCAATGTTGGTATTCATTGCTGGCCAAAAGTACCGTTCTTGCATTAGTTTTCGGGTTGTTCGTATTCCAGGGTGACTTGAATTATGCACGGCGTTGAATGCGATGCGACGAAAGTCGGCTGGTAGGTATGGACGAACATATGGCGTAGACGTTTCGCAGAATATTTGCTTGTTGGTACCGGGTATGACGATTTTCTTCAGTTGGATATTTGTTTGTTGTGATAAAATCGGAATAAAGCTGTCCTTTGCTTGAGCTTGAAATAATTCGTCGTAGTTGATTGGTGATGGCAATTCGATGGTTTCGATACGTGAGAGAGCGTCGGCAACAACGTTGTTTACTCCACTTATGTGCCGGATGTCAGTCGTAAACTCGCTGATAAACAAAAGTTGACGAGTGCGCCGTTGAGTGTCGTTATCGGACGGAGTTTTACGAATAGCGTAGGTCAGCGGCTTGTGGTCGGTGTAAACAATGAGTTCTCTTCCTTCGAATATTTTTCTGAAGTGTTTGATTGCCATATAGATCGATAACAGTTCTCTGTCGAATGTACTGTATCGTTGTTGAGTTTCAGAGAATTTCTTTGAGAAATAGCCAAGTGGTATGCATTTCTTGTTTATGACTTGTTGAAGTACTGCTCCGGCGCAGGTACTCGACGCGTCGCACATGAGGGAGATGGCGTCGGTTGGTGATGGAGATGGGTGAGCGAGTAAAGCTGCGTTCTGTATGCTAACTTTACATAACTCAAATGCTTGTGACGCTTCAGTGTTCCACTCGACTTTTGTTTTGTCACGTTTTTTTGAATTGTGCAGGAATGCGTTGAGAGGTGCTCGAATGTGGGCTGCGTTTGGTATGCTGTCCCGATAAAAGTTTACCATACCGATAAATCGACGTAGGTCTTGAATTGTTTCGGGTTTGGGGTAAGCAGTGATAGCAGTTATTTTGTCTTGTGGTGGCTTGATTCCGTTGCTAGACACTTCATAGCCTAGAAACTTGACATTTTCTCTGCCAAAGACACACTTTGATGGATTTATGGTGATGCCATACTTGTCTAATCGGCGTAACACCTCCTGCAGATCTTCGATGTGGCTTGTTTCATTGTCCGATGCGACGATAACATCGTCAATGAATGGGAATGCGTAGTCTAACCCGATGAGTACTTCATGTATGAATCGTTGGAATGTCTGTCCAGCATTTTTAAGACCTGGGCACATTCGTGGAAACTCAAATAACCCAAAAGGAGTTGTGATGGCAGTCTTCTCGATGTCCGGTTCGTATACAGGCAGTTGTTGGTAAGCACGATTTAGGTCGAGTGTAGTGAATATTTTCTTGCCGTGAAGTAGGTAGGTAAAATCTTTAAGACGTGGAACTGGATAGCGGTCGGGTTTGGTGACGTCATTGAGTCTTCGGTAGTCACCACAGATGCGAATGTCGCCGTTTTTCTTGGGAACGACATGTAATGGACTGGACCAAGGGCTTTTGCTCGGTCGGCAGATTCCTTGCTGCATCATTGACTCAAATTCCTTCTTCACGGACAGGTACCGATGTGGCGGAAGTGGTCGGCTCTTGTTGTATACTGGTGGACCGGTAGTTTCAATGTGATGTTCTACCCGGTGCTTTGGAGTATCCTCCATGCATGACGGTCGCAAGATGTCAGGAAACTTGCTGATTAGCTGGTGATATGGCTGATCAACGTCGATACTTCGGACTGTAGGTTCGGCGGAATAGGTGACTGGTGCCCTGACGGTCAGGTTGGTAACTTTGTCGACGAGACATCGGCCGGCTATGTCGACAAGAAGTTGATGACGTTTCAGAAAGTCGGCACCGATGATGGGTTTGCTGACTGCAGCGATGATGAATCTCCAAGTGTATGGTCTTTGTAGGTTGAGATCTAGTTCTAATGTTTTCTCACCGTACGTTGGAATGACTGTGTTGTTCGCTGCATACAAGCAAAAATCGGTTGGTTTAGCTTTCCCGCCTTTTTTTCTCGGTATCACGGACACGTTGGCGCCAGTATCGATCAAAAACGATAAACGCGAGTTCTTGTCTGTTATAAATAGGCGGTAAGAAGTGTTGTTTGCGTCGGTTGCCGCCTCAGCCAACGCAGGCGTTAGTTTCCCGAATTTGCAGGTTCTTCGAAACTAAAAGGACGCGTACATTTTCGCGCCTCCTTGCCGAACTTGCGATGATAAAAACAGATCGCTGATTGGTCGTTATGTGAGCGACTGCGATTGTTCCTGCTCGATGAACGCGATCTTGAACGCCGTCTGTCGAATGGTCTGCGTCGATGCTGCTGATGATTCGACTGACGTACCTTTAGTTCTGCGATTTCTCTCATAAGCGCGTCGATCTTCTCTTCAATCGATGTAGATGCATGCGGCGTTGCGGGAACGGAGGTGACTGCAGCGACTGCACCGAGTGGCTGTGTTTGCTCGAGGATTTTGTCTGCCATCATTGCCAGCTCGTGGATATCGGAGTGTTTCGCGATGTTGTCACTGACAGCGAGTACTGCTCGGACGGATTGTGGAAGGTGGTTTGTCCACATAATCCGTAGCGCTGAGTCGGAGATATTGTCGGCGGCGAGGTTTTTCATGCGACGTAGCAGCTGTGAAGGCTTCATGTCGCCGAGTTCCATTTCTGATAGCAACCTTTGTACTTGCCGTTGCTCGGATTCCTCGTAGACTTGGAACAATCGATTCTTCAACGCGTCGTAACGATTTTTCTCCGGTGGATGTAGAATGATGTCTGAGATTTCATCAAGATCTTGCCGCTCAAGTTGTCCGATAATGAGTTCGAACATAACTTGATCGCCTTTCTTCTGTACGGACATGATGGCTTCAAATTGCGCGAACCACAAACGAATCTTGTCGCGCCAAATGGGTGGAATGCGCAACGACGTCGACACACCGGAGAGTTCTTGTTCACTATTGTTGGCCATGATGAAAACTTGATTTGAGGATCTGGAGGTATTTTCTTAATATCGCGTCGTAATCACGTTCACACAATCGTAATCAATCACGTACGATTTTTCACGGTATCACGTCGGGGTCACCACTGTAGCGCTTAGGTTGTGTGTGGCAATAATACTCCAGATGTACGACGAAAGTATATTTAAAGGTAAACGAGGTAGTCCAGCGTGTGTATAGTGTGTGTGTTCTACCAAATATGTACATGTCTTATATTAAGTTAGGCGCATAAGCCGTGGCCTACTTACAACATTAAATTAACCAATAGGAACGCAGTTGGAATATGAGATATAGTTCCTACAGAAATCCAAATGCGGTGGCGCACAGGTCGACAAAACTATTCCCGCGCACAGCGGCGGCGAACGGATGTATGTTTCTATCAAAGACTACAATAGTATGGTTTGTATTGCAGCTACAAAGTGTAACTTTTGGTAATTTTTATCGGCAGTTTTTATTGTCACGAAGCTCGTAACAATATTATAAATTATAAAAATGCTTGGCTTGCTTGCTTGGTCCTGCTCCACAGGCACTTGGGCTCACTTAATAAAATAAATAATGTCAATTGAAAGTGACGGTTAATCCGAAGCCGTAGCCTAAAAAAAATATGAATTTTGCGGCTACCCTGGCTCTTTCGCACAATTTGCGACACAACTTTCAATAAGCCTAATGTATTTTCAATTATAACTTATCGTAATTTTTATTTTTTAATGGGTTTTGTTTACTTTTAGTTTAGTGTTCCTACTGATGACTGTCCATAAATTAGGCTTAATTTTGTTTAAAAAAAATATTCTGAGTAACACGGTTTTATTAAATTAAAGGCAGATTTTTCATTAATCAGATAACATTTATATTCCTTTTTCTAAGAAAGATTACGATTTCTAAAATAACTATAATATTCTATCTACACTCTACTCATTAATCATGGGCACTAATCATAGAGCAACACGGTCCGCCGGTGGCCCGTGTTGCTCTATGGCACTAATAGACAGAGTAAGTAGGTACCTACTTATGATCGTTGACACAGACTGATACTTAGTCTGTGATCGTTGACATACACAGGACATAACACAGAACACATACACTCCGGTGCTTAAAAAGGAGAATAACATTGGCTCAAATAACTCATATTCAAAACTCACAATACGTGCTTTATGACTCCGGCACACTTGTAGCACTCGACCCCGCCCACGCGTGTTCATTGGCCAAATAACAAAGAGTAGCTTCACGAGTAGAATAATTGTGGCTAATGAGCACGCTTTATTGAGTCGCAAAGCGAGGCAAAAGAGTGAGTGACTCGTTCGTTTCGTTCAAAACTCACAACACGTACCGTATAAGACTTGATCGTATAAAATGTTCTGTGGTGTAGCTAATCTGTGGTGTGTGCTAGCACATCAAAATAAAAAGATTGAGTGATTCTATAAAACCAAGTGAGTACCTACTGCGAGTAGCTGAGTAGCTAGTACATTAGTACATCCTCCTTATATTACTAGAGTTAGTAGCTACAACTGTGCTAGCACATGTGCTGAGTTACCCAACACTCGCCGGCGCCGTCTGTGATTCTACACACTTGACTACAACTGCAAAAACGCTGATTGATTCCCTGTTTTGTTAAATTCTCAATAATGGGTGACTCTGCTAAAATAAAGGTAAATGCAATGATCACATTGTAGTCTCATAATTATAAACCTATTTATATAAAATAAACAAAGAACTGCTTTGTACAATAAATATAATATAATTATTACTTTTGATACTGTAAATTAAAAGTATGAGTTAAGAGTACGAGTTTGTTTATAAATTGATAAACTAATCAGTTTGACTTTGACATTACATTTCCCAAATTGTCTAACCTCACTAAATTAAATTGTTCAATAAAAATTACGAAATCGCCATGGCTTATAGCTTAAAACAAGAAGAGACGTGAAAGATTACATAGAAAACCCCCCTGTGTATCGAGTACCGTTTCGGTTGCTACAAGGAGCAAAAGCCGGAAGTATGCCACCTTTTAGGTAATTACTTAGAATCACTAAAGAAGGATTTTGATAAGGCAGCAAGGGTGTTCAAAAGCAACTGTTTGGATTATAAATTTGGGAAATAATGTCTGAAGATTGGGAACTATACGTTAGTGGGTCGCGGGCGGGAGAAGGCGATCCCGCGGAAGCGCTAACCTACTTTGAAAAAGGGTGTGAGTACAATGAGCCCGGGGCGTGCTTGCATGGCCGGTATGCTCCTGACGGCCACCGGTCCCGGCGTTAATGTAAAGCGAGATGTTCCTAAAGGTAAGATACTGATTAATATACATACAATTGTTATTGTCTGCAGTGAAACAAATTCATTAGTTTACCCCCAAAACTTTAAATGATAACATTTTCCTTGTTAAACAACAGTAACTTACGTTAGATATGAGAGCAGTGGTGACCCAGTGGTAACGGCCCTGACTTATGAGTTGTAGGTCATGGGTTCGAACCCAGACAGGCGCTTTACTTTGTGTAAATTATTTTATCACTACTGCTCTCAAAATAGTGAAGGAAAACATTGTGAGGAAACTAGCATGTCCTAGAACCAAAAATTCTTAAACATGTGACATTACCAACCCGCACTGGGCCCGCATGGTGGACTACAGCCCACTCACACACAGCGAAGGCCTGTGGCCAGCAGTGAAAACATTAAAGGCTGATTATTATGCTAATTAGTTGAGAGAACTACTGATAAATTTTGTTCTTGGTACTCATCTTCTTTAATATGATTCTAAATGCATCAAAACTTTAATGCAACAATAATTTTTCCAGGTTACAACTACCTCAAGAAAAGCTGTGACCGAACAAAACGATCCGATGGCATGTCACTATCTCTCCGGAATGTACCTGACGGGTTGAATTCTGCTGCATTCTTTGATGCAGCAGAATTCAACCCACACAGGCCAGACAAAAACGAAAACATTGAATACCTCATTAAATCTGACAAAACCTAGGCATTTCAGTTTGCAAATAAAGAGTGTGAACTCGGTAACATGTACGCTTGCACAAATGTCAGTATGGTGTACAGTAGGTGGTCATTAATCCATTACCACCTTAAGGACTGTATTGCTGTGAACGCACAGTAAAGGTTGTACCTACGTCTGTGTGCATAAAGTGATGTATCAACACAGAACGCTTACCTCATAATTCGCACACTGGCTGGCGTCAAACGAAACAAAAAACATACCGTCGTTTTTGCACACAGGCTACGTAATTGCTAAAATTGAACTCATTACATCAAGTACTAATAGCTGGTAGTCTTACGTATTGGATTATTGAATGCATAGGTCTGGGTTTCAATCTCGAGTTGGGACTTTTATTTTTCTTTTCCATAATCTTTATCGGTTATTTTGTTATTTGTTTTTTATAGATTAATAAACAAGAATCATAATGTAATAATTATTTTATTTTCATTATTATATTGCTATTGTAATACAGGGTTAAAATAAAAATATTTTATAAGTGATTTAAAAATCATGTCTGTTGTATGGGAGCCCCCCTTAAATGTTTATTTTATTTTAATTTTATTATTATATGTTGTATATATTATTAAAGTAAAAATACAACTGAGTATTTTGTGAATATTTCAAGTGCCTACTTGTTGCTATTATTGATATCGAGCAAAAAAGGGCAAAAAAATCGCGTTTGTTGTATGGGAAAAAAAATAAATATTTACCCTTAAATATTTATTTTATTTTGTTTTTAGTATTTGTTGTTATAGCGGCAACAGAAATACATAATTTGTGAAAATTTCAACTGTCTAGCTATAGCGGTTCTAGAGATACAGCCTGGTGACAGACAGACGGACGGACAGACAGCGAAGTCTTAGTAATAGGGCCCCGTTTTTATCCTTTGGGTACGGAACCAAAAAAGAAATAAATAAACTTCTAGTCAAAACAGTTTATTTTCTCATAAAGAACAATTTATTGAAGTAAAGCAGGTAATCAGGTAACTACGACCCTTAGACTTAAAATATTGTATCTTAGTAATATAATAATATTGTGCTTTAACTACTAAAGTGTGTGGGTACCCTAAGAAATCACAACTAGCAAATCTACCCACGTAAATAAAAAAAGTGTGAACTCCTTGTCACAAGACAATTAATTATTCGGCAAAATATCTCGTTGGTATGAAACCACTTATTTCATTATTCACCGACTAGCTCGGGCCATCTTTTGACCCTCCAACTCACAGTAGGTATTTCTCTAAAACAAAACAAGAGTACTGTTAGGCTACTAGCAAAATACAAACATTTTGAAACAAAACCAATTTGAAACAAAATTATTTTGAAAATAGAAATATTACATACAGGGTGTTATTGACAGCCCTCCACAAACACACAGGATTGATTCAGCTCCTTATTCTGAATCATATCCCACTGGAAATTTTCTCAGGAAAAAAAAAAAAAATATGCCGTTTTTTCTGCTGATATTCCTTTATTTCTATGTAAAATTACATTCTCTGTATGCAACACTCCATTTATGTAAATAAAACAGCTGAATTAAAAAAAACAGCAATGGATGTTGAAATACTCTAAAACGAACGACGCTTGAAATCAGCTGTTCACTTTATGCCTAGCTACAGTACATCGAACTCGCCGCATGCTACTCTTCCCTCCTAACCAATAGAGAGAGTAAATTTTCACGATTGTACAATGCCACGATTGCAGTGTTGCCAAGTTATTAGACCTTAATTTGTGAGCAAAAATGTTAGAACAAATTTGGTTCACCTTAAACCTAAGAACCTCTTTTATAAGTTAAGATTACAGATTTGCATTTATCAATTATGCAAATCTTTTTATGCACCTAATTTTAAACGTAAACTGCACTTAATGTGCCCTTGAGTATTTGTGGCACGTATCTTATTAATTAATTAATTCTTTATTCAAGTGATCACTGGAACCAGTATCTAAGCCACCCAAGGGGCTTTTACATGGCTTTACAACAGCTACCTATTGATAGTAGAGCCGGGAATCGAACCTATGCCCTCTGCAATGGCAGCCTAACCTTACACGGGACTTGCACTATTCATACTTTACTTAACATAACATTTAAATTAGATTGACAAATTAATCGTTTCAGTCCGCCACGAAAAATGACAGCCTGCTTTAATCCATTTATGATTAAATGATTAAAGGTAGCCCAAAAACAAAAAAAATTGCACAAGATTTCGTGCGAAATTTTCGTGTAGTTGGCAACATTTGTCGTCGCATCGCGAGCAGCATGCAATTTACTGGCACTGGCCACTGGCAGTATCGCTCGCTATTGTGCGTAAGCGCATGTCGATTCGGTTCGCCCGTGCAGTCGCGTTGTGACACGTTCGGTTCGTGTGTGTTACGTTCGTAAATTTTTTGTTGTTGTCTTGTGAAAAATGGCTACATTTAGTGCGCGTGAGTATGGAGAAATAATGATGTGCTACGGGGAAGCTCGGAGAAATGCTAGGGAAGCCCTCCGAATTTACATTGATAGGTATCCCGACCGTCGGCATCCATCAGACTCCCGGATGCCTATCAACGAGTGCTAGATAACCAGCCCATAGTTCCCAATCAGGAAGGCGCCGGAAGACCACTTCGCGGTGTAATTACAGAAAGGGTTTTAGACTTAGTCCGTCAAAATCCACGCCTAGGAACACGCACTGCAGCTCAATTATTGCGGCGGAATCATGGAGCCCGCGTCTCACACTTCTTCGTGCATAAAACGCTGCGAAGGGATCGGCAACGAAGAAGAGAAGACGATGAAACAGACGATGAGAACAGAGAAGACGATGAGATACCTGGGTCTCGTCCTCGACAGCCGGTGGAACTTCGTCGAGCATTTCCGACGTTTGGCCCCCAAACTGGAACGGACCGGGGCCGCCTTAAAGCGGCTCCTGCCCAACCTGAGGGGGCCAAACGCCTCCTGCCGGAGGCTTTACGCGGGGGTCGTGCGGTCCATGGCCCTATACGGGGCCCCGGTATGGGCGCGTTCACTGCGGCTTCGAGCCGCACACTATCTGAACGCGCCCCAAAAGGTGGTTGCCGTAAGGCTTATAAGGGGGTACCGCACGATCTCGGGCGAGGCAGCAAGCCTCCTTGCCGGACTGCCACCATGGGATCTGGAGGCGATAGTCCTCGCGCGCCTGTATGACTGGCGCGCGGAGGCACTACGTCGGGGGGAAACTCTGCACCCGCGGCAAATCGCTGCGGAGCGGACGGACCTCCGGCGCGGTCTCATGGTGGAATGGAAGGCGCGACTATCGCAACCCAGCGCAGGGCACGCCACGATAGCGGCGATAAGACCCCTCTTTGAGGAGTGGCTAGAGAGGCGTCACGGCGCTCTCACCTACCGCCTGACGCAGGTCCTCTCCGGACACGGATGTTTCGGGAGGTTCCTGCACATCATCAGGCGGGAGGAGACGCCCGGGTGTCACCACTGCGAGGATCGCCCAGAGGACACGGTGGAGCATACGGTGGAGGTCTGCCCCGCTTGGGCAGAGCACCGCCGTGTCCTCGTAGAGGCGATCGGCAGCGGCGGCGACCTCTCGCGCCCGGCCCTGGTGCAAGCCATGGTCCGGGGCGAGAGGGAGTAGGAGGCGGTCACCTCCTTCTGCGAAGCAGTCATGCTAGCGAAGGAGGTGGCGGGATGGGCGAGGGAAAGATCCTCACGCCTCAGCCGCCGAGGGAGACGCTCCGGGCGTCGGGAGCCGCGTGACGACTCCCGGCCACCGTAGGCGCGGGCCTGCGGGCGGAGAGCAATGGGTAGCTCTCCGTCCGATCAGGACCAGGCCCGTGCCGGACGGCGTGTATGTGTTCCACGCGCGCCTCAAAGAGATGTCAGCGTAGTTGACGGGGCCCGACAGGGCCGAAGCCTGCCGGGGTAGCGGGATCGTCCGAAAGGGTTACCGCTGCCCTGGTACGTAAAGGGCTAAGGAAGGAACACGGGTGGGTTTTAGTCAGTAAGAGTCTGACACTCCCTTCTGCTCCACCCAGAGCGGGAGGAGTCATTTGATGATTTCCCATCCTGAAAAAAAAAAAAAAAAAAAAAAAAAGGGATCGGCAACGGCCTTATGTAATACATAGGGTCCAAGCCCTATTGCCTCGTGATCGTGATCATCGAGTAGCGTATTGCCGGTGGTTGCGAGCTGAACACGATAGAAATCATAATTTTATCGCCCATGTGATATGGACCGACGAGTCGACTTTTACGCGCAACGGTATGTGGAATCGTCGAAATGCGCATTACTGGTCGCAATTGAATCCATTCGAGATCCAAGAGACCGGACATCAAACGCGTTGGTCGGTAAACGTCTGAGCAGGAATTTATGGTAATAAAATCCTAGGGCCTGTGTTTCTTCCCGCGCGCATGAACGGAGCACGCTATCTCGATTTTCTTCGTGTTAACCTAGAAAGAGAGCTGGAGACCCTCCGTGACGAGCTGGACGAGGAATGGGAAGCCTTGGAGGATTTACCACTTGCGCACTTGCCAATGATTTGGTTCCAGCACGACGGCGCTCCTCCGCACATAACGCTCCCAGTGCGTTCGCATTTAGACGCCACCTTTCCGAATCGCTGGCTTGGCAGATTTGGACCGCAACCCTGGCCAGCCCGCTCGCCCGACCTTACACCTTTAGACTTCTTTTTGTGGGGCTACGTAAAGGAAAAAGTATTTGTGAGTGCATGTGCAAGTGAGGAGGAAATGCGAGAACGCATCACGAACGTGTTCCAGCAGCTACGCTACAGCTGCAATGAGGATCCCACCTTGCTGCCCCGCTTACACGCGGAGACCCTGCGCCGTGCCAATGTGTGTGAACACCTCGGTGGAGGTCACTTCGAGCCGTATCTCATACGACCGGAGCGATTCTAAGGTAGAATATATTTTCTTTAACTTATTTTTTTTTATCTGTGTACGTGTTTTACTGTGCACGTGTGTGTACTCGTTGTCACTCGTTTCAATGTAACGTAACGTAACGTAATAAAAGACGCGGCCCAGGTGCGCCGGGGAGCGCGCGGGGGGCGGGGGCAGCCTCGCTCAAGCTCGCTGCGCTGCCGTCCGCTACGTGCGTTTTGCCACGGTTACAATACATTGCGTGTGAGGTAATAAAACAAATCTGGTTGTTTGGATTCCCTTAATGTTCCTGAAAGAATTTCATGTACCGGTCATCTTAATATGATGTACTGAAGCCACCCTATCAGTTTGCGGAGGGCTGTCAAACACACCCTGTATTATACTTAACCTTTTAAGCGCTTGGCTAAATATCAATTGCCGTGCCCCTAGCGCGCGGCTACATATCGATAAAATAATACCTACAATAATTAAGGAGGAGCAATCGTATCGATAAAAAAAAAGTCAAATAGTTTTTTATGTTTTTGTTTTAAATCAGCCCTAAGGTATATAAACGGGATATTTTTAAAGGCACATCAAAGAACTTATCACCCATCAATTTATATTCATCAAATAAATAAGTTTTATAAAAACCTGCCTACGCGAGTCTCTGACAGACTTTAGTGTATCTAACCGTGCCCGGCGTGCGGCGTCGTCATAACTCAAACGTGACGCGCTGAATGGCAACGCGAAGCACAGTAAGAGACAACGCCATAAGGAACTCCGTTCGTTAAAAAGAGACAAACGCGAGTGCGAGTGCCTGTCCGACTTGGTAGGTACTGTCACAGTACCTATTAATAGTAAGGACAACATACAACACGGTTCCAAATTTGAACAATCAATAGGATATGTAGATAAGTACGTAACAATTTTAATAACAGAATTACATCACAACATTTAAAAAACTATTTCGATTCATCAAGGAGTTACCTATACGTACGGAAGTCTTATTTATACCTATACCTATACCTACTGAATAATGTGCAACTAACATAAGAAGTAATTGAAATAGCTACTTTCCTCTCCATCACTTCTAAATTCTTCTATAGATTCGAATAATTCCGCTTCGTCATCACCTTGTAATATTCTTATTAATTCCTCAGTAGTCAGTAGTGACTATTTTATCGACAATGCACAAATACCCACGAACAACATTAATGGAACTTTCCATTCGTTTGATCCGCTTGTGACGTAGGCAGTGGTCGCATTAATGTGACAGCCGCGCTAGACTAACTAGAGAAATGTGTTGCAAACATAGGCGTCTAGGGATGGGAACTAACGTCAAATGTTGGCATTATACAAAGACCCTGAGGGATATTTTTCTTACGAATAATAAGGAAAATAATTATTAACACAAGGCAATATGTTAAATAAACTTTATTTCGTATGACACTGTTTATTTTATGCTGAATGATGCATTATACCTGATTAATTAACTGTTTGTTATTTCGTTTTTAAAATGCGCATTGCATTGTATCCCATCCCTATGGTCATATTTATGCGACGCGCGCGATAGACACCGAAGAAAAGTCCAAGCTGCCAATTACTTATTTTTGTTTAAGCTTTTTCAATACTTAGAGCTATGAAACATAATTTTAAGTAATTGTTGTAAATAATATCTCTATTTAATAATAGTTTTAGTTGTACCACGCAGTTATTAGGACGAAAATAGAACGAAAAAATAATGCATGTTCTCTGTCGCAGAAATACGACACGAGCGGTAGAGGCACGGCAATATGTGTCGCATAAATGCGACACAAGCGGTCAAAAGGTTAATGTTATATTTTATATTCATCATTCTTTTTTCTTCTATTTAGGCTTTATGATAAATATAAAACGTTTAAAAAAATAACTAAAAGGATCAGCAGTTATACTTTAATTACAAAAAAAATCGACAAAATAATTAAATCATAATACTCACACTCAGTCCGGTTTCATCAAATATCTGTGATTATAATATTAAGTCCACTTTTACGCAGCACGATAATATCTGCTTTCATCTCAATATTTAAATTTCCTTGCATTTCAAAATAAACTACAACACCGCTAATAGAATAAACACACGTCACTAATCTACAATAACAACCAACCAAAAACAAATAACGTTCTATTTAGTCGCGGTGAATGAGTCTTAAGTTAAATGCATCTGCCTACCTTATAATTTATTTATTTAGATTTCTGTGGGTATAATCATAAAGTTTCACGAATTATGTGAACACGGCGAACATAATACTATATTCAATAGCGTGATTATTCAAGTAGGTAATTATAAAAACATTTTTTTTTAATTATCACCGCGCGTGAGATACTAACCCACGGCTTGCTACGCATGAACGTGCTTATCGACGTATGATAACCGCTAGGCTATCATGCCATATAACCTAATGGTTGAATTTATGAACTACAATCAGTAGCAAACGAATGTGAGAGTGTGTGTCTATAGTATATAAATTACTCATTAGAAGAAGGTCGTAAGTTAAACAGAAGTGTCAATCTATTGCTTCGTGACAATGTCACTCCACTTTTGACCCTTACTGTACAAAAGAGGTGATGGTGTTGATAAAGGTCCTGAAGACTCAAAGAAATTCTTTGAAATTGCACAAGCGTTGCAGAAAGCTCACGAGACTACGAAAGAGATTAAGTTCCAACAAGGTTTAGATGGAAAATAGTATTAAATTGAAATCGGATGCATTTATGGTTAAAGTTGTATAGTGTTTACCGTAGATAAATTCAATGTACAAAACTAATAGATTATTGTTACATAAAAGTTGTTTTCATTCATTTAGTTTAGTAATAGCTGGGGCTTCATATAATGAAATATTAAAAAGATCTTGCAATTTTGATTCACAATCAACTAATATGGTGTTGGTGTCAATATATTAGTTGCGCGTGTTTGGTCTATTTTAGTTACTTCCACAGTATTATGTCATATGGCATTTTACTGTGGGGTCGGGCTGCTGACATTGAATCCATTTTTATTTTACAAAAGAGAGCTGTCAGAGCCAATCTACGTCGCCGCGAATCTCTTAGGGAACTATTTAAAAGGGTTAATATTATGACGGTACCTTGCCAATTCATTTATGAAAATATTATGTATGTAAGAAAAAATCAACATCTTTTTAATAATATAAGTGATAGACATAATTTTAATACTAGAAATAAAGATAAATTAGATCAACCTTTTTTTAGATTATCTAAAGTACATACATCTTTTATGGGGTACTGTGTTAAATGTTACAACAAAATACCTTGTGAAATATTGCAATTAAATGAAAGAAAATTTAAAACTTATATTAAAATTACACTTTGTAAGCAAGGATATTACAAATTAGAGGATTATATTCAAGATAAGAATGCTTGGAAACATGCTGGTCCTGCTCCATAGGACAATCTCTAGAGTCTAGACAAAATCAAACTGGTTGCTAATGTAATTGTATAATTTATTCTTTTTTTTTTTCTTTAACAGTGATTTACATTCTGTAATTACTTGGGGTCACACCCGGACTTATTACTCCTTATTTATTTATGAAAATCTTCTACTTTTGGAATGTTTGTGAATATGTGAGCACCATGTATCTATCACAAAGTTAATTTATATGTCATGGTTTCATTTATCCATTTTAATTCTTTTACCTATTGTGCTATAGTAATTTTATTTTTAGGTGCATCGTCTACATATTCTTCTTCATATAATTATATAATTAATGTATGCAAAATATTCTAAAACATTTTAAAAGAGTAACGGTGGAGTTTCTTGCCCATTCTTCTCCATACGAAAACTAAATTTTGGAAGGGGCGACTAGAATCAATTTTATTTTAATTTTATTTTTGACTTCAAAAGTGCCTTTTATGTGCCTATTTGAAATAAATGATTACACCTTGAATCAAAGTGTTTGTAATCAAATCATATCCCTTTCACTGTTCAATAGGTAAGTATATTTTAAAATCGCCAAAAATCTGCGTCAAAAAGTAAGAATTTTTTCCAGTCTAGCTGGTAAAAATCTCGGAAACAACAATTGCTCCTGTGCAACAACACATAAAGGACTGTTCATAATACGAGTTGTGTAGTCTCGATTTAAACTATCAATAATAAGAAAAAACGCGATCACATCTTCAATGCTTTTTTTTATTTGACAAGACATAATAACAGCAAGGTTTCTATAGTGACACACATTGCACTCAAAGAAGTTTGCATAGGTACTGAGATTTTATTACAGGTTGCATGCATTGACTTTAACACCTCTCAATGTAGTCCCATAGTATCCACAAGCTTGCGACGCCTAGGTCTGGGCAACGGCTTGGTGAGAAGATCCTCTAATTAAAGCTCGCTTGTTACCTTCTGTATTAGCAGCTCTCCATTACTACTAACCCTATGGACTCCTGTCTGAAATAAAAAGTTTTCTATTCTATTCTATTCTATTAGTCACAAGCTCTCTTACGAAGAAGTGGCGTGTACGGATGTGTTTGGTGCGTCGGTAAAACTCTTGATTCTCGGCTAACTTTATTGCTGCTTCGTTTACCATTTAACATCTATGTACACACATATATATAAAAAGACAATGAAAAACAGAACAAATAAAATAGGTACAGAGGTGATGCTTATTTCATAAGGAATCTCTTATCGTTAACCACTTGTAACGTAGGAAGACCCTTAAGTTGTACGAGACTCCCTATGAGCCGAGTCAACCATACACATTCTCTCGTAGCTTCACTTGCAGCGATCACTTCAGCTTCCGTCGTCGAAATAGCGACACTTTGCTGTCTCTTGACTCATCCAGGAGATTGGTCCTCGCGCATATAGGCAGAAGTCTATCTTCCAGGTCCAATATCGCCTGTGTGGTCAGCATAGCATCACTGTATGACTCTATAATTCCAATTTTATGGTTCTTTTTATATATCTCCTATCTGGCTATATGACTATCTGGCTCCTGAAATACAGGTACTCTAACCTAGCTCTGGAGCCAGGGTCTCACTTTTTCTGTAACCTGTTTTTTGGCAATAAAGAAATTTATTTATTATTTATTATTATTATATAAGTGTATAAGATCTCTTACTGTATTATTGTATACCTAGCCGTGAAAACCTATAATTGGCTTCATGTTTCTTATTCCAGTATATTTATTGTATTTATGTAAAGCCGTTGGTTTTCCATGAGATAAATAAATAATAGATCAATTGTGTACTATCTCATGATACGTTTTACTCTGACACAATCCGCTGGAGTCGGTTTCTCCAGACTCCTTGACACTACACTTACTGCATATCAATATCAGGTCTTGATCCGAGCATTATATTTATATGCAAGTGCTCCAACTACTTGCCTGTAGTTTTTCAGAACGTACTCATCGTTCTCGTTTTATGAGACTATATTCTCCTTGGTTATTGGTGTAGTCACAGGTTTGCAGTCCTGCATTGCAAACCTATTCAAAACTTACTTAACGTAAGATGTTTGATGTATTACTACTCCAATAGCTTCTCTGGTTGAAATCTCTATACCTAGAAAATAGGTAGCTGGTTTAGTTGTAATCTTGAACTTTTCTTTCAGCTCTTTAATAAATTCGTCAATGCGAATCCGCATACCGAGTGGGAGTTTTCTCAGTTTGGCTAGAACTTTAGGCACTGCCCCACCGCCAACAAGGAAAAGAATAGCTATCGTTTCTTGAGCGAGAATACCTACGTCCTGTGTCAGTAGAAGAGATACATATTATCAATAGTTGATCGCTGACTAACACTGCCGACGAGAACTCCTCTATTTTGCCGCAGCTATCAAAGAAAGAACGAAACCTTCTAGTTGCTATATAGCTATACTCGCTTTTTGGTAATCGTCGGCGGTGGGGCAGGTGCCTTCAGCATAATCAGCCTATACTATACCCACTGCTGGGACACAGGCCTCCTCTTTCTCTCTCTCTCTCTGTGTGTGAAAGGGCGAGTGGGCCATAATCCACCACGCGGGCCCAGTGCGGAGTAGTGGATGTCACATATCTTAGTTGTAGGTCGCTACAACTCCTAAGTCGGGGCTGATTCCACTGGGCCACCAATTCTCTACAGGTGCCCAACACCAATTCTCTAATTTTTTTTGCACAGGTCGGTATCATCGGCGGTTCAGGATTCGGCGACCCCACTCTATTCGAGAACCAGGTTGAGAAAGAAGTCATCACTCCGTTCGGGAAGCCGTCCGATGTGTTGATTGAAGGAAAGATCAAAGGAGTCCCCTGTGTGTTGCTGGCGAGGCATGGGAGGAAGCATCAGTTTCAGCCAAGGTAATGACTGACGATTATAGTAATATCAGCCAGCACCCTAAATGGGTAACACACTCGATCAATCAGAATCTGAATCATTTTGAAGATATTGGTATTGCTCATCCACGTAAATAACGCAATAAATGTTGTTGTATTGTCAAAATGAAAGCCATTCCTACTGTTAGTGTGTTACGCAATTACCACGCAGCATTGCCCCACTGCAGGGCAAAAGCCTCTTCTCATACAGAGAATGGCGAGCATTGATCACCATGCCTCAAGGCGGGTTGGCAATTATAGACTTATATGAACTACTAGCTGCGCCCCGCGGTTTCACCCGCGTAAGTCTCGATCCCCTGGGAATATTGGGATACAAAGTATCCTATCTATCCTATATAAACTATCTCTGTGCCAAATTTCATCAAAATTGGGCCAGCCGTTTGAGCGTGAAGAAGTAACAAACACACTCACTCACAAACTTACGCCTTTATAATATTAGTGTGATTTTAGTGTGATAAGTCCAGGGGGCCTACTCCGATGTGCAAAGTGCGAAAGTGTTCGGATCGGACCGACACATGGTCAAACCGAATATTATTGAAAAAACTTCGGATCGGCTCAGTTGGGTCGGGACCATAGTCAATATTCGAAAGAGTGTAGGAGTATAGGATCGGAACCGACCGAACCAAATAGTAACTTCCTAGCAGGAAACGGCCGAACATTCGGCCGATACTACTTCGGAGTAGACCCCCTGGTCTCCTCACGATCTTTTTCCTTCACCGATGTCAGTAATGTCCAAGATAAACTCAGTATGTACAGACGCCAGCACATCAAGCTACTACAATCTGTCAAATTTCTTTAATACATTTTCTACTTTATCGCTAAAGCATTAAGGTTCAAGGTTGATTGGGAAAATTTGACAGTTCCGGGTGGCTTGACCTGCTCGCGTCTGTAGATATGAGCTGAAAAAGTCACATTGACACTTGCCCGGATTTGAACCCACAACCTCCTGCATGAGAGGCGAGACCTTATCCAACGCCCATCATGTCATTTAGGGCTGATTTTTCAATCATCCGATAATTTTATTCAAGGAATATTTTTGAAATTTTGACAGTTATTTCAAACAAAAACTGTGAAACGTCAATTTTATTCCTCGAATAAAAGTTAACTGGCGATGGAAAAACCAGCCGTGACTAATAGTAATAATTGAGTACATTAACCTACATGGTCCAACCATCACATGATCTGACCATTACAATGTATTTATAAGAACTTTTTAAAAGAGACTTTTTCGGTTTATTTCGGTGTTTCTTCGCAGCTCACTGTATCTCAGCTTGGAAATGCCGACCGACCTCATCTAGTTTTGACGTGTAAAATTCTTAGAAAACAATCTTTGTTTAATTAACCATTGTTTATCTGATTTTGCTAGAGATACGCAAACAGTCAGCTTTATTACTTAAGTACCTACCTACAGTTCATACAAAGATATTCTTGCAATTGTCTGATAAGCAAACTGAAGACTTGGTTGTCTGCGAAATGTCCACGCATTTCGTTCCAGTCGGATACGCTTCTCGAAAGAACGCAATAGAATAGGCTAGAATAGAATACTCTTTGTTATGTATATGTCGCAGCCAACTGGTTAAATTAGCTGTTTAGTCAACCGCCTAGCTTTTGGAAGTAGTGCTCGCCTCGCTTCGCTTTCTCGGCTAGCACGCGGTTGGTCACAGTTCTAACCTAACCCATTTGGTCGGGGTGCCCTGGCTTATTACTGCGACCAATAAATTCAGCTCGCGCGTGATTGGTTACAGTTTCAACCTAAACTATAATTTATTGAATATCATTCAGGCCGTTAGTTGAACGGTCGCCGTTTAGTTAAAAGGCGAGGCGGTTAACTAAACGGCTAATTAAACCAGTTGGCTGCGACATATATACCTACTCTTTATATTCTTTTTTTTTTTAAATATTACTTAATTCGCCATTTAGTTTCGAAACATGTAAACAAATGTGTTTTTGGAAAAACAACTTTAAAACCAACACAGATATTTCAATTTGCGCTATAATTTCAAAAAATTGAGTCTTTTTCATCGTACTAGTAATTATGAGATCAACTTAATTTACACAAGGATACTGTAGATATTCGTTTAAGTGAAAATAACATAATAGAGTTAATAACATGTTTTTCTTTCAGCGATGTGAACTACCGCGCCAACATCTGGGCACTGAAGCAGGTGGGATGTACTCACATTCTGGCGACCACAGCCACTGGGTCGCTGGTGGAGGAATACAAGCCTGGCGACCTTGTTATATTGAATGATTTTATTGACAGGTAACACGAGGACCTCTATTTTTTCTTTCTTTTGTCTATTAACTACCTAGATAATGTTCATATACTTTTATAAGTCCCTACTTTGTCCACAATGGCGGTGGATTGGGTGAAGTTCAGCGCTAATCAAAGAGTCTAAAGTAGATTATTTATGATATTCAAAAATAAACCTTGTGATCATTGTCTTAAAGTACAAACTAGTGAGGGCGCTTGGGCACACAAGCGTGTTTTTTAAATTTGACAGCTTATAGCAGATTTTGTAAGGTTTATTATTCAATGTCATCAGAAAATGGTCTAGTGTCCACTCATTTACCTTAGAGTTTGGGCAAATTTGGATTTTTGAGCCTCTTCTAATTTTAGTTCTGCCCCACCACTGCATGCATCGTATGTAGTAAAGGTAGATAATTATTTTTGAGCGGTCAATATGTTTAGTTTCATTAAAAGCTGTAATATTTATCAAAACCACTGTTCTATCTTTCCAGAACATGGGGTCGCAAATGCACCTTCTTCGACCGGACAGAAGGGGGCCCAAAGGGCGTGTGCCACTTACCAATGAAGCCGGCATTCTGCGAGAGAGCTAGAAACGCTATGATCACTGCAGCTAGAACCAAGGGGTATAGTCACCATGAAACTGGCACGGCTGTTGCTATACAAGGACCTAGGTAGGTGCCAATACAACAATCTATACTAATAATAAAGCTGAAGAGTTTGCTTGAACGCGCTAATATCTGGAAATAACAGGCGAATTAAATAGAAAAATTGCTTTCGATAGCCCATATCTTGAGAAAATGGAGAGTCGTGTTAAAATGGAATTTTTTATGGATATAATGAAATTAAGACTACTAGTATTTTTTTGGTATTTTAATAAAAAAGACGTAAAAATAATAAATTAATAACGAGTATGACCTCCCCTTGCAGGGATTACGGCATGTAATCGCCTTGGCATGCTATCCAGCAGGTTTTGATGGTGTCCTGTGGAATGTGTTCCCACTCAGCCAAGATCACACGTTCAAGCTCCCTGATGTTTTGTGGAAGTGGTTGGACAGATCGTTCTCGCGGTTTTGGGAGTTCCCAGACGTGCTCAATAGGGTTAAGGTCGGGGCTCCGCGCTGGCCAATCCAAACGACGAATACCGACCTCTTGCATATAAGCATCTACGTCGCCAGAACGGTGGGCCCGAGCATTATCGTCCATGTAAATGGCATCTTTACCAATTACAGTCAGTGCGGGTTGTGCATATTGACAAAGGATTTCAGTTATGTACCTTTGCGCATTTAGTGAGCCATTTTCAATGAATACTATCTCGGTATGATAGCTGGAAGTTACGCCCGCCCAAAACATACCGGACCCTCCACCATAATGGGTGATTTCTTCAAAACACACGTCGGCGTACCGTTCTCCTGGTCCTCACCATTCAGACAAATTCGAGCCTCATCGGAGAAGAGTACGCTACTAAGATAGGCAATTTCTAGCGAACCTCAATCGAGCAATCCGGTGCTCACGGAGTAACTTGTGGGCCCGCGCTGGTCGTCGACTGCGTATATCAGCCGCTAAAAGCCTCCTCCTCACTGTCCATAGGCTAACTTATGATCCTCGTACCTCTTCAAGGTTTCTTTTGAGGTCTATGTAACTGCATTTGCCGTTCCTCAGCGCCTGAGTTACTAAAAAGCGGTCGTCTCGTGGTTGTGTGCAACATTTGCTCCCAGAACCTTGGCTTCTCTGAACGGAACCTGTGTCTTGGTATCGAGTCCAGGTTCTTTGGACGGTTGAACGACTCACGTTTAACCGCTGTGAGACGTAACATTGGCTGCACCCCTCTTCCAGTAGCGCTATAATTTTACTAGCTCTTATTGCCATTACAATCGACACAAAGATATCTGTTTTAGTCACAATAAGCCAGGATTATGCGACTAACATAAATTATTCTACTAAAAATAACAAGAAGTTAGTTTTAGTTGCCTGATAACCTTTTAACCGCAAATCCGCGAAAAGTAAGTAAAGAGTCACAAACTGAAAAAAGGTTTATTATTTTAAAAAACAAAAGTTTCGAATTTGGAATTAGCTTTTTTTTCATACCCGGTCTCTTTACAAGTGTGTGTATATTGAAACATAGTTTGGCTATTAAAACCTCTTTAGAACAAAATTATTACCAATAATGTAGAAAACTCAAAACCGTCCGTTTTTTTTTTTGCAAAGGAGTGTATATTCTGCATTTGTATAGTCGACTCTTTTGACAACAATTCTCAGTAAATTGAAACTTCACTATGGTTGAAATTATCTAACTGTCACATAAACAAATAGACCATGTCGTTGTATGACATACAAAATAATACAACTCGTGCAAGTGACATTCATCCTTAGCTATAACACCCGGTAAAGCAATTACAAGGTTCAATTAAATTACTTTGCAAAAGAGCTCGTTCGGGACAGTACTAACTAACTATTTCACTAACTATTTCTTTTTCTTTTCCGGTCATGTACTTTAATAAATGCGATTTCTAATAAACCACCACATACTAATTTAGTATTATAAAACATTTTCAGATTTTCGAGCAGAGCTGAGAGTTTGATGCATCGTCAATGGGGCTGCCACCTCGTAAACATGACGACAGTCCCAGAGGTAATTTAAATCCATGAAAATGTTGATATGAAACTGAGTTTATAACTATCGATTAATTAGAACAGAGACTCTGAAGTCTTAGTCAAAAACACTCTGCACGTGCTTAAACCAATAGTTTTGAAAATCACTATCGATAAATAAAATAAGTTTATCGATAACAGTACTGCGCTTCACAACATGATCAAGGCCTATAGTGAAACTCTCGCTATCTCATTTAATAGCGACATATGCAGAGATTCTTTGGGCCATTATTTATGCTATTTTTAACTTTCGTTATCCTTTTTTTCTTCTTTTTTTTTGGGTGGGAAATCACCAAATAACTTCTCCCGCTCTGGGCGGAGCGGGAGGACGTGTCAGACTTTTACTGACTAAAACCCACCCGTGTTCCTTCAGTTGCCTGTGCCTGGGGCCATTGTAACTGTTTCGAACAGCTCGCGACCCTGGCAGGCATCGGCCCTAGCGGACCCCCTCAGTTAGTGCTGACAACTCTTTGAGGCGCGCATGGAAAATCACTATCGATAAATAAAATAAAATCGATAACAGTACTGCGCTTCACATTATGTTCAAGGCCTATAGTGGAATTCTTGCTATCACATTTTGTTGCCACCTATGCAGTGAGTGATACTTAGCTATTAGTTCTGCATTTAAACTGTTGTGATCTTTACAGGTGGTTCTAGCAAAAGAGGCAGGCTTGAGTTACGCAGCCGTCGCTATAGTAACAGATTACGACTGTTGGAGGGAGCACGAGACATCTGTGAGTAACTCCTATCTCTTTCCCTCATAAATAATATAAGAATCCTGCAGTTACCTACCACACTTGGGAGCTGGATTGCAGGTCACAGTTTTCTGTATCATTAGAATTCATATTTGATTTTGAACATTATTCAGACCAGTAGTCGCCCAGAGGTAACGTCCCCGACTTACGGGTTGTAGGACGTAGGGTCGAACCCTGACAGGCGCTTTTCTTAGTGTAAATTATTTCATCACCACTGCTCTCAAAACGGTGAAGGAAAACATCGTGAGGAAACCGGCATGTCTTAGAACCAAAAATTTAAAGACATGACATGTCATTAAATTGCGCCGGCCCAGTGCGGGTAGATTACGGCACACTCCCTCTCAAATAGGGGAGGCCTGTTTCTTAGCAGTGGGAACTTTATAAACTGTTTATCAAGCTTCACCTGAGTCAGTCTGAGCGACTCCTATGAACATCCAAACTTGCCTGTATGGTTTGAGTTCGAGACAATCTGAAAGGGTCTTCATTATTTCAGACCCTAATTCCTAAATGCATTGCTTCATATGTTTGAAAAATTCATCTGCTCGACAACGTAAATGACGCAATGAAAGTGGTTGAACTGTCAATATGAAAGGCATTGCAATTGTTAGTATGTTAAGCAATTACTCCTCAGTATCACAATTATTGAATATTTACTTACAGGTCTCAGTAGCTGAAGTACTAGCGACGATGGCTAAGAGCGTAAAGAAAGCGACTGACGTCATCATTGACGCCATACGGGTGCTGGCAGCTGAGACAGACCTGGAGTATTTGAGTGCGCATAAAGTAAGTCTTTTGTGGAAAGTTATACTTGAATACCCAATCTTAGATCTTAGTCGGCAACAAAAGTCTCACACTGTAACTTTTAAATGTCATCGAAATTGATACAAACGCGATGTATTGCTTTCTTGCATTGCATGTAAAAGCTGTGAATCAATATACTGTTAATTTTACCTCTATCCGATTTTAATTCAATAATAAAGGTTTAAAAAGGAAGCGTTATTCGACTTTTGTCGCCGACTGGACCATATTATCGTCAGTCACGTGTTTCAACCCACCTCATCACATACCAAGCCAACATGAAAATGATAAAATAAGATAACGAATTATATGGTTTTATTACAGGAGCTAGTGTCTTCCTCTGTCATGCTGAAAGAATAAGCTATGCTACCAACAGAAAATAAGAATAAACTTTCTGTAAGATTTAACAACATTCGCATTTGTTAATTACATATCTGCTTTTATATATATTTGTTCGTAAATAAATCAATATTTTATCCAAAACATGTTATTTTTTTTTATTTTTTATTCCTAACATTTAGGGTCGATGCATACTAGCGCAGAGTCGAGTCGGTATCTACCAAACCGCACAAGGCCCGCGTGGTAGATCATAGCCCACTCCCTCTCACAGAGAGGAGGCCTGTGTCCCAGCAGTGGGAACATCATAGGCTGATTATGCAGAGTTGAAGCGTCATATTGTTAACAATGAAAAGCCAAGGTGCAGGAATCCGCGCATATTCTCGTAGATTCGCGTGTTTTTAAGTTTAGTAGTTATGAACGTGCAGTTGCCAGTAATCTCGATGGAAATAATTATGTGCAGTGAATTTGCTGTTATCTTTTAGATTGACGCTTCGTTGCGCTAGACTACACTAGTATGAATCGTCTGTAAGTGCTCATACATACAAGGGACATGCGTCAACGGCAGAAGCAACTGCAGCCGTCGATGCATCAATGCGTAACATCGGCAGACGTCGACAACGACTCGTGTATTTGAGCACCGTACTCAAATACATGAGTGGCACGTTATCAACGGCTGCTGCTGATGCGTGTCGCTCGTGTGTATGCAGACTATTAGTGTCAATCACTAGATCAACTCGGCCTATCGCAGTCCACTGCTGGCTTTCGACTACGCGTTAGCTTGCGTATAATGTGCGCTAAGACTAGAGAAGTAGGTACATGTGTGGACCTGGGAAGTAGTAGTGAAACAACAAATTTCTACGCGTTCGAAGTGGTTCGGGGTCGACAGTTTAACAAAACAACTTGTGATTAGATTACAAAGTTAAAAGAGTAACTCTTAGGGCCGATTTTTTGATCCGTAGTTAAACTCAACCAATAATTAAAAATGGTAGGTAACGGTAATGTTTTTTTGATCAATTGTTAGTTTAACTAATGGTTATTTTTTAAAACTAATAGTTAATTATTTAACCATTAGCAATGATATTATATCATTAGATAAACTAAAAATTTATAAAAAAAATACATTTTATAAAAATTTAACCATTATTAGTTACCATTTTCAACAATTAGTTGAGTTTAACTACGGATCAAAAAACCGGCCCTTAGTAAATCTACTATTTAGACAAGGGTAATTAAGACAACCACTGATTACCCTTGTATTAATTTTCTGACCAGCCTCTTCCATACAAGGGATTATAATACCAGCCTATTATTGTCCCACTGGAGGACAAAGATCTACTCATACAAAGAAGTCACCAGCATTGATCACCACGCTTGCTCAAGACGGGTGAAACCCATTGCTACTGATCAAAGACATTAAATTCTATCTTAAATCTCTTTGCTACTGATAGTGTTTCGCAATTACCCTGCTGGTTAATGTGCTAAGTGGTTGTATACAAGAAATATTTCAATAACTCTATTCTTACATGCGAACACTTAGCACTTAACACTCATATTATAGACGCTATTATCTTCATAATGTGACGATATGATAGCATAGGCAAAGTACGATGACTTTACCACTTAGGTAGGTACTTATTACCTTTCCTACTATTTGTACGGTAATTATATTGCTAAAAAATAACAGTGTGTGTGGTATAGTGGTCACCACACACACTGTTATTTTTTAGAAATATAATTACCGTACAAATAGTAGGAAAGGTAATAACTGTCAGTATTGAGACAGGTTATAAAATATCACACTGTCAGTATTGAGACAGGTTATAAAATATCACACACCGAGACCGCAGGTTCGTTTGCAAACGTTAGGCTGCCTGTCCACTGAAGCGGAGCGAGGCTGCGGAGCACAGAAACGGAGAAATATTAACCAATAAGATTGAGCGGAGCGAAGATTTTATGATGTTATGCAATCCTATTGGTTAATATTTCTCCGTTTCTCCGCTCCGCAGCCTGGCTCCGCTTCAATGGACAGGCAGCCTTATTTTGGCAAACAGTAAACGCAGCAATAGTGCAGACGTACCTAACGGTGGGGAAGCCCCTGAAGCTCTATACTTCATGTTTTCGTCTGACGACGACAGTAGATACGAGGAACACTTGGTATAAGTCCAAAACTTTGCCACTACTAACTTTTCTTCTATATTTAGTGGCAATGCAGAAGTTGCTAAGAATGCACAACAGAAGCATCTGACTCTATACTACTACTCATAGAAGCATTCCAAAGGGGTCAACCTTGGTAATTCCAGAAATTGGCACTTAGCGCACCCACTAAATTACCTAGTTTTCCAATCAGAGTTTCGCACAAATTACTAATGTTTGGTTCAATATTGATATCTAGGTTGAAGCTGCCACTCGATAGTAAGGAAATAACATAATTTACGGAAGCTTTTCATTAACTTTCGATGACGCCGAGGTGAAGTGCTTCGTACTTTCGTCATACATCAATTTTTGTTGTGAAGGCCGTATACATGGCAACCGTGCAAGTTTGGGTCAGCTGCATCTCATTAAATTAGAAGCTATAGACTAAAAACTACATAAGTTAGTTAGATTTCTTGGTTTTTGTCCCGTTCCACAGCAGAAATGACGAAGCGTCGATCAGCGGGGCTCTTGTTTCTGAACCTTTAGGTAGGTCTTACTTAGGATTTTATTGGATAAATGGTCAAAGCCAAAACTTTTCACTGGAATTTTGTAAGAGATAGCGTTAGTTAGAGATTAAAAAAGTAGCTTCACGAGTAGTGTGGCTAATGAGCACGCTTCGTTGAGTCGCAAAGCGAGGCAAAAGAGTGAGTGGCTCGTTCGTTTCGTTCAAAACTCACAACACGTACCGTACAAGACTTGATCGTATAATATAAAATGTTGGTGTTATAAAATGTGTGTGGTGTAGCTAATCTGTGGTGTGTGCTAGCACATCAAAATAAAAAGAGTGAGTGACTCTTTTTATCCAAGTGAGTACTGCGAGTAGCTAGTACATTAATTATCCTTAGATTACTAGAGCTAGTAGCTACAACTGTGTTAGAACATGTGCTGAGTTACCCAACACTCGCCGGCGCCGTCTGTGATTCTACACACTTGACTACAACTGCAAAAACGCTGATTGATTCCCTGTTTTGTTAAATTCTCAATAATGGGTGACTCTGCTAAAATAAAGGTAAATGCAATGAACACATTGTAGTCTCATAATTATAAACCTATTTATATAAAATAAACAAAGAACTGCTTTGTACAATAAATATAATATAATTATTAAAGCCGATTGTGAATTATTTAATTATTTATGTCGATACTGTAAATTTGTTAGTTTGGGTTTGTGTAATTATGGAATAGTTTTATTTAATAATACAGTGATTTGGACTCTCGTTATTGGGTATACGAAGTGTGAGCGCGAGATTGGACATAACGGATGAGCCAGGGCTTTACATACCGGTAAAATTTTCATAACGTTACCTTCATTTTACAGCGTTACCGTTAATATTAAAATAACGGTAATAGATTTAACGTTATTTTAGCTCCATTTTATCGGTAATAATTATTAACGTTAGTTGTTTAATAACGTTAATTTTATCGTTAGTTTTAGAACGGTTAATCTATTGAGTTTGAAGTAGAGGGGGACGAGGCGCGCGGGGCGGGCCACCCGCCGTCGCTCTGTGGGCCAGAACCGTGCGTACCGTCTGAAAAATAGGTTTTCGTAATGTTCTATATTGAATATTTTGTTAATGCACATGTCTAACTGAATGTCCAATGCATAGGTTTAATATCATAAAACTGTAAAATTATAATATTTATAATTCAATAAGTTAAACAAGGTATGTTTTAATATTTAAAAAAATCTTTTTTTTTTTAATATTATAAATTAAATATTTGACAATAAATGTGTCATTATTGGATTGCATATACTCTGGAGATACTACGTGCTAAATTTCAGCTATTTAGTTCAATCAACAAAAAAGGTACAGATTTTTGAGACGGTTCGCACGGTTCTGTCCCATAGTGCGACGGCGCAGGCGGAGCGGTTAGCGCGTGGCGGAGTGGCAACAGTGCCTCTAATCCAATGCTAAGCGAGGCGCCCGCGCGAGGGCACAAAAATGTAAACAGACGGAACGGCAACGTAGCTAAATTAACGGTAAAAATAACGTTACTGATGTATTTTGCGTTAATGTTAATTAACGTTACTTTACTGGTAATGTGTTCAAGTAACGTTACATTTTTGTTAACTTTACTATGGTATCAAATTGAAATTAACTTTACTTAATGGTTATTATTTTGTTATTTGGTAACGTTAACCAGCCCTGGGATGAGCACTACGAAGCCTGTTTGAAGATGGTGAATATAGACGCAAATGAAAACAAAAATACTTGAACCAACTTACTTTCTTCGTTCTAACTTTAGTAAGTACCTACTTTTGTAAAGCCTACAACCACGTGGTTGATTTTTCGCATAGCTGGTGTGATTGAGCGGTGAACTTTAGAAGAAAATTTTAGCACTTATACCCTAGTCCCTAGTCCGAGTAGTTTAGTCCTTAGTCGTTAGGTTTCTTTGGATTATTCATAATAGGAGCTACTTTGTCGAAAGAATCAAGAGTAACTAAGATGCAATAGAACGCGACGCGGGCTCGCAAAAATTTTGCACCCCACCTCAGAATGTTAGATTTCTTTTGACAGGTTAAAACAGAAATAGGAGTTGCTTTGTCGACTTATGCAGAGAAGCAGAAGAAATAAGAGAAACTATGATGCAGGACTGAGCAAAGTGAGCTCAAAGTTTTTTAGTATCCTCCGTCAGGCAGGCAATAGCCACCTGGTCGGGGCCGGGGGGTGGCGATTTTAGACATAAATAAAATAAAGAGATGACACTTACTGAAAGACCCTTTATTATAAACGTGAAAGTTTGTGTGGATGGATGTTTGTTACTCTCACGCAAAAACTACTGAACTAATTTGGATGAAATTTGGCACACAGTCAGAATTAACAAATAGAATACTTTTTATCCCGATATTCCCACGGGATCGAAACGTATGCGGAGGAACCTGGGGGTGCAGCTAGTTTTTGAATAAAAAGCCATTTTATCCTTAGCAATATCCATTTATTTGTAGCCTAGTTAAAAACACATCATATAAAATGATCGAATCACTTATAACCTAGACATTTCACACACTTACCGATTAACCCCACTGAGTGCTAGCATCTTGGACATTGCTGGACAAAATTGTAGACATAATATAAATATATTTGCGACAAAATAAAAGTATATAAACTTAAACATAAAACTAAGAAAATAAACGTGTATTTTACAATATTCGGTTACATTATTATTTCTGTGGGATAGTTAAGTCAATATTTGAGCGACTTCTATACAAAATAAATAAAATAAAACGTGTATTTCAAAAAGTCTTAATCCCGGGCTACAATTGGCAGTTTTCAACGATAATATTATTAAGAACGTGTGTTCTGAAGAAGCTTGAGCTTGACCAAGATTTCTCATTGAAAATGTCGGTCAAGTTTAAGCTCATAATTGACTTTATGTCATCTAAAATAGCCGGTAAACATCTTGAACAAAACTGGCGCCTAGTTTCTACGTAAGTTTCTCTGATAGCTATGGAAAAGCGTTCCAACGACCCATAACTTCCTCAAATGACACCGTACTATCGTTTTTAGCACATGTTCAAGTTATTTTCCGACTATTGTTACATCGCAAGTTATAGCTCTACAAGTATCTTTTGGCCCGTAGGCAAAAAATCGGTACTAACGCAGCCATCTTGTTTTTTCAATACATGTCACAAAACAATTGCACGAATGTTTACCAACAGCGCCACCCTATATATATAACGTCATTCGAACGCCAAAAGAGCCTTGTATGAGTATAGAGTGAGTGTGTGTGTATGTCCTTGTAGTAATATTAACAAGAACTCAGAAGTTGAAGGACACTGAACGAGACACAATAGAAGTTTTATTTTTATTAGGTCTGGGGGCGTTTAGTGTCCTGCAACGTGTTAATAGAGTATAATTCCACTCATTTTAACTTCAGAGTGTTAAATAATGGTCCTTACCTCCCAGTGGCAAGGCGCTTTCACAAGCCGTTTCCCCCCGGCTTCCCTTTGAAAATTCAAGACACAACCGCTCTATAGTCAATTCATCATTGAAACATAATCATATCATACTGTAGGTATTTAATACGCCATAAAATTAAAACATTGCAAAACGCCTACATTATTTTTTTCCATTCTTTCCCAACAACAAAATATGTTGCTCTAAAATAACTCTTAGGCGCGTGCGGCTTGCCGTGAGTTCAATTTATATACAAAACAAACTCGTCATGACGTCACTTCACGTCATATGGCTTGCTATTTTTTGAGCGCCCAGTAAGCCGGTAAATACAGAGTTACTATAGACACAGTACGGTACATAGAAAATGCGTGCGCGTGAACGAGATGGAGCAATATCGCCATTCGGTCGGTTTCGCTGAATTTCGTAATGCATTCGTGTCGGAGTTCGGACATTGACATAAATTCATAACATTATTTTGACATAATAATTTGTTTACAATTGTAGTTTATTTGCATTTTGTTCGTTGTATTCATAGAATGTATTAGTATAATAGTTGGAAATTGTTTGTTGGTATAAAACAGTGATTAGTGTTTAGTATTAGAATTATAAGTGGAGTTTTTTTAGTTTTGTGTGTAGTGAAAGTTGTACGCTGTAATTAGGTATTTAGGGTAAGTAGATAGTTAATTAAGTAGAAATTACTTATTTAGAGTAGATTTGAAAAGTAATCATTAGGATGGCATTATTGGCAGTAGATTCTTGTTTGATAAATTATTTGCTTTGTGGGGAAACATGCTTTTCAAGGTTAAGTTTTGAAAATAAAAAACACGTAATTGACTTATGCCGTGCTCGCCCAGATATTACTATAAACGTTAGTTCTATTAGTTATTCTGTGCTATAAATTACAAACGCCGCGATGGATATTTCAAACATTGTATTGTCGTTCAGTCGTTCTTTACGATAAATATCAATGGCTGACTGGCAGTTGTAAATTAAATAAAATGTGTTGTTTCCCGTGTTTACATTATAGTAGTTTATGGAATAAAGGGGGTTTTACCGATATTAATAATCTGACGAATTCATCAAAGAAACATTTCACAACTGAAAAACAAATAAGGAGTTGGTTAGCATTACATGAATTCGGTACTGGTAGTAAGATAGAATCACTTTTCGCATGAAGCTCATAAAAGAAAAGTAGATCGAAATAGGAATTTATTGAAACGGTTTATTGAAACCGTTATTTTGTTAGGTAAACAAGAAGTAGCTTTTCGTGGCCACGATGAAAGTCCGAATTCCCGATTTTTTTTTTGCTCCGGCTTACCTCTGTCATAAGTTCACCCTTCGCCACCCTTCGCCACTGTTCAATAATGATCCTTACCTCCAATACCTCCTCCTCCTCCTCTTAAATGAGTTTAAGTTTGTTTAGACGTAAACGCCTTGTAAAAAAAACATGATTACATTCGCAACGTTTTGCCCAGCAATGTCTCCTATTGAGATCTCGTGTAGTATTAGCACAAAAAACTGTAGACGTTGATATAACCTAATCTAAGCCATTTACGTATTTAAAAACTTGTGCATCGCTTTGTAAGACGTTGAAAAATTATCCTTAGACACTAGTTAAACCTATTTATTCTAGATTTTTCTTAGAAATGCATTCTTTGCGGTGTGATTCTCAAAAGAATGTATGAAATCTAGCGTTTGCTTTCCTTATACCGAACTTTTTTGAGTTAATTAAGCATTTTGACCGCCACGGACATTTCTTGACGTACTTTCGATGACACGATTTATTAAAATTATTTTATAATCAAATGTCAACTCTAATATTTTTTAGTTACGTACGAAAATGTTTATTTACATGTATATTTACTGTAGGAGGGCTTTTATTCAAATCAACTATGTTTATGTATGTAAGTTCATAATTTCATATATCCCTCCTTCCTATCTGTTAAACTGGTCATCAAAACTCGATAAATCAAGTGTTAACCCCTGAGTTTGTTTAGGTATTTCTTCTCAGGGGTAGTCAGATAGGAAATGTCGACTCCATCTAGCTTATTTTTTTATATGTAGTGTAAACGTGATTCTGATATCCTAATAACAGAAAATACAATTTCATTTCATTTAGAGCTGATCTTTCCACCGCCAGATAACTTTATCGCAGGAATAATTTTGAAATTTTGACAGTTGTTTCATACAAAAACTGTCAGACGTCAATTTTATTCCACGAATAAAAAATATCCGTCGACTGAAAAATCCGCCCATAATTAAAATGTGTCTTAAAAAAGTCCTTCAATTTAAAGTAATTTTGCAGTACATGGCGATCAAAAAAGTGAACACAATAATATGTTTAAACAATAATATAAAAATTTAGAACTATTTCTTCCAATTCTAGCTTCAATGAGCGCTTCAGTGCTCTGGCTGTCAATTTAATATTAATCACTCCGTTGCCAAGATACCTTGTAACGTATTTATATTAATGTAAGTTTTACGTTGCGTTATTGTTACGATAATCACTGCTTCCGTCAATCGTCTACTGTCACTTGAAATTCATGTTATTCTCCTCACAGCTGAAAAAGAATTAACATGATTTTATTATGTTTTTTTTTGTAATACAGGATGTATCAGAAAGGTATAGTCAAATTTGAAGGTGGTACATACCATCAAACTAAACCACTTTCTTTATGAGACCAACATCGTAATCGCAGAAAAAATATTGTCCTATACAAAACTCCAAAAAACCTACTCGACTCAAATTAAATGTATGGGACCGTTAATTATTTTTTCTCGACTGTATGCAGACAGCTATGCTGCTGGGGAGTGGGGAGTTTGCTGCATCACTTCTCAGCGAAAGCATTAAGAAATGGTGAAGGGCGGGCGTTTTGGGGGACTATCTTATGTAATTTTGACGTTCGAAAAGTGCTGATTTTCAGCCTAAATTGAATAAATGACTTATGATTTTGCGAGTCTCGAGAATAAAAGATGTATAATTGAAAGAAAGAAAAAAAAAATGCCACAAGGGTCACATTTAAACAAATCAAAATTAACCCCAAACTTGTTTAAAAAAAATTAATTACAAGAGAACAAATTGTCCTTTTGCTTCCATAACAAACTGTTAGTCCAGCCGCTAACCAGTCAGTCAATATTAGGAAAGGATGCGTGTGGTGAAGTTTACCTTGGAAGGCTCTAGTTTACCCAGAACGACATGATTCGAGAAAAATATTAGTATGATAGCGCAATAATAATTACCCACGTAATTCTGAAACTGAACATTTTACGATAAAATACAACCCTTGCCCTGTCTTGTCAAAGATAGATTTCAAACCAGCACAAATCATTAAGTCGTTCTTGAATATTTTTGAGTTTTGTATATAAAAGAGCTATGTATTCAACAATTACCTTAGTTTTTCGTCCAAGGGTTCCTAGGATGTTGTCCGGGTATCATATCTAGCAGATACTGCCTCTGTGCCTCAGCCACGCGTTGCATCTCGGCCGCCATGGCCGCGCCGCCGCCCGAGTTGGAGCCACCCTTACCGGCTGCAGGCAAACATAGCATGAGCAGAATTGATGCTCACAATAGGGGCTGGTGGGGTGGAGTCATAATTTATGGGAGTGATGAGGTAAAATTGTGCGAGTTTTTGAGGTTTCCGTAAAATGTAGTTTTCAAGCTCGTCACAGATGACGGTTTTTAGGTGTACTTTAATTTGCGTGTTGTTGTTTCTTAAACATAACTTAGTATTTACCATTGCGAGAGGAAAGATATCATAAGCAAAGTACTGACTGAAAATAAACTTTAAATTAAATATCGTTCAGTGTAAAAGAAAAATTTAAATAATAAAATTGAGTGTGAAAAAAAAAACAAATATTTGAGGGCAACTTAAAAAGCATTAAAAACAAAAAAAACTTATAATAAAGCCGTAAATTCATTGGAAATAAAAGTTGCAGAACATTGTTTCAGAAACATGTTTAAGAGCCATTTCACGTTTTCGCGCAAAAATATCTATGACTTTAGTCGCCTAATTTACCATCTTAGGTAAAACTCTGGCATTGTTGAATACATGTTAAAAAAAAGACTAATCTTTCGTATTGATACTTAATGTAACACATTTACAATAACTTATTTGTTTACTATGTAGTGATTAATCTCCCACAACTAGTTTACTGAAAAATCATCGCAGAGTCAATTTCAGACTCCTATATCTATCATTAACATTTATAAATTTCACTGAAAAAAATACATAAAGCATTAGGCGTATAATCTTGTCGACACATAATGTACTAGAATATCGATAATTAATAACAATAATTAGTAAAAAAGCAAAGTCTTAGGTCGATTTTTACGTTTCATATAGCTATTTTTTAGCTTGAATAAAGCGTAATAAGTAATTACAGTAAAAAGTAATTACATTTGAAAAATCATGTAAAAATAAACTATGTTCTTTTACTAAACTAATTCCAAAGTTTTATTAAAATCAATTAATTTAATCAGACATAATATAATTTTTAACATCACTCTAAATTACAATAAATTACGATGCATAAGCGGGCACCGATTAGTACGGCACGAGCGCCCATCGACGACGGACCTGTGCCATTTTTTCCGCGTCCTGATTTTCGAGCACATCTATCGTGAACGCATTGTTATACTACGACTACAACATTTTGATCCTCTTTTTATTTCTATAAATGATAGTAATTAATACTTGAGAATAATATGTAATTGTTTCCCTGTTTGTTTTATTTCTATTATATACTTTACATAACATACACACATCGACAGAATCTACGGATATATTATATTTCATCAAATATCTAAAAATCTATGATTTTTTTTTTGATATAGTAAATGGAAGAATGATAGGTTATTTTAAGGTATTTATTAAAAAAAATAAAAATACATTTCGTGTTTTTTTTGTTTTAAATATAGTTCTTATTTAGGTAGCGGTCTTCGAGCATGAAGACCGACTTCATGCAACTTCCTTCGCACGGTTTGGTCGTTTACCAGCAGCTGGTGGTCCTCCTGGAGCCTTTGTACTAGTTGCATCGCTGTGATATTGGGTTGTCTTCTGGCGGTCATTTGGAGACATCGATTCTATCTCTGCGTAGTAACACGATATCTACCCGTGTGCAATTCAGCCACATCCCCAGTACTGCGATAACGTGACCACAACCTAGATATCACGTTTTAGCTGGTGTGTAGGGCCTCAGCAACGATGCGTTGAATAGCACCATTTTCTAACATGCCCACGGCTCGTAACAACACATTTTATCTCGACTCAAATGACGACGTGACGTGACTCTCAAGGCTCACACGGCACGTTAAAATAAAAAAGAAAAACAATCTAATCCCTTTTCATTCATTAATATTAATAAAACAATTTTAATTTTTCTTAACGTAACGGATTATTAACAATTTTGCCGCCGTGTTGTTTTTTTTTTATTGACATCTTGAAAATTGAAAAAAAGAGGTTTCAATCTGTATATAAACTTTTTATGGAAACAAAAATAAATGTAAACTATAAATTCGTAAATAAAATTTAGGATTAAGGTATCCCTAGAGTCTGTGGATGTGTGTATATTTGTATTTTTTTTATTAGTATAAAAAGCTAAACACTGTTTGCGTTGCGTATGTGTGGTTAGCTACGCACACATACACGATGCTGCGATCTTTTACCTAAACTCGAGCGTTGAAATTTTGTTAAATGGCTCTTAATTGTTGCTAGCAACATGTTTTACACTCTAACTATACGAAATATTGCCCGCAACACTAAATGAAGTCGCTGTGCGTATAAGCTTATTTTTGCCCATCATAGAAATCAAAACTATCCTGTCAAACTACTAGAAGTTTTTATTTTCGTTCTCCTCACACCTTTCCTCAGTTTTTCATTACGTTTATCAGGCTATTAAGCGCATTCGGGTACTCTAAGCTTACTTATTACTTAATATGTCTACTGATAAACGTATTTAAAACATTGCTCCGTTTCTGTCAATCGTTTGAAGATGACAAAGACGAAATGATCTTTTAAATATAGCTCTAAACGCATTTAATTAATAAGCCTAAGGCCTATTTGCACCACAGCAAATAGACCTTAGGCTGATTGTAAACCAAGAGCCAAGCTAAATTAGTTTATCTCAGCTCGCATAGGTGAAGTAATTTTTCATTCTTGTGTACAGACCAAAAACTATAAACACAAGTATGAACTAAGTAAAATAAGTTAAGTTTTGACGAGTTATGTTTACAAAAAAATGACCTCAACTATGCGAGCTAAACTAAGCTAACCTAACTTAGCTCTTGGAACTTGCAATCGGCTTTAGTGTTACTGGCTCTTTGTTTACTTTACGTTTGTTACTTTACGTTACGTTGATTTAGGTTGTGTAAAAGATGTCTCCAGCAACATAAAATGATTTTTAGATTTACTTTAACAGATTTGTGCTATTTGTTTCCCATGAACATGTGGCCAAGGGCCGTCACACATCGGCGAGGCGCAACGCATTGTTGTTTTATTTCGACTTTACTATAAGGGTTATAAAGTTGACATTTCTTTGACAAAGAAAACCGAGCTTTACTGCGCTTCGCCAGGTTTGCGCCGGGCCTAAAAAGGTAAAGTTGCTTGTAAAAGTGTCGGTGCAATACGTACAACGCTTACCTAGCGCGGAGGCCTGCGCCATGGCCAGCTGGTACGTGTAGATGAGCGGAGAGAACTGCATCATGGCCGCCGCCGCCGCCGCCGGAGACATGCCCGACGTGCCGCCCGCGCCCGACAGGCCTGCGGGGACAACGGATGTGAAACACAAAGCCGCTTATGTTTTAGTGCCATGCTAATTTGTTACAAAAATAGAGTAAATTGTTGTAAACTCAAACGGAACTACTACCTCGCAAAAGTTGATGTTGCAGTGCCTGCATAGCGGCTGCGCTGTGTTGTTCAAACGCCATCTGAGCCGCCGCCGCCGCTGCCAGTTGCTGAAAAAAACAAAAATAGTTAAAGAAAATGTGCCGTTAGAAACCACAATAGTAAATATGTGAATGTAAATAGGCATAAGATTCCAATTACAGATGTTTGTTGATCGGCTTTTGACCGATTTCTAGAACGAAAATTGAAATTGAACGAAAAAATGCGATTGGCTGTTGATAATACATTCAACCAAGCACAGCAGGTATCGCGCGATTGACAATTTGTTAGTTAATTCTTGAGTTGATTTTTGTTCTAGAAACTGGCCGATAGTGTTATAGATAGAAACGTTACAAATCACAAGAGTAATAAATGACTTAGGGAAATTGACATAAGCTTTAAAATACAATGACGATTGATCGGCATAGTGATTTTCATACAATGATTAGGAGATATTCTTACCTGATGTTGCTTACTGCTGCTACTGTTTTGACTAGTGCTGCTTGATGATGAACCTGTAAATAAAATTGTCATAAGATGAAACATAATAATATTGAGCTTAAATGGATACTCCTTGCAATATGCAAACTTGCAACATAACATGCAGATAAATGAAGCTTCTCGTTTTCATTGGAAATATAAATTAAAAGGTTATTTATATAAAAGTATACCTTAATTTGGCTTTATAAGACGTGTAATACTCTTTTGTGACGTTTCATAAGTGCTCATGTAGGTTTATGTGAAATAAAATATTTTGTATTTACCTTTTCCTTTCTTGGCAGGCACTTCACTGGTTTCTCTGGAACGATCGGAATGGTGACTACGAAGCGACTCCGATGATGCCAAGGCTCTGTAGCAAAAACACAATATATTTTTTAGTATATTTGTATAACTCTGGCAATTTGTTAAAGGTTTTACGTTGGTGTTAATGTCATAACTCATTCTATTTTATACGGGGTGTAAAAAATCACCCTCCCTTCGCCAGCCGATGAAACACCCGTTTTGCTCATTGATTTCACTTCATTACTATGGCTCAACCCTGGCAAATGAAGAAACAAATAGCGAGCGAACTTATTTAACATTCGCCATTCACCTTTACAGTTAACCTCCCTCCCTTAGTTGCTCACTTTCGCTATTTAGAACCTCAACTGTCACTAATGAGACGTAATTACTTTTTCTATTATTACCGAACCTCATGTGCAAATTTTCATGCTTGTACCAGCCAGCGGTGTAGGCTGTACATTGTCTGTCAGTGAATGAACTTAGGATTTTTATTAAGTAGATAGTTACCGTGGCGCAGGCGGCGGCGCGGGTGTCTTGCTGGGCGCGGGAGATGACGTGGAGCCGCCGCGAGACGCACTGCGCGACACCGACATCTGTGCACACACACGTACATTATATTATGTGTGTATATGTATACTCGTTTACACAATGAGAGTTTGTAAACTTCTATTGACTTTTTCTTATATCATTTTATCGAAGGAAATTTAAAAAGTTGACACGTGTAAAGAGTTAATACATTCGCATCTGGAAAAGTGCGAAACGCGCCTCGCTTTTTTAAAATTGACAACAAAAGAAAAAAACACGTGTTGCGAGTGGTCACAGTTCGACAAAATCGTTGTATGTTTCTCGTATGACATATCGTATTCGAGTATTTGTTTCTCGTGAGTGCGACAACTCGCCTGGCGATTCTAGCCGCTCTAGGGCCTACAAACTCTCCTCGTGTAAACGAGGTTTTATTCTACAGTAACATACAAAACATTACACATACAGGCCACAACACAGTACATTATTAAATACAATGTTCTTACCAATACGTTGTTGCAGCAATAAAAATAAACTTATATCTTTTCACATTATAATAAGATTTATTAGTAGTACAACTTAGGCACTAAAAATCACTAAATGTATAAAACAACATCACACCTGTAATCCCCGAAGGGTTAGGCAGAGGTGTACCTGTAGTACACCCAAATTTCGCTAGTTATGTTTAAGCCCCATGTAATAGGGGGCGAGCCCATTGCCAACCACCGGTCACAAATCCAGACTCGGGGATCGAACCCAGGACTCTCGCTTAGAAGTGACCACAAGACCAACGTCCACAACAATAATGAATTGATGACGCTGGCAGCTCCTGAGCGCGACGACACCGTTACCTGCAGCGGGCGGTGCTGGTGCGCGTGCGCGGGCGGCGGCGCCTGGTGCGGCGCGGGCGGCGCGTGCGCGTGCGCATGCGCGGGCTGCGCGGGCGGCGGCGACGCGGCCGGCGCGGCCAGGCGGCGCTCGATCTCTTGCTCCTGTTGCAGTGCGCGCACGAACGCAGTCTTCAGGCGGGCCGTGTGCTCCGCCTAACGAGCACAGGTAATCATACCATCCAGGTATAAGCCCTAGTGAGCCTATAGTTCCACCGGATGACGGGTTTAAGGCTGACTTTTCACGGCGCGAGATATTACGGGTCGCACCACGCCTCTCTCAGCTTACGACTCACGAGAAGTGTAAGGGTCTGTCGCTTGAGAGTCAGCGCGACAGAGTAGCAAACTACTCGAGCATGTTATGTGCAGTCAAGTTTTGAGTGAAAATATGCGCGAGCATGCGAGCAAACACGTGTCACAGGGAACCTCCTGTTGCACTCTACTTTGAGCTCTATTCAAAGTGAATATTTAAGCATTTTACTGCTCGCTGACCCTGAGGCGGCATGGTCTGGCGCTAGTTACTCGTAAAAATCCGCTTGGTGCAACGACACGCGATATCAAGCGCCGTGGAAAGCGAAGGTAACAGACTTCTGAACAGAGGCGATTCAGACTAAAGTTCGACTATCGTTACGTGAAAATTGATGCTTATGAAATGATTTTATGGATTTTTGCATCTTTCTCACTAAAAACTAAATCTCCGCTTATAGCGGAAACCGTTCTTTTTTTTTGTCAATATGGATGCCCTCAGTCTAAATAAGACTCAATCGCCTCAGCCCTCAACCTAGTTCCCTCCACAAGCGAATTCTCATTCATCCTGTCGAACTGTAGACAACGCTACTTCTTATAGGACCTAGGTATATTTCACTATATTTCCAACACTGTAATAATTTAAGTGTCGAATGCTTCATAAAAATGGCGCGATTACATTTATTGCGTAATTGCGCAATAGGGTATTTGAGTAATATCAAAAATAAACTTGAATTAAAATAAAACTAACTTTTAAAGATGTTAAAGAAAAAACACGATTATTAAAAAAATAAATAAAAACTGTGCAAACATGAAGTTACACGCTTTGATAAAAAAATAAACTGAAAGCCGCGAAGTTACTATAGCGTTCAAATCGCTAATCGCAGACAGTAGTGCTGTCTCTTTCTAGCATAGACTTTGAAACGCTTGGAACATTTTTTGAGATATTAAACAATTTTTACTGTGACTTATCTTTATTCCACGGTTCTGAAAATTTAATTTTAAAAAATCGTGTCTAATACCCTATTACGCCTTGTCGTTCATCCGAATTCAGATGTCTATGGAATTCGAATGCGTGCATATTGCATATGGCATGCAAATTCGGGTAAACGGCCAAATGTAATTGCGCCAAAACGCTAATAGTGTTCTAGAACCTATAAGAATGTCACGTATTAAGTAGTAGGGGACTGGAAAAAATCATCAAATATTCTACCCGTCACCCTTTTATTTAGTATCCTATCCCACCACCACATTTGAAGCGTTGACCGTGATATTTTTTCAGTCTTTGTCCACATATAGGCAAATAAGGACTCCGCTTTGTGCTGAATTTCGCACGTGAATGGGAAAGTGTACGCGAAACGAGATGCATAGATGGCGCCATCAGCACAAGCAGTAAAAGAGTACCTAAAATAGATTATGGCGTAAAATATTTACTATGCTCTGACTTTTTATTTGCTATTCTAAAATGACAGCTGCCATCGACCTTTTTTGTCAACATGACATTCTTTAGTATATATTAGCTGCCATTTTGGTCTAGCTAACAAAAAATCAGAGTTCAGATATTTTGGATTCTTTTTAGTTAATTTTATTGTAAAATCGTACGGCCATTCATAAATTTCAGATTTAAAAATCTGTTCAGTAGTTTTTTTTTTCTAATCAAAAGGAAATTAATGGTCTGCTTTATTTGCAACTTTGTTTTCGTTTGCTGTTTATGCTGCTAGCGCTACTAGTGACATTTGGCAGTTTTTTCTCCCATTTGTCTGGGTTGGCCAATGTTTTGTAGTGTTTGTTTCTAGTGAAAGTTTTCTTATTTACATCAAAACCATGTGCTGTGTGTGAATCAACAAAATATGGCGACTGTCGAGATCGAAACCGACAGCAATGAGAAGCTTTTTCTTACTTCATAGGAATGCCCTTGGGGCATGGCAGTGCAGCTAGATTGTTCTGTCATTAAAATGTACAAAGCTCTATGTTAGGTACAAGGTTCTTTTGGCGCTCGAATGACGTTGACAGAGTGGCGCTGTTGGTTAATAGTTGTGCAATTGTTTTGTGAATATATTTTTTAAAAAATCAGGATGGTGGCGTTAGTTTGGCCACGTGCCACAATAGCTTTGTAGTGTTGTACAATACCATGTTTTTTAAGTTGGTTTAAACGCGGGATTTTAAGATCATCTAAAAATTTAAGGTCTTTTTAGTGCTATGCGGTTTAATATATTTTTATTTACATATGGCATCTCTTCAGCCAACTAAGGAGGTTATTTAAGTGCAACTGGATTGAAATTAACAGGGGGCGTCGCTGGTAAACATTATTTTGTAAAATGTATTTAAAAAACCGTTTTCTGCCTATCCGTATGGGTAAAAGGCGTGATTTTACATGTATGTATTCTAAAAGAAGATGGCAGCGTTAGTTCTTTTTTAGCCACACGTCAAAATAAGCTCGTACGCTGCGGGCAGTCCCGCCTGCGCCAACCAACCTTGAGCGCCCGCTTGACGTTCCCGGACACGCACAGCTCGCACAGGCGGCGCGCGCCGGGCGGCGCGGGCGCGGGCGCGAACGTGGCGTCGGGCCGGCGCGCGCCGCGCTCCCAGCGCCACACGGGCGTGAAGTCGCAGCCGCACTGCGCGCACAGCGCCGGCACGGACGAGCGCGGCATGCTGCGGGCACACGGGTCAGTCGGCCCAAGAGCTAACGGCGAAGGAAACTGGACCTTCTCTGCATTCTTTCATTTAGCATGCTATTTAACCTTTTTAAAACTGTTTACTTTACTCATTTCTTATTATCCATCCCGACAAATTATACTAAACGTGTAATTTTCTCCTTTCATGCCAACATTCATTAAAGGAGCACAGTCATAAAACATGACAGTGAGACGACACTTAACAGTAAAACTTCTAAAACCCCCATTCCAAATACTCACCGTGCTACTCACACATTTTATGACAAGTAGTTAGTTGTCATATAGTATTTTTGTTATGTATTTTATATGTTATAGTATTTTAAATTAATAATAACCCTATAGGTCCAAAGAACGCCTTTTGTTAACCACCAAAAATCAAATTATAAATGATATTCTTACCGGTCTTCAGCAGTGAGATAGTCCACGACGTGTTCCAGACCCACCAAATAAACGAAATCGGTGTTGCTGGGCGAAGGAATGAAGTTCATTTCTGGTGGGGGCGGTTTGGGTGGGGGGATCTGAAAACAAAAGTAATTATGTATAGGGTTAGCCGCAGTTGAACGCTTTGTCATGCGAATATATACGAAATTACACAAAATATCCTAAATATACAATCTAAGGGGGACGGATTTTTCAACGCGCTTTCCACATTTTTATATGTAATGGTGCCATATATGCAGGCCAAGCCTTCTTGCGCGTGCATATCCGCATGACAATAAAACACTAATTCTTACGCAGACGCGCGTATAGTTTCGACGCGGCGACATCCAAAATCATTGTTAACTTATAGGGTTATGCAAAATAGAAGGAACAATTCTTTCGACCAGTGTCGTATGTTTTCGTATAACGAACGAATTAAAAATGACAGCCAAGCATAAGAGCTTATCATGCCCTTTCACTCGCACTGTATTCCTGGCTTAAATGTGCGAGTAGGACGGCATTTTTAAGTTTTTATGGCACACAGGTTATACGATAAACATAGGGTTTTCATAGGATAAGTACTACATACCTGCAGTAAGGTCTTCTCGAGTTGTTTCCGTAGCGCCAGTTTAGCGGCGGCCTGGCGCTGTGCGGGGGTCTGTGTGTCCTCAGAGCTGCGGGAACTGGCCTGTAACACAAGTACAACGTTGGTATTATGGAGCTTTAGGTTTTGTTCTTGGGAAAAAAAAGCTGGATAGATAATTTGTTGCCGCTTTGTTGTAACTAGAAATGCTACCTTATCTGTCTGTGGTAGGCTTTTAGAGTGGTTGGTTAAAAAGTTTTGGCTTTCAGCGTATTTTACCTTCATTATCGGGGGCTCAATTTTCATAACAATTCATAAGGTTTCGTTACTTAAAAAATCGAATACAAACGTCTAGTCATAGTTCTGATCATTCAATCTTTACCGCCGATTGAGATCTTGCGCAAGTCTCGTCTGCGCAAACCAGTTTCGAGCTGATACGCCATAATCCCAGATACAATATAGCATAATCAGCCTGTAATGTTCCCACTGCTGGGAGACAGGCCTCGTCTCTGTGAGAAGGAGTGGGCCGTAATCCACCACGCGGGCCCAGTGCAGATTGGTAGACGTCACATGTCTTCGATATTTTTTTGTTCTAGGACGCTTTCCTCACGATGTTTTCCTTCACCGCTTTGAGAGCAGTGATGATGAAATTGTTTACACAAAGTAAAGCGCCTGCCTGAGTTCGAACCTACGACCTCCAACTCGTAAGTCGCGGCCTTTACCACTGGGCCACCACTACAGATACGATATGTTTTAGTGAAAAATTGAGCCCCTTTACAGAAATAATAAATAAACGAAAAATTAACTATAAATTAGTGAAATGACATCACATTTCCATACTCACTGCATCGCTGGTACTACTGGTCACCGACGAATTGTCCTGGGGTTGCTTGTAACGTACAATTTGTTATAAGAACTACTGTTAAACTAATCGAGATTACCTATATTAATCAATTGGCTAGCCTCTATACCACGCTTTTATTACCTTCACTTGTGGCTAACAATGTAAAAAATCTTAGAAGTTACTTTTTACCTACTTCTAATTGTCGTATCGAAATGAAACTTTGTATGTATATGTACTTCATATGACAATACTATAATTTGGTATCATGGAGCTGATCTGATGATGGAGCCAGGAGGTAGATAGTGGGACTCTTCAGTAGTAAAGCCCTCGAGCTTTTTTATTACTATGGCACAGCATTCACTAATAAACGAGTTTATCTATCTTTAACCTTCGCAGTTTCAAATCAAGCTTTAAAATATTGAAATATTTTTTCGAAAATTAAACAGAAATAAATTGTCGTCACATCAACAACAATTGTGTTGCTCCAATGATATTTTCCTTGATTTTTTCTAAACAAGACTTGCCATAATAGTATGTCCAACATGTAGGCTTTCATCTTTGACTGTGGCGATAACTACGCTTGTACGTAATAACTTTTGTCTTATATAAATAATATGCTAATAGTTAATACCTTGTTAGAGGATGCATGTTGGTTGGCCGGCGGTGGTGCCGGTGTGATTGTCACTGAAGGAGTTATGCTAGCCCCGCCGCTTGTTGATGACTGTGATACCAATAACAATGGAGAAGATTACAATATACTCAGTAGATTGGTCATCATTTGACAACCCATAAATATCGAAAACGTTGACTACAAAATCGAGAATAAGAATCTGGAAACCAGTAATTTTACATTTTAGCGACATTATTTTTTTGCGTAGGATAATAATTGTTGTCCATTCAAGTTTTCGCCTTACGTGATATTACGAAGTAATAATAAAGTGTCAAATTGTTGCAAAATTGCATTGATTACATCATCTAATCTAAACATATGGGATTATTAGATGATGTAATGTAATTTCGTAAGGTACGTAGTCTGTAATGCAGGCGACACACGTTACAATATACTTTCGCAAAATTGGACTTGCACAAGTATACATTAACGTGTGTGGGATGACTTAGAACAAGTATCCGAGCCATTCGGTGTCACGCAAACTTGTGCAAGTCTTAACTTTCGCAAGTATATCGTAACGTATATGGCTACCAAGATGTTCTGTAGCCTCTGCCTAAACCCACGAAAAAAGAGCGCGAGTTTATGTATGTTAGTAAATGACATACCTGTGAACGATACGGTCCGGGAGTAAGCGTTGCTCCGCCGGGTAAGCTTGAAGTGCGACGTGACGAGCTTGAAGAGTTAGATGGTGCCGTAGGGGTACTGCTGTTGGTCCGCTGAAATAAAAGAATATTATTCGTTTGAGATTCATCTCTGCGAAATCGATCGATTTGCGAAGTTAAGCGGTACTGTAAGCTGGTATGGTAGCTTACAGTATTAAGCATTCATTACTCACTAGGATTTTTTAAATAGAAGTCTCCAATTCTAACAACTGCTCTATTTTTATAGATGAACGTCTATTGATCCGCACCGGATTTTGATTTGTTTGTGTGAAGAAATGAACCGAGCGCTTGATTGTTGCGTGGTGACCCATGATTATGCTTTCTCTATATAAGAAGATGCCTTTGCTTTGCAGTGAGACAATAATAGGCTGGTATTATTACTGGTCATATAGTAAAATCAGCTCACCTTGCTCTGTTGATGCGCGGGTGGTGGAGCGGGTGTGACAGTAACTCCGGGCGGGACCACGCACCCACTACCGGCTAATGCTGTACCCGTCGTCGAGTCCTGACACAAATATACATAGATTAAAAACAGAGGAAATATAACAGTCATATAATGTAAATTATGGTAATAATGGAAATCGGCTCAAATATCAACTATCAGCTATGTTTTTTGACATGACTTTTTGACAAGTAAATTAAGGCTTTGAGAAATGGAGATTGCATCTTGGGACTTCAGTCTGTATGTCTAAGAGCCATCATCTGCCTAGCCTTTCCCCAAGTATGTTAGGGTCGGCTTCCAGTCTAACCGGAAGCAGCTGAATATCAGTATTTTACATGGAGCGACCGCCTATCTGACCTCCACAACCCAGTTATTGGGTAATACGATACCCCTTGGTAAGACTGGTTGTCAGACTTTCGGGCTTCTGACGATCTGTAACGACTGTCAAAGATCTAAAGACAGCCGGGACCAACGGCTGAACGTGCTTTCCGAGGCACGGAGGGGTCTTGGTATGTAAAGATGGTCACCCATCCACGGACCAACCGCGGCAAGCCTAGCTTAACCTGATCGATCGAATCGTGCGGCCGTTATTACTTAGCCACAAGCCTCTCTATGTTTAAGAAAGTATGTTCCTTTAATGCTTGGCAAAATATTCTTATTAAATAACACAGGCAACAAATATTAAATGCACAAAATCCGTTGGACATCCTTCAAAAGGAAAAGGTTAGCTCAGGTAACAATGTCCGCATAATTCGATAGTGGAAATCTCATTGCAATCCGTCCATAATAGCCAGAGATCATAATAATTTTGTAGTTTACCTTAGCAGGTGGTAAGCCAGTAGCCTGCTGTGACTGCCGCAGTTTCCTCAGCAGCACAAGCCGTGTTTCTTCGGCGCGTAGTTTCTCTCTAAGTGTGCGCAGACGACGCTCGCGCTCCCATATTTCAGCGCTTGATAGTTCCTGAACAGGAAATATGAATGTTAGAGGTGTCATATGCAGTACTGTCCTCTTATACCTAATGCTGTAATTTGAAAACTTATAATACCGCCCGATTCAAACTTTATGGCGGCTCGGACATGAGGCGAGTCGCTGTGCATAAACAAATTCATCTGTCAGCGGGGGTGAGGGGTGAAGTACTGTGCAGCGAGTTGCGCACTTCAGAGCCGCCGTAAAGCTTTAATTGAGCTGTATTTCCCCCCGTACGGTTGTATGCACACATAAGCACAATGTTTAACGTGCGTTACGACGCGATTCCACCAGTGTGCGACACTGTGTACGGTAGAAATGTTTATTTCGGTGGACTAACTCAAGTAAACATTTGCACAAATGTGCTGCACTGTACGCTTACTACAGTAACGTACAGCTTTGCTGGTGGAAACAGAGACTAACTGATCTACAGGTCAGTACGTACCCTGTTGGCAATCTGCACAAAATGGGCTGACACACAATTTCGGTGGAAATGCGCCTTTACATTGCGCACTAAAGTGATTTTTACACCCTATATAATTCGTATTAGTATGATTTTACTTATACTCACCCTATGCCCAGCTATAGGCAGCGGCGGTTCATTCTCGTCCTCTTCCGAGTCCTCGTCGTCTCGCGGGTCGCGCGGCGACTCCGGCGCCGGCGCCGGCAGCGTGCTCGGTGTTATTGACACGTTCACACCGCCCGAGTTTAGTTTACTGCTTACATCTGTTAAGATATTACTGTCTGAAGATTGCCGGATCGAAAGAGATGTAAGTTATGGGAGGAAGCCTTTGCCCAGCAGTAGAATTATGCAGGCTAAGAGTACCTACCCAGTAACTAGCTATCTGAAGATAATGTAATCTGTGCAGGTTACAGGTGTGGTATAGGGGAAATATAATTCTTCTTTAACAGTAGTACAACCTAACGGCTTTCTTTTATATAAATAGTGATTACTGGTATATTATTAATAATCTTAATTTCTGCTCAAGCTATTAAACCATATTTTAGAATAGAATATTATCTATTGTTGCTACAGCGCTCTTATTGCGTAAGTTCAGTTACAATCTGCACCCTAATTGCGTAACACACGATCAATCGGAATCTGAATCATTTTGAAGCAAATTGCTAATCCATTGCTTCATAAGTTCGAAAATGTTGTCTGATCAACACGTAAATAACGCAATGAATGTTGGTGAACTGTCAAAATGAAACCGATTCCGATTGATCGTGTGTTACGCAATTCAGGTGCGGAATCATTTTGAAAGATATTGCTAATCCATTGCTTCATATATTCGATAAATTTGTCTGCTCAACAACGTAAATAACGCAATGAATGTTGTTGAATTGTCGAAATGAAAGCCATTGCTACTGTTAGTGTGTTACGCAATTACCCAGCAGTTTTTTTTTTTTTTAATAACGTTGGTCAAAATTAAGAAAAGTGTCTGCAAAAAAAATACAGTCGAGATTTGAGAACCTTCTTTGTGAAGTCGGATAATAATCTACCATGGATAAACATAAAATGAATTTCTAGTGAAACTTTTCACTCTTTGTCATTCATGCATCTAGTATTATCTTGATTCACTTAATTTATATTTATTTGGAGTTTTCCTGTGCGGTATCTTATAAAGGGCGAGTTCCGTACTTAGTAAGCATGAATACCATAGTTATCTATTGATGAAAGAAACATTGAACAACATATGACTAATATTTTACTAGTATCAAATAAAACACGCCGTTCATTAGACTAAAGTATAGGCATGTATTGTTTAAGAATCTGTTTGTTCATTGATAACATGTGTTAAACTGTTTGTTTAGCTTAAGCACATATTTGTTTTATAATGTGACTTATTATAATATAATACACTAGTTAAACTAGGCAAGAGTCGTAAAAAAACTGGGTCAATGGATATCTTCATGTCCTTGATTAGCATTTTTGTAATTAGCCGTAATTCATTTTATGTAGGCAGCTAAAACCATGCATAAGAACAGAATTCGAGTGTAAATATGACACATCGAGCTTTAGAAAGAGACTGTCATACAGGTATGAGTAACAGATATATGGCAATTCTAAACCGAACTTTTCCTAAAACTTGACGTTAGTAAGGGCCCATACAGGGTCAAATTAAATTAGCTAGCGAAATTCCGCAGACATAATGGGTAAACACGATAAAAGAAAATAAATGGTTTTTTTTTGGGGTTCTACAACCTCTGATTATCTTGTTACTTGAAGTATGAGTTGAGAAAATCTGTTTTCTTTTGCTATATCGTATTGAGATATCGATACCCATCACGTCTGTGAAGTTTACACAATCAAAAGCTGATTTTTAAACTGAAGGCCAATTCTCGTAATTTTAAACGTTCAAAATCTAGTCGCAGTCTCATCTCGGCGAAATTAGAAGAATTTCTTGAAAGATTAAAACTGAGATCAGACTGTGAACGTTCTTAAAATTACGAGAATTGATATTTCAAGTGACAACACTAATTACGGTCGGTGACCACACCACAAAAAAAGTCGTCAGTTATTTCTTTTTTGTTTTATCGTGTTTAGAAATTGATACCAACACGTTCGCAGAGTTTCGCTAGCTAATTTAATTTGACCCTGTATATGTAGTGATGTAGGCTTGAGAAAACCTTTCCTTTTTAGATGTGACAGAAATGTACTGCATTAAATCGCGATAGTGACGATATCGATGCCACAGAGATAACAATATCGTGTTGAGGGAGACTACTTACAACGAATAAGTTTATACAATTTTTTTATTTTTGCTATGGTGTCCAAGAGACAGGCTGTGCCTAGTTTGGGACCAACAATACCTCCTTATTGTAATTTTGAATTATGAAATAAACGATCTTTACTTTTTACTTTTATACTGGAGAGACTCGACAGCACTCAAGCACCTTAAAAATGCCAGGAGCATGCCCTCAGACATATATATATTTTTTTAATTATTAAAATTAAAATTTTTATAACTTCAGTAAGCCATTGGCGCCGATTCCCTTGTTCACAAATTAAACTAAATTTAAGTTCAGTACATCTTTTACTTTCTATTTCATTAAGAAAAGGACAGAAGATAAATATCAGTTTAGTCCTGTCAAATTAGTCGGCGCCTGACGTAAATTAACGTATTTTTCGTCGATATGTTTTTAATCACGCCTAAACTGCTTATAGAGTATCTTAATTGCGTAATTATTTTTCATAATCATCGTGATGCCTAATTCGAGCTGGGCACTAGGGCAGGACAGGCACTGAGAGAAGGCCTGTTTCCGAGCAGCGGAAACATTATAGGCTAAATATGGCACGGCAACTGACTTAATTCAGTTAGTTTTAAAACCATATGTGGTTAACTGAAAGATTGTGGCGCCACTTCTTCCCAGCTAAAACACACAAATGGTGGAAAGGCGAACGTTTTGAGGGACTGTCTTATGTAATTTTGAAGTACAAAAAGTGCTGATTCTCCGCCTAAAGTGAAAAAATTATTTTGATAGAAAAAGGTAAAGAAGAATATCGGTAGCACATACCGAGAGGAGCACACTTCGGAGCAGCGCCTCTAGATAACTTCCCTTCACGTCGCATCTGGTCGTGACGCATATTAAGAAGAAGTTCTTTAAAACCTGTCAGTTTTGGAAAGAGATTCATGCTTTTATAATCAAGAACTTAAGACCGAAGGACCATTGACTAAACCGTCTGCGTTTAATATAGTCATTATAATAAGGGCCGGCGCAAATCAGGGAAAAAGCAGTTGTAATTGCACTGCCAAACAAATATCAACAATACGTGCTTTAAAATAATTACGAAAATAAATAATCTGACTCCATCGCACCTCTGTCCGCTTTGATGCGGTCGCGGGCCAATGCCGTTTATTTATTTTCAACTTTATTTCAACAAACGCAAGGTCGATATTTGTTTGTAAGTGATAACCACGCTTCGCCAATTTTGCGAGGGTCCGTAAGCAACAAAAAAGCAATAGGGCCACAGGCAGGTTGTCTCGTTCCTTTTCTGAAAGTTTGTTCTAGCTACGCCTGTGAATGCTTGTACTTCAATTCATAATCTCAGATCACTTACATGCCAGTTACACTATGTATCTACTTTAGAGTCATGTATTCTGAGTTGATTTTTGAGTGACTGTTTGTAACAAAAAGGTTCTAAAACAAAGGTTGCAATGGAATTTGAATTTTGTCATGACATGGAGTTTGTTGTTCCAAAAATGGATAATTATCTGAGATTCTGAATTCAAGTTGAAAGCTGACTTACCGGTAAAAGGCGCAGGGGTCGGCATAGACGGCTTGCGATGCGGCGGCGCGGCCGGCAGTAATACGATATCCGGGCTCTCTGCATAGCTACGCTGTTCAGATCGAGGGCGAAGCACCCGCTTGCCACTGGAGCCCTACACATTAAGCTTGTTATAGTTTGAGTAAAAAAGAAAGGACAGAAAGAAAAAACTGTAGTATTTAATTAAATAGATAGAAAAGGTGCATGAAACACTAATGAATGAAACAAATAAATAAATCATACATTCTGTTTTAAGTAAGTAAATAAATAACTACAAGATGTGTTACTTCATACAAAAAGAAAAAAAAATCAGCTATTAAAAAATCTTAAATAGGTATTAAATCTTTAACCCAAAGATGATCATATTGATCATACACAACATGGAACGGAATTAATGCACGCCACCAAACATCACAATTAGAATATTAAGTTATACTTATAACCATAATATTTACTGAATTTTTACTATTATGTTTAAAACATTGTTTATTTATTTGTTAATACTGAAATGTGGTCACATTACAAATTTGGGCACGCGCACAGCCGCACGCTTGTAAGGAACTAGCCTACAGTGTACCGCCGTACACTGCGCAAAAACGCTGCGCGCTGTGCTGCGGAAGTGTGACAGTAATTTACGAAATTTTAATTATTTTTTAAGATAATAAAACTATCTGTATTAAAAATGACAGAAGTCGATTCGTAATAATGTGCATTCATTCAGTAACACATTGTATAAGGTCCAGAAAATGAGTAGAGGAATCCTCCTATGGCCTGATCACCCAATATGTTGGCCAACAATGGTGATTATGGAAACTACCATTCTTGTAACAATACTGTGTGATGTAGTATAGATATAAATAAACTAATTTGTACTAATAAGGTATCAAGCAATCTACTCACAATCCTGAGCTGTTGTACCTGAGTAACATTTTACAATTTGAGTTTACTCCTTAAATGTCACACCTCAGACGCTAAGCAGCCAGGCTTTTTATTAGACTAGTGTGATCATCATACCATCATAGGGTCTATTCATCATCATCATCTGCCTAGCCTTTACTTAAACATGTTGGGGTCGGCTTCCTGTCTAACCGGAAGCAGCTGAATACCAGTATTTTGCATAGAGTGAATATTATCTTTATTGGGCTTAATTATTTGTGCTGTACTGTTTTTGAGGTGAATTTCTTAGATAGAATCATGGCTTGCATTAAGGTTCAAGACCCCAGCTTGCATATTATAATAAAAGCTTGGTTATTTATTTATTTAATACTTTAAGCACAAAAATGTACAGAGCTGGACTTAAGGCATAATATTCTACCAGTCAACCTTTAGGTGATGCAGAGACAAACAGGGGTGGGTGCTAATGTGAAAATTGAGAAATAAACAGATGGTTCTAGTTATTCTAGGAGCATTTCATAGAGTGGGTAATTTAGTTAAACTTGCACCATGTAATACATTGAAATATCCTGATACCCACTAGTTCGCTGTTCACTTATGTGAAAGGTTTCACATAAGTGGACAGCGAACAGTACTTCCTGCCACATAATAAAATGTCTGGTTATCAATTTTATTGAAATGGTTGTCCCTACACATTGATGTTTTACTACAAATATGTACATTGAAAGAGAAACCTCATATAGTATTAAAAGGCTTGAAAGATGACGATCACAATATTTAGCTAATCTGATACATACAGTAACACAGTATTAACATAGATTCAAATTTTATTTATGTTTGAAATTGCCGTTATTTCAAGTTAAACAAATATCAGCTTTATTTCAATGAAAATTAAGTTGATTTCAGAGTGACTAGCACTATTGAAAAAGTTGTAAAAATGCTTGAAGTTGTAGCGTAAACTGAACTTTATTTTGTAGGAGTTAAATTTCTTTTTCCATACACTCATATTTGTTTACATTTTTGGGGAATATATCGCTAATTCAGATTAGAGTATTTGTCTCGATACCGTGAGCCTGGCTGCATAGTATTAATTAAAATTAACTGTCTTATACACACAAACATCTTAAGTAAATATAATACTTTAACTACTCAGTAAAACAATGAGTTCAATTACAAAGTAGATTAGGTATAGATCATGTGATTAAGAAATTAGTCACATCATTAACATCAATTTTAATTCAAATTCCTTGATTAGATTTATATACAGATGATTTGATGGAAACTTTGATTTTATTATGTTATAACTTTTAGATTTTTGTTCCAAGTACTTACCCTGTCAATCTTTTTGTTGAAAGCAAAAAGAAAATAAAGACAGTTAGTTCAATGTTTCATAGTATCAGATTATATTCTAATAAAATCAAGCTATTGTATGTACATTTTAAATTGTGAAGAATTAACATTTTGCTTATTCAAGTAGGTAATTTAAACATTATTAATTTCATAATCATTACTTCCTCATAATGAGAAATCTCTGGCCATTAATAATAATAAACTCCAATGCTGTTAGCAACTCTTCCTTATGCAAAGCAAAACATAACTAAAATTATCTATGATTTGACCTCCAGCGGAGATTGGTGTATGAGATATGAACAAAGGTATGTCATACAATAGGCAACTAGAGAAAGTGATGAAATGTGTACCAGTGACAATTTTCTTTACTTTTTCAGTGATTGCTGGCTGGTTTAGATTCTAATGATGTTGAATTCGATATTTATCATTTTACTCACATGTGGTGGAGGTTGAGCAGGCGTTATAGTAAGCCCACTGGCCGTCAAAGCCCTCAGCTCACTCAGCTCAGGTGGCAATGCCCTGCATTATGAAAAAAATTACATAATTCCACAATATTACAAAATGTAAACAAAAATACAAAATACAATAATAAAATCACCTGACGCTCAGGTCGACCGCCGAATCGTCTACGTCCATTGTGGTTTAGTCACTACTGTAACAATTACGTATCACAATTAAGCACGAATTATTTAAGACAGCAATCAATATAAACAATACATATTATTTTATGCACTAACTTGCACAATCACAGTTTTGAGTCGACAAAAGGTTGAACAATATGTTCGACAATTGATTATGTCGACATTACAATGAAATTGGTAATCATTTAAATCGATTTTTTGTCCAAATGTAATGCACACGCACGCATCACCGGGATGACAATTGACAAGACAACGGTCAATGGGCGCGAGTATCAAGATCCAGTGTTAATTTTAATAAAATATACCTAATTCTTAACACCGGGAACTAGTCACATAACTTCTTTGTAAATAAATTGCTATTTGAATGTTTTTCCGCAAGATAAACGAATTACAATTTCCACTCTTGCAGTCACAACAGAATTTCACTCGCAGCCATTGATGACAGATAATACAGAAAATTAATAAAAAACATAAATAGTTACACCACAGATGTAGCATAGTCGAGTAATCGATTTCACGACATCCGCTAAGCGAAATCCTAAATGAGGCTACTTAAAATCTTTCCACAGAGTTTAACTCTTCTAAAGTATAGCCTATTTCGTAACCCATACTAAATATAACCCAGTTTCCACCACAGATTTCCAGAGAGCGAGGATTTGGCTGGGTGCAGTCTATGCAGGGTAGGGTAAGGAGAACTGTCTCTGCTATGAAAAAGTGTCGTCAAATTCCGTTAAATTAGGGTGGCACCACAGTAGCAACAATATGTTTTCCATGAATGCAAACTGAAGCTTCACAATCAAAACAACTCATATTGCGTACAGTTTTTCTCGATGTAGATTTCTCCCAAAGAACTTGGTACACAGAATAGGTGCCCCTAAATGGTTTTAATTTTATGGGAATTAAGCTGTCTCTAAATAAGATAGATATATTTTTCTATTCCCTCTTTCTATTTTTTTTTTCACAATTATATTAAAGTTGTCATTTTCTATATAAGTTTTAATCAAATCGTAAAATTGTTCAAAACACTCTATATCTTTCCCAAAAGTTACCATACGGTCCGTAGTCTTTTTTAGAGTTGCTCTATCTCCATTTGAGGGGCAATTCTCGTAATTTTAAGACCGTTCACAGTCTGATCCATTCCTATCTCAATGGTGTGATCCCAGTCTCAATCTGTCAAAAAATACTTCTAATTTCCCTACATTTTGCTAAGTTTTTGCCATATTTGTTTGTCGCTGAGATGAAACTGCGACTAGATTTTGAACGTTTTAAATTACGAGAATTGGCCTTCAGGAGCCGCACCTTTTCCGTTTCCGGATTCTGAATAATTTCATGTTACTCTTTTTAGCTGTGAGAAGTCTTTACAAAGATGAGTAATTATAATTAAACTAAATATATGCTTGTTTCTGTTTTATGAAGATGGTGAATCTGACAAAAAAATGGATAGGTCAATAAAGGGGCTTAGATTTAATACCTCTTTTATCAATGGTATCTAGTGGGCCCACACGGCTGGAGCATCATGCCGCAAACAATTGCATAGTGTGCACAACTTAATGTGTAACAATTACTTAAATTTGGAGTAATTTGTCCAGTAGAAAAACAGCTGTGAGTGTAAATAACAGCGGAATGTAAAGACAGTTGTTGCCTACTGGCCCCGAAATAAAATGACTGAATTTCTATTCCATACTTTAGGGAATCATTTTTCGAAAAATCAAAGTGTACACATGCTTCGTGTATATTCTATCCTATTTATCCTCTATGGCAATGGTGCCGTGTCAGATGTGATAATATGAGAAGAAAAAAACGTGCGGAGAAAAAAAAACTAATTCTAAATCCAATACTAGTTCATAAATAATACTTTGAATTTAATGTGAAACTTGTGGACGAGTATTACATTGTAGGTACATTTACATGTATAGTTTCATGTAAGTACCTTGAAACAAACGAATAAAAAATATGGTTAATTATATTACTAAATATATTAAAGGGGTAAAACCAATGCTTGGGTGTAACATTAGGCTGTATTGCGTGATAATAAGTACCTTTCCGCTTGCTTAAATTTTGCCACTGCACTGCACCTGCCATGAGGTTAGCAAGCTCTTTTTTGGAAGGCTCAGCAAATCTTAGCCCTGACATTCAAAATGTTTAAGGTCAACGGTTTGGGACGTAACAGCATCCTTAACAAGAGCATCGAGTTTCTCCCCTCCCGTCTCTTACTGGACATAATTATTGAAAACAAACTTAGCGCAGGACAATGACGCACATTTTTTGAACACGAATTTTTTATTTATTAACTTAGGTAATTTTATCAAGAATATGAAGATTGATTATATATTGAATAAACAGCACTCAACAGCAAATAGCTCCATGAAGTCACAATTTTGCGTATGCTTATTTATTATATATATATATTAGGCTACACCATCCATTAACCTAATAATTACATTACTTTCACCAAGTATCAAAATTATTTATTCCTACTGTACTCAGTGTAATCTCATGCAGTTTGTTTTAATTTGCCGTGCTTTTTTTAGCCAAAATCTAGGAGTGGGTTTGAGCTGGGGGCCTATCTGCTTTATAATAAGTGTGTGGTCAAGGGAGAGTGAGGTTAAAGTCGCTGCGTGTGTGTCTAGCATAAGGCCTTGAATTTATTGCCAATGGAATGAACAACTAATCTGTTACCTACCTAAATGTCAATGTCAAATAGAATTTGACAGTGACAGTCTGTCATTTCTGATTTGCATGTCGCTGTCAGCTCTGTGTTTACAAAATCGTCGAGCACGCGTGAATTGTTTCGGCATTGTGCTCTATCAACAAAATGCCAGGGCCAGATATGTTATCAAGTCAAGGGCTTCGCCTTGACGGCCGAAGACCTAACGAACTTCGTCGTATTCAGTGCAAACTCGGTGTTTTTACTCAGCCCGATGGAAGTGCGTATTTGGAACAAGGAAACACCAAAGTCTTGGCTGCAGTTTACGGTCCTCACCAGGCAAGTTCAAATATTTTTACTAAGCTCTTATAACGTCGAATACCAGACTAAATAGGCACTTAAACTCTAGAGAGTTTATTTGTTTACAAAGTGCTGTTCAAACATAGCAGAAATATAATATAATCAAATTGGTTTTCATGCTACCGAACGTTGAACCTGCATACACCATATCCATCCTATAGCATCTAAATACAATTTTGCGGATTGCTTTAATATAATAATAATTTGTTTCAGGCTTCAAAATCAAAATGCTTACAAGACAGTGTTGTAGTCAACTGCCAGTACAGCATGGCTACATTCTCCACAGGTAATGTTGTTTTCCACGTATCGGCAAGCGTAGCGTGGGATGCCCCCCAGCTAGATGGACGGACAGCCTAAAGAAGGTGGCTGGGGTAGACTGGATGCAGAAGGTGGGGGACAGAGTGTTGTAGCGCAGTCTGGGAGAGGCCTAAGTCCAGCTGTGGACTACGATAGGCTGAGTTGATTGATTGAAACTTGTTTTCACCTTATTTCACATCACCTTTAATACAAACTTTTTGTTTAGAAATAACTTGTTTAACACTTGGTACCACTCATTTTCGCTTCATACAACATTCCACATAACTAATAGAAAAAAGTTTGAATGAATATTTAAAACTGGGAGGGTGATAATTGATTCAGCCTTGGAGGTCAGTGGAATGAAATCCATATAAATGAACAAGTATCAAAAACCACTGAATAGAATAACTACAGATTGAAAACACAACAGAAGTTGTCTTACGTCCACATAACAATGATCAGAATAATTATGAATTACTAAAGCATACAATGCACTAAGAGTCTATGACATACACTTCGACTCATCCATAGTCTGAAAACAATAGGTTCCCAAATAATAGCATCTTTTTGATGTTTTGTATTATTACATGACATCATGATAAAAGTTCAAGAGTCATCATAGAAGTTTTTAATAGAGCTGACTGGTGACTGGAACAGTGGTGGCTCAGTGGGATGAATTTGACTCTGCTCCATAATATTCCATATAATACTATACATATATATATTCCATTTTATTTTCAGATGACTATGCTTCTATACAAACTAGGTATTTTTTGCATTACTGCCACTGAGCATGGACACGCTTCGGCCTTGCTAGAGGAGGCACTTTCGATTCAAACCAAGTGTGTCACTGTTTACTTGCACTATGATAGAAATGACAGGTCATTCGCTTCGTAGGCTTTGAATGATAAGATGGTATAAATGGTGCGCTTAACGCACACTACGAATTTTATAATTACTGCCGTCTGTAGTCGCAGGCGCAGCGATTCTGTGCTCTGTGGAAATAATGCACAAAATACCTAGAGCAAAGTCACTAAGGTTTATTCAAATTTATATTTTTTCCAACTTTGCTATAGTGGTAATTAGGTTGATATAAGTTACTAGCACTATTGAAAAAGTTATTAAAATGTTTGAAGCTGTAGCGTAAACTGAACTTTATTGAGTAAGAATTATAGTCACTTTTTCCAAAAACTCATACTTGTTTACATGTTTGGCAACTAAATCGTGAATGCAGATTAGTTTGTATAGAAGCTGTCAGAAACATTAATGTCACAAACAAAATTTGAATTGCGACATATTCACCAAAAATATTAAACAAATATGAGTTTATGGAAAAATAACTTTAATTCCTACACAATAAAGTTCAGTTTACGCTACAACTTCAAACATTTTTATAACTTTTTCAATAGTGCTAGTCACTCTGAAATCAACGTAACAACTTCCATTTAAATCAAGCTGATATTTGTTTCACTTGAAATAACGTCAATTTGAAACATAAGTAAAATTTGAATATAGTACAGGCTTTTGTATGTTGTTTTAGGTGAAAGGAAAAACCGTCCGCGCGGCGATCGCAAGTCACAAGAGATGTCCATGCACTTAAGACAGGCACTCATGGCCGCTATTAAAACAGAGCTGTATCCTCGCTCACAGATTGACATCTATGTTGAAGTATTACAGGTGAGAACTCCTTTTTTTGTTAGATGAATTATTAGATCAGCCTATAGGTAACTTAAGGTGGGACGCCGATAGGCTAGGTGGAGCGACGTCAGGCTAGGTGGAGCGACAATCTTCGCCGGATGGCTGGTAGCAGCTGGATGAGAGTTGCCGAAAATCGAGTTGAATGGCGTGCAATAGGAGAGGCCTATGTCCAGCAGTGGACTGCTATAGGCTGATGATGATAGGTAACTGACCCACTGCGGAGCTAAAAGACCTATACAGCAGGAACAAGCATTGTTTGGTTTGGCACATCACAGCGGGGTCAAGCACTCATTAGTGTAGCTTACTGCATATTGTACAAGACAACGACATTACACAGATGTTGTATTGAAAGAAGTTATGGCAATGGCCATGTCCACAGAGAGGTGGCCTGAAGCCCAGCAGCAGTGAGAGCATTACTTATAGGCTGATTGTGTGGCAATGGTCAGAAACAACACAGCCTTGCCTTTGATCTCTAGTGTATGCTTCTGCTATGAGAACTCTTACTTTTAGTCATCATGTGCAGCTCATGCTGTGGTGAAAGAAATAAACAGACATCAAGGTTGCTAGCTTGCTTCATACCCAATGCTCATATGCTACACTGTATTTTCATTTTAAAATTCTATTGCAAACCTTCAACAAATTCCTTATCACCAGGCAGACGGCGGCGCGTACTGTACAAGCGTGAATGCAGCGACTCTAGCGCTGATCGACGCCGGCATTCCAATCAAGGCGTACGTGATCGCTTGTTCCGCGTCCTTGGCGTGGAAGGACGGTGAACCGGAGCCTTTAGTGGATGTAAGCCATGTTGAAGAAGCGGCTGGAGGGGTCGTTTTGACTGTCGCTAGTTTACCAAGTACTGGTAAGTTGAGATAGTATGATCTATGCCTGGTTGACTCAATAGAGTAAACTAGGAATAAAAACTGAAAAAACCGAGCAAGTCACATGAACATTAGTAAGACGCAGATAGTTCCACAAAATAACCATTATATTTGGCCAGCTTAGGTCATCGAGCCAGCCTGAACTGTTACTTGTCACCTATAAATGGTTCTATGGGAGCATGAAGAGCATTTGTAACTATAGGGGCCGGCGCCGGCACGGCAAGGGATTTTATGAGACTAATAGAAAATATAACTTAAAATTATTATAATAAAATTGAAATTTCATCGGCAGCAATGTTGCCGCGGTATCCTTAGGCATGCCGCGACGGTGTGTTCCTCTGTGGCCGGACCACAGTTTAGTACTCAGATGCTATAGTTCGAAATAATACCTACCTTAAGTCTACTTTCATCGGAATATATATATATATTTAGTACCTCAAGAGATATCTTTTTAATTAACAATTAATGTGGTCCGGCTGCCAGGCAGTGCTCTCTGGCTGCGCCACCTAAAATTAAATGGAGTATAATAAACTATTAATAAATCAATATCCCGAAAAAAACTACCTAAAGAGTACCTTGCCTACGACAAATATGGTCCAATAAAACCCTTTAGTTAAGAAGTTATTGGTCGTAGAGTGTGGTCCGGCTGGAAGGTATACTCTGCAGCAAGTCAATTTTGCAATATTTAATATTAACTATCCATAAATCAATTTAAATAATAGTACCTTTTCTCTACTCTTCGTTGATACTTTTTTCTCTCAAGAAACTATTCATTTTGATTAATTAATCTTTAAAGTATGTGGCGCGGCTAGGGAGGATTACTTTCAGCAAATATAACGAAATATGCTTTATTTCTTTATGCCAACGAAAACTGCATAATAAGTACTTTATAAAAATACCTGGACTTCATCTATAAACTTTATTTTTATTACCAACAATGATTTTGAAAAAGGTGCACTTTTTGGTTTTTGTTTAACTATCTACCTAAGAATAGGTAGTTAATTTGACGAAGTAAGTGAAAATTTTGGTTTAAAATAAACAATAAGTATACGAAAAACAAATATATATTTTCATAATCAAATATAAACAATAAAAAATTGTTAATACAATGGTTTTATAAATTGCGGAACTTAGTATAAATTTAAACGCCTTCCAATATTTTGTAAGCCATTTGTATTACAAGTTAATAGATTAAGCGTTACATTGTTAACAGAATGTGCGGGCATTATTACAATAGTTTACGTACGGGGGTAGTTTGTTATTATTTTATTATCAAAGCTTGTATATATTTTTACTTCAGTAGTTTGTTCCTACTATTTTGTATCGGCCATTATAACAGCGAAAATGAGTGAAAACAAGAAAAAACGCGGAAAAGTGCTATCAGTTTCCCTTGATGAACAAAAATCTGAGTTCGTGAAATATGAAGAACAACTTAAAGATAAAGATTTGCTGCCACCACCATCAAGTAAGATTTTTCTTGACATTCGCAAAAACTTATCGTGTCGAATGAGCGTGAAAGCTTTCTTTAAAAAAGAATTTTGGTTATTTCTTCAATAATACAATGAAACAGAGTTCTTCTCCAGAATATGATGATAATTTGACGTCTGAAGACTTAGATTCACCAAAGTCTTCTGTACAAGATAACTATGCCGTTGAGAATTTTGAAATATCGTTATCCGATTGGCAAAATATAAGACCAGTCACTAGCTATTGTTCGCGAACAGATAAAGATAGACCATCAGTAACGCGGCACAAGAAGACAGTTTTACCTCAACATAAGTGGACAAACGTTATGAGTGAGATTTTATGGAAGGAAACAAGGCGAGAATGTACTTGGATATTTAAACGCAGTTCAGCTGTTGAATATAATATTCGATTCAGTGGATATTGTAAGCAATGTGGAGCTAAAATTAGAGCAGAATCAACAGAAGCGTCAGAAACTCATGCTAAAATCAAATGTATTATTGAGGTAGGTGATTTAAATATTGTGCATGATCCAAAGATTAAAAATAAATTGACTAAAAAGAAAAAAGAAGAGCTGTCTGAAAAACTGATTAATGAACATGCGATCGTAATTCGGAACAAAATAGTAAACAAAGTCATGAACGAAGATGACACCTATGAGCCACCATTTGTACCATCATTAAAGACATTGCAGAATATCAGGCAACGATCTAAACAAGAAGCTTATTTGGACAAGAATGTTGTACTTTCATTATGGATTATGGGTAGTACTTTATACAAGAATGTGATTCGATTATTTTGTGTTTTGCCTTTCATTTTATATTATTGGACGGATCTACAAGAAAAATATTATTGTCATCTTGTCAATTGTAATAAAAGAATAAAGCTCAGTATTGACGCTACAGGGTCAATATTTAAAAAAATAATACCTCCTAGAGATCCTGCACAAATATATGTGGGTAAGCACATTTTTCTTTACGTGGCAGTATTACAAACAGGAAATTCTTGTGTACCGGTAACTCAAATGATAACTGATTTGCATACGTTAGAAAATATATACAAATGGCTCAAACAATAGATAGGCACCAAGAAAACTCCTGATGAAGTAGTTTGCGATGATTCGGCAGCATTAGCTGGAGCAATCATTAAAGCTTTTACAGACTTTGAATCTACCAAAGATTATATTGCACATTGCTTTGATGTCCTAATGAAAAAAGAAAAAATAAAAACAAATCATTGCCTTATTCGCTTGGATACATCGCATTTTGTGAAAACACTTTATAATTACCAATGTTTCAAATACGTTGATGAAAGGGTTATGAAATTTTATATAAAATATATTTGCAAAATCAAAGATCGTTCAGCGAAATCAAATTGATAATGGAAAATCTTATTGTTATTGCACTTAATAGATACACAGGAAAAGATTCTAACGGCCATCCTACGTCATGTAACCAAAGCTTACAGGAGTTGCTACAGACAGACACAGATAATACAAATAGAAAAGACGAAGATGATGATGAGGTCAGGGTGAATGAGGAAGTAAATACAATTATTAACGACCTGCTCAACTCAGAAGAAATTGAAAATGTTACCTCAGACTTTAGGAAAGAATTTACCATGAAAGTTGACAAAGTTTCACTTGAATTGCAATTATCTGAGATAAAAACGATATATGAAAATTTATATTACTTACCTGATTTTATTAATACCTTCAAGAGGCTAATGTCTAGATTGCCAATTTGGTCAAATGTGATGTTGTCATTTGTTTGTACAGAAAATGTGTCATCAACCAGTTCAGACGTGGAAAGTTATTTCAAAAATATTAAAACACTTTTGAAAAGTCCCAACGACAGACTACGGGTGGACGAATTCCTAATGAAGCACCATGAATATATATCAGGGGATTTAAAGAACAAATTCAGTGATGGTATTCGTGAACAGAAAGCAAAGGCTACTGAAAAAGCTAAAGTTGAGTCAAGTGACTTTTCGCAAGAATCTGTCATGTCTGATGAACCCATCCTTCTAGAGAACTGGCGAGGCCTGACTTTAGGAAAACAGGAAAAACTAAAGCGAGAGATGCGGTCCAAAAATAAGTCAGTCGATGTTTTGGTAAATGGAAGTAGTAGTTCAACTGGTATTAAAGGCTTAGTTGTAGAAAATACTTGCGCCTTCGATTGTCTGGTGCAATCTTTAGCAGTTGCTTATATAGATAGAATGAACATCCTCAAACTAATAGAAACAAAAACATCCGGTTTTATGACGCTTATCAAGTCTCTTGCTAATAAAGATCCCATAAATTTATACAGCATACGAGCCAATATTATAAACAAATATTATTTTGACAAAACAATCACAAATGTCTTGACGATCATGAATTGTATGACGAATATTACTTTTGTTTTAGACAAAATTTTATTAAAAGATATTCCTATAGTTATATCGGAAAAACGATGCACAAATACACAATGCAGTCAGAACGACTCCACATCTCAACGAGTATGTTCGTACATGCCACCGAATGAACTAATTTTGTCTGATAAAAGCATTTCAGCCCTTGAAGAATCGGCTCAAACAATGTTAGAGATTGATTGTTAGAATTGACTTGCTGCAGAGTATACCTTCCAGCCGGACCATACTCTACGACCAATAACTCCTTAACTAAAGGGGTTTATTGGACCATATTTGTCGTAGGCAAGGTACTCTTTAGGTAGTTTTTTTTCGGGATATTGATTTATTAATAGTTCATTATACTCCATTTAATTTGAGGTGGCGCGGCCAGAGAGCACTGCTTGGCAGCCGGACCACATTAATTGTTAATTAAAAAGATATCTCTTGAGGTACTAAATATATATATATATATATATATATTCCGATGAAAGTAGACTTAAGGTAGGTATTATTTTGAACTATAGCATCTGAGTACTAAACTGTGGTCCGGCCACAGAGGAACACACGCCGCGACGTCCTTCGGCATCATCATTGAAATTTCAATTTTATTATCATACATTTATGTTATAATTCTATTCGTCGCATAAAAATCCCTTGCCGTGCCGTGCCGCCAGTGGGCGCCGGCCCTAAGATGGAGAACAATTTATTATGCACACGGTCAGTGTGTCCCATCGTCTGTGTTCCCTTCCACGTAATTATAACCCGTCAGCGTTCAAAACAAGCGAGCGAATAGTCGTCTTCTGGGCTTGCTTGTTCCATCATAGACCTCATCCATCGCTTTCCACCAGGTGAAAACGAGGTCAAGCACTGACCAATTTTGCAATAAAAAAAAATTGAAATCTAGATAGGAACTGCATTTCACTCAAATTGTTTATTTTTGTTACAGGAGCCATTGGACTGATAGAAATGTCCCACAGACTACACATGGATTATTTTGAGACAGTCTTGAGTCGAGCTATGCAGGGATGTAAGGATATAGAAGTAAGTTGACAATGACAAGTCACCCACCCCAGTCCACACAAAACACATACATGTGGAAAAATCAGCCGCATACCCAGATGGCAGGAGATACCTCCTTCCATCTGGGTATGCGGCGATTTAGTTAGATGTCACCAAACGTGCCATAAACGAATTGAAAATGGCGGCGTAAATATTGCCATTGTAGATTCAAAACTTAGGCCGCCATTTTTAATTAATTTGTTTATTGGCACCAGTTACATACTATAATTATTTTATTTCGACGCAGTTATAAAGCTGCATCCAGGCTTTGTGGTTCCATCTCAATACACCATTCTGACGTTAATATATTTTCAGGTAATTCTAGACAAAGCAGTAAGGGAACATTTAGCTGAAGCCTGGTCGAAGTCAACTGATGATGTGATTACTATTTAAAATAAATATTATTGTTTTAAGTTTTGTGTTCAATTGTTCCTTTTACATAATGGATAGTTTGGAAGCCAGGTGATCCAACTGACATTTTGGCCAAAATTGACTTATGTGCATTTTGGCATTTATAATGGTTTCTTAACCCTTCGTATTCCCAGAACATGGATCCACGCGAGACACAATGGCTTTTTAATTGTTTCTGTAATTATTCAACTATTCATTATTTAATTCAACTGGTTAAAAGCCGAAATTAAAAGCACAACTCAATTTTGACCAAAGTTAGTAGGATCAATTGGCTTTCAAGTAGTTCCAAGCTATCCATATTAACTTTCCCAGCACATAGTGTGTTGTACTCGTAATGTATTATTACTTACTACTAAAACATACAAAATAAAAGAACCAAAATAGACTTACATATTTATTAGAGATCTGAACAAAATAAGAAATTAAATTATATGTACAGTCTATGTTAAAACTAACTAAATTAGAGGTAAGTTAATAGGTACACACTTTTTCCATTACTTTGCTTATTGTATGGTAAACAAAAAAAACTTATTTATCGAAACGTTCTATGGCAAAAGAAAAAGTGACGTAATTGAGTCAGCAAAAAATTGTTACAGCAATAGCCAGCATAACTAAGGCAAAATGAAATAAACAAAAAAATAAATATATCTTTTTAAATATCGGATGTAAATATCAGTCCATCCGTTCCTGTGATTGCACACACGAAATAAATAAAATGTATCTTTGAATAAATAAAACAAGTACTATATTGTACTCAATAAGTCCGCATTGTACAAAATCCACAATATTGCACTCGCAAGGACTAATCAAAATAAATATTGCTTCGTTTGAAGCCTTTGTTAAAACCGCTAATTTATTATTATTTTAAAAATGTATAAAAGTTTTTTTTTTCGTCTTTACCGCGTAACATAATTGCAACATTTTAAAATAACTCGACCGTATAAAATATGCGTATATGACATTGCGAACAACAATGTACAGGTAAGGCCAAAATATTATTATGGGATATAATTTATATCTTATTACACTGAGTTGCTAAGGCACTCATCTACATTACCATCTATATATAAAAAAAAAAATCTTTATGCGTAAGCAAAAGGGGAAAAAAGTGGGCGCTTGAAAAAAAAATGTCCATCGCGTTACATGCAAAACAAATATCTCTCAATTCCAAAGGAGACTTAAAACTAATTGTATAATACGAATAAATGTTTTGTCACATCTCTATGGCTCCGATGTATAAGCTTTCGAATTAGCGACGAAATGATTCCAGAAAAACCAACGCAGTGAAAGGATAGTTACGAATATAGGTCTCCTATATACCCCGTCGATTCCAAGTGAACAAATTGATGAAGACGTAGTATGTTTTTCCGTTAACACATTTGGTCGTAAATCAATGTGATGCCTTTTACCTTCAGCGACCCTAAATTGACAAAAAATTGCACTTACAAAATTGCACATTCCTTATCAGCAAAGATGCGTCGTTTGACTTACATCTGCAAATTGCCTTAAAATATATGTTTTTTAAATTGCAAATAATAAATTGCACAGATTAGGAGACTCTTATCTCTAGAAATTAGTTTTTACTGTGCCATAATGTGACGCACGACCGTATATATAATTGGTCTGAAGCTGTTTTCCTAAGCAAATGTCTAAGAAGAAAGACAGCTGTATGCATCCTCAGAAAACCAATTCTAATGTTCCGTTCCCTAATCCGTGATAAATAAATAACAGGCCTAACACCAAAGCTGCCGGTCATACAAGCGAAGACTTTGAATATTTCTGCATAAACACTTGACAAATTCGAGTGCGAACTACTTCAAATTCTTTAGTATTAATTGTGTGATAAAATATGTGCATGATAATGGCTCTATGAGAACTTTTACCTATGCAAGGGATGTATTTATGCTATTTTGATGACACTCGGGCGTAAATATGTCATAGAAGTTAAGAATGTGTCACACAAGCATTATAATTGACACGCTGTGGACGCTTGATGCTTGTACAACTTTGTACTTAATGACTCTGGTAACCAAGCCTATTATTCAAAGACTCTGGTGTTAGGCCTTTAACAAATTTTGATAAAAATAGACGTCCTCTTGGCGTCGCTAACCCGAGAGCTGCTTAGTATACTTAACGACAGCTATGGTAGAAAATACTAAGCTTTAATATAAGTGTAAATTGTGAAGTTGAACGCATATTTAGTTGGCAGCCACGGGTTCTGGCGCTGCCGGTACTACTTTTTGACTAGAATCACCCACCGCCGCCGCATCTGTGGAATGAAAAATAGCATGATTACTGATCACTATCGCTTAGTCGTCAATCTCTTGCCCTTATCACAACTTATCTGGGGTCGGCGCAACATGACTGGTTGTCATACTTTCGGGTTTCTGACGACCCGTAACGACTGTCAAAGATACACGAATGATGCCAGGACCCAGTTTATCGTGCTCTGCAAGGCACGGAGGGGTCTCAGTATGTAAAGATGGTCACTCATTCATAGACCGACAGCGGCAAGCGTACCTTAACCTGATCGATTGACCCGTGCGGCTGTTATTACTTAGCCACGAGCCCCAATAGATAGGTAATAACTCTGTTAATACTGACCACTGCTAGTCTTGTTGGGTGAGTTGTGTGGCGAGCTGTTCTGCGACTCGCTGGTGCTGCCTTCAGCCTCACCGGTCTCGCCAGCCGACGATGCAGCCTGGAATACATACAGTACAGTTTATTAATCAAATGAAGACAGTCTATTACGATAGTTATGATGTGAGATGTATGAAATTAGCTTGACCAACAATATTGTAATCAACAGCATTATCAATATGGTTTTTTGGTGACCGTTACCTAGAATAAGTTTATTACATAATGTTATCTTATATTCTCATGTAAGTGGCTGTTTTGTCTACAAACCTAACCCGGCGTGCAATTAAAAAAGGTCTCTGTCCAGTTATGATCTGCTATAATCTGCGTGGTACTTTCATACATACTATTAATATCAATGGCTTTAATTTTCACAATTCAACAACATTAATTGCGTTATTTACGTTGTTAAGCAGACCAATTTTTCGAGCATATGAAGTAATATCCTTAATCAAAATCATTCTGATTGTGATAGATAGTGTGTTACGCAATTAGGGTGCTAAGATGGCAATGATATTTCTACTGCGCTCTCCTTGTGCTGACACAAATGTAAATAAAAATAAGTTATTACAAACTTGCAACCCATCTTTACAGCTCACGGTTTTTACGACTGTCTGTATTGTCCACATAAACCTTCTGGAATAAATTCTCTAAATGATGCTGAAATCCGCATCAAAATCTGTTAGTAGAACAACGCGGTGTATGTAGATATAGATAACTTACCCTATTCCTATTCCTTGGAATTCTTGGTTTTGGTCCCTTCGGCTCCTTGGTGGGGTCGAAGTGGCAGTCAAATATCTCAATCAGTTCTTTTATGTCTTCCTCCTTAGCGGACACGGTCAGCGATGACATTTGCTTCTCCAAGCCTAAAGAAATAATTTGAGTAAATTCATATAATCCATCATGGGTCCTTAGAAAACTAGTATCAGAATGTCAGCTAGTGTATAAATAAAATTAATTGCGCAAAAATGACGGTTTTTAAAGTTATTGAAATGACCCTTCTTTAACCAGCCGTTTCACGAAATATTCAGGCACGGAGGGCATCTAGTCTATACCAATGGATATTGTATTACCCAGTAACTGGGTTTTAGAGGTCATATTAGGCAGTCGCTCCATGTAAAATCAGTATTTTAGTCTAGTAGTAGTAGTCTTCCAATCTAACCAGATACAGCTGAATACCAGTGTATTCAGCTGTATCTGGTTAGACTGGAAGCCGACCCCGAAACCGCTAGGCAGATGATGAGGTTAACTAGTCAGATTGGTAGACGAACCCGGGGGGTGTGAGGTTCGGCTCCCCCACACTAGTCAAGAAAAAGGCTTGTCAGATAACTTACCAACAAGCTTCTGTTCCATCCAAGCCTCCCTCAGCTGGTCGTACAGTAGCCCGGCGTCGGCCAACAGACGCCGCAGCTGTGTGACGCGTTTGCGCTCAGGCCGCGCAGAGCGAAGCAGTGGAGCGAATACTGGACGGAACGTGTTCTGTCTGAGATCGAGAAGAAATAGGTTAGGTCAGGTATTCTATTCACATAATAACAGCCCCATTTGCATTGGGAAAGAAGTTAAACACCAACACCACCAACCACCAACTGCTGGGACATAGGTCTCCACTCTATGAGAGGGACTGGAGCACAATCCACCACGAGGACCTGTGCGGGTTGGCGTATGTCACATGTCTTTTTGGTTCTAGGATATGCCGGTTTCATTACCACTGGGCCACCACTGCTCGCAAAAATATTTGGTTTTAATCGAACATCAACGACAACTCCTAAAAACATTGTTGTGTAACGTTGTTTCCTAGTGAATTTAGTTCCAGGAGCATAAAACATTTCTCTGAAACCATGTTAGACAACTTTGTTTCCAATGATTTTTTAAATTTTATTTATAGCTTTATTAATACAATTTAATATTTGTTTATTGATGGCAACTGGGCCCAATCGTTAGTAACATTGTTCTTAAAAATTATTGTTAGTAAAATCCATTTTCAGTTATTGCCCAAAATTTATACATTACTTCATAGTTCCTTAATTTGTGTATAATAATGTTTGTGTGTGTGTTTAAAAATTGTGTTAGTTATCTACGTAAGGACCGCCTTTAGCAATAAAAGCCTCCATCATTTGTCCTATCTCTAGCAACTCTACTCTATAACTTCCTAGCCGTTTTAGTGTTGTCATCGGTTCATCTCTTGTGTGGCCTGTCCTTTCCAATGAATACAGGTCTTAAAAAAATAATTATGTAAGCTCACCTCTCCAGCAGTTTTTTAAGACTAGCGAGCGCCTCGAGCTCGGTGTGCACGGGGCGGGCCCACGCGCGCGCTGTCTCTACCATGTCCTTGCTGGCGGAGGCACCTTCGCCGCCAGCTCCTACTTCCTGCTGTTCCCCTGGTAACGAGAAGAGAAGGTTATTCATTTTGTTTAACAAAAATAATGTCTGTCGAAAATCTCACCAGTTTTCTACGAAATAAATATAAGTCGCATCTCCCTCCCAGCCACAAGATCCCAAGTGTTGTGTAGTAAACTCATTTCCGAAAAAAATTACTGGCAACATCGAAGCCAAGTAGAAGTGACAAAATTTTATAAAATGCTACTAGCGATCCATTCCGGCTTGGTACTGGTGCAATTTACATCTGAAGACGGTATTCTGTTCATGACAAACACGTTGTGCACACATTCTAAGCTAACCTAACAAAAAAGTACTAGGCTTGCAAGAATTAAAAATAGTATTTCAATACATATTTACATAATATTGTAGTCATAGTCAATATTATGTCCATCTGGAATAATGTACCTTTCAAAAGATGAAATAATTTTTCAAATAAGAGCCGTGGTTCCGAAGATTACCCTCAAGGTATATATAAACTCACAAAATTCGCTCTCTCTCTTCATTATATTAGTATAAAAGGTAGGGTTTGTCGAGGAAACATCATGAAGCTAATATACTTAGATCAAGGCAAGATGTTTGTGCTGCAATGTTAGCACTAGAAAAAAGTCGTCTATGGGCGAGATATTGCTAAGGCATAATTTTGTTACTACTGGGAACAAGCTTTTGAGATCAACACCCATTCCCTTTTGAGATTAGACCTCACAGGCGAAGTGAAATGTTACACGAGTCATCAATCAGAAGTCAACGAAACAAGGATAGCGACACATATTTTATGCATATATTTATAACAATTAAGGAAAACTAATAACAATAGGCTTTGATGATAACTCAATATTGAAAAAGTACCAAGTAGTACCTATTATGTACAGTACAGTACCTCCTCTCAGTACCTTTGTACAGGGTCAAAATAAAATAACCATTCTAAATGTCTAACATGTATGTATATGTACTTCCAATTTTATTTTCCTCCTTATATTTTGTCCCTATAGGATTACAGATAACAGTTTGTTTAAAACGACATTTTTTTTAAAATTTGATTTAATATATTTGATTAAGTAAAAGGGATACTTGTGGAACATATGGCGTGTCTCTATCGATCAGTGAACAGCTATATTCTGATGATGATGACTTGATGAGAGATCTCTAATCTCTTACCCTGTACAAGTTGCTCAACAATCCTGTAGGCAGCGTCGAGCGAAAATCGCGCCAACACACGCGGGGACACAGATTTTACTGTGGCCTTGCATTTGTGAGTTAAATGATTGCTATATGATGTGAATGAGGTCTTTTACCCTGTGCAAGATGCTCAACAATCCTGTAGGCAGCGGTGGCCCGTTCGAGCGCGCTGTCCACGGAGAGTGAGTCAGCGTCGAGCAACACTCGCGCCAGCACACGCAGGGACACAGACTTTACTGTGGCCTTGCATTTGTCTGCGGCGAGAGCATAACTGTCCGCAAATCCGGCTACTATTGACTTGAAGCGGTCGAGAAGCTTGTACCTGTGAAAAAGGATAGAATTCATCAGTATAATATAAACCTATAGCAAAGGATAGAATTTATGAGCATAAATTTGTTTTATCGTCTCGAGACGAATTGCTTATGAAAACTCTAGTCTTGGTAAAAATATTAGACCAGAAAAACAAGTTTATATTGAGAAGACGGAAAGACAAGAGAGGGTTTGTGACTTTTCTCATAATATGGTATTCCTAGTGCAGACACCAGTCTCTCACAAACTAGTTTCTAAGCTTGTCTCGATACCTTTGTTTGTGAAGAGAAAATCAATTATTTGAATTTGAATTTTTCATAGTATTTCTCAGATAATCCCAGCGAAAATCTCCTTTACCAGGATCTTTCGGAAAAAAGTATTTTATTTTATTTTCCTGGGATATCTTAGCGAGTCAGCAAGAGCATAGCGAGACTGACTGCCCAAAGTTCACCGAGCGTACATGTAAGCATCGCACGATACTTAGCTACCTGAATTCGTAGACTTGTACCTACTAATTCAGTTTTCAGTACGTAGACACCCGAATTCAGTCTACGACTTGATAATGGACAATTTTGACATCATCCTATGTATTTATTTGGTTTCCATACATCGCTATGAGCCGACATCTCGGTGTTCAGTTCTCTCAGGAGTTTCAAGTAAATACCAATAATCATACTCGTGGAATTCAGCACCTCTTCCCTCTTTTAGTTTGTTTATTTAGTTTTATTATGTCTCATTAAAATACTCCACACATCAAATCACGTCACAAATTTTACATTTTTTAAACAACTTCGACAGTATTAACACAAATAATAACTAAATATTTCAGTGTATAATTAAGATAGACAAGAGCGTTGTGTACTCTCTCTTTAATATCAGAACTAATAAACGCCATCTGTCATCGCTATCAAAACACGACATTTAATGGTGCCCTCTATCAACACTGGTGAGTTTTGAACGACTTGTAAGTACGTACATAAACACGCGTACTTTCAATATCGAGCTCTGTGCGCAATGCGCATGCTGATTGCTGCTAGGATGACCCAAAGATGTCGTTACAGGCGATCAGTTTTGTTCAGAAGATGGAATATTGTAATACTTCTGTTAACTTTATACATAGTTTAGTTATGAAATTAATTTTTCATTGATTTCTGATGAACTCCGAAACTATCAAATAATCTAAAGTCAAGTTCTCGCGACACTTCTACGAAGTTCGGCGCGCTTAATCCTACAGACTTTTTTTACCTCTTAGGTAGTAGGCAGGGTAAATAATATACACGATTTTAGATATGTTCCTACACTAAGTAGCAACATAATTATCTGCCGAAATGATGCGACGGGAAGATCGACGTGTTTACGCCTGCCATGTTTTTCAAATTAGCCGACTACGGATACCAGGACGAAAATGATTCCCATCATTTTCTTTGAAAACGCACGCTGATATTCCTCCGCATAATTTTCCGCAGATGACGCGCTACGCTAAGGCATAATGTAGAATCAACAAGATCACTTACCTAGTGAGAGCTTCAAGCAGCATGGTGGGGCTAAGACGACGGGGCTCATGGTAGATGAGGATCACGCTGCCATCGCCCTTCTCTTTCTCCAGCCAGTCCAGGAAGTCCGACAGGGCCGATATCTCTGACTTTGTTTTCAATATCTGTAGGGAAAAGTTGAGTTTCAAGGATATGTCAAGTTTGCAGATAAGACAGGTCGACTCAAGTTTCCTCAAAAGACCATCTCGGACATTAGTCATCATATGGCGTGGCCAAGATTATTTGTCTGGACTTTAAAAAAAACTGACCTCCGAGTTTGTTTCGGCCTTACTTCTAAGAGTAGTCGGTTAGGAAACACCGAACTCTAGTTTTAAAACAATGTTACTGTGAAAGACTAATTTTTTTTAACAATTTACCAAAAATAAGTATCGTTTATCAGTTTTGCACTGATTTAAATTTGAGCAGAATTAGCAACAAAGTTGGAAATAAATGAAAAACAAAATACTTTTCATAATTTAGATTTGGAACAAGTCTCATGCAACAATATTATTTTGTACTATGAATAAGCAGTGCATTTAGATACGTAACGTGGACTAGCTACGCCCCCTTCCCTTGGTTAAGGTATTTAGTGAAGTTCAGTGATAGACGCGCCATCTAGCTTCACACATTCAACAGTGTGTCCTACAGAGGCTGGGTGCATCGCGCGCACTTAAAACAAATAGTGGCGCTGCGTCACTATGTTGTGGATATCTTTCTCGATAAAATGCTACATTATCACATTATCCATGTCAGCAAGAGGTTTAAGAGAATAGTACATGTAGTGAAAAGAACAGCCAATCAACAAGTCGCGAGCCTAGTTAACTGCCAAAGATGCGCCGGACGTCCTAATGTAATATATTTTTTCTCCTAAAATGATAACAACATCTTACCTTATGAGTATTAGTGTCTTTGAGCATACGGTAGCGTCCCACAGTGACCACGCGGACGTTATGACGGCGGCGCGCGCCCGGGTTGAGGTCGCCGTAGGGCATTATGTACTGGGAGTAGGACTGCTTCGGAGTGTATGCAGCTATCTGGCATATCTGAAACAATTGAAACATGTTTGTCTTATAAAAACTCGAAATTGCAGTGGAAAAGCATGGTTTCTGTCTTTAGAAGGTTGTATTAAGCTTCGTAATTATACATATTAATATTATAAATACGAAAGTAACTCTGTAAGTCGCGAGTCTATTTCACGCCTTAACGGATTTTGAAGAAATTTTGCCCACAGGTGGACCATGACCTGGGCCATGTCAAAGGATAATATATATTTTTTTGTAATCTCTGGGATTATTTCCCAACTCATCGCGGGCGAGGCCGCGGGCAAAAGCTATTGATACACAAATGTTGCAGTAAGTTAATTAAGTTAAATTAAGTTTTGAGCGACAAAATGTACATAAAACCATGTAGTTGCAACTTTTGTTTATTTCTGAACTACTCGATGGATTGACACCCATGTGTATAAAACATTTGATATATATTAATTGCACTCATAGGAAGCTGAGGCAAATCGCTAGTTCGTAAACAGAGGCCTCTACCTTGCCTTATGAGCGTAACAAGCTAGTGTTACAGTACGAACATTAAATAACTCATACATCGCCGTTCCAGTGTTGCCATCTACACATTTTGTATGGCAATTGTAAAGAGCGCCGTGTGAGACCCTTTCGGACTAGACCGGTACACTCCCAGTCTTCTAAATGGCGCCACCGTGCATTTCCTAACAAAGTATCAAGGCCAAAAACATCAAAATAATTATGAGTCACAGAAAAAGTTTTTGTGCAGTTTTGAAGCAGACATACTGGCGATCATTTTGGTGTCATCATTGTGAATTCATGACCATTCAAGTTACAGACTTTTATACAAAAAAATGCAGGCTTGAATGTACATATTTGTCTGGTTCGAAATACGCTAGAAAAATGTATAGAAATGGTTGGAGGGAAATACGTTTAATATAATGTTAGGTACAGATAAATGTATAAGTTGGTGCTAGGTATTCAGATACGACAAGGTGGCTTTGATATATTATAACTGTGTAAGTTCAGGTTACCGGGGCGGGGGGTCTGTAGAAAAAAAAAACCTGAGAAATATCTTAAATTAATATCTAAAATTTGCAAAGCAGACCTACATTACTTAGAAAAACTTAAAATCATTTTTTCTGAGCTGAAAAAAAAAACATTTAATTTTTTGACGCTATTCGTTAGAGTCAATAATAAGGAAAAATTCTGCCTGAAAACTGTGCCTAAAATGCCGTATAATATGGCCTTTTCAGCGCCTGTAACCGTAACAGCGTTGCAAAATAACATAAAAAGTATATAATTTTCAAAAAGTGAAATTTACACCCAACTAAGAGTTTAGTAGAAAAATTGGGGAAAAAAAAATGCATAAAGCCAGTGGTATGGTTAGAACTGGCTTCCACAGGCTACCAAAATGCCCTGTGAAAGCCGTTCTGCCACACTGCCTTTCGATAGATAGCCGAATAATTTGGGTCCGCTTTCGTCTAGATACGCTATTTGTAAAATAAACATCGAAAGATATTATTGTGCTAAGTTTTAGGTATATATTTTTTTATAAAATCTAGGATTTTGTAAGATGGAACGTACATGTAAAACTAGCATGAATGTAGAACAAAAATAAAAGTCACTGATTATTTGAGTAATACAAAATATCGATACATTTATCGACTTTTCAAGCAGACTCTACTGTTTAAAAAAAAGCAGTTTTAGTATCTTGTAATCAGGAAGGTTTATTGCCATTAATCGACTATGATCCTGATCTACTGGCTGCTACAAAACGATTGTCAAATAATGATAAAATTTAATGATGAAAATATCGATATTATTTATATCGACTTTTCATGCTAACCGTTCAAGTTGAAAAAAAATAGTTTTTCTCTTGTAAGTAATAAAGATGACCTATTGCGATTTATAGGACAGAATTCTGATTAAAAAAAACTATTAAGTATTTATAAGCCTCAACAAAGTCGGTAATACAATAGGAACTCCTCTAATTTTGCGGATATCAATGACCTGCTGTTAAAAAAATGTCTTTTGAAAATACTACACGTCGCTGTTACTTATATATAACATTTCGCTATTTAATCGCAACGTGCATACCAAATTTCAAAACGATACCAGTAACTGTTGAGGAGTTGCCTCTTAAGGAGACGATCCTCGCAGCATCAGAACATCTTTACCAAATAAAAATATTGTCATCGGAAAGAGACGAGTATACGAAGTTTTAACTGAATAGCGCAAGAGGAAGTAGTCCAAAATAAACGATCAACAAGTGATACCAAATAAAAGCTTGATACCAAAGAAAAGTGCTTCGTCAAAAGCGTGGTGCGGAGGTTTGAAGCGCAACAGGCTCGTAATAATTCAATACGGAAATGTAATCGCACTATGAAATAAAGAAAAGTCATTTATTTCTTAACAAAATACATTGTTCTGAAATTATTAGCGATGATAAATCCTATCCTCCTTCCTACTAATATTATAAACGCGAAAGTTAGTGATGATGGATGTTTGTTACTCTTTCACACAAAAACTACTGAACGGATTTTGATGAAACTTTACTGTAAGATAGCTTATACCTACATCAGAATAACACAAAGGATACTTTTTATCGCAATATTCCCACGGGATCAATACGTATGCGGGTGAAACCGCGTGGCGCTACTAGTAAAATAATAAAACACAAAAGAACAGCAAAAAAAAAAACAAATAACGTAATGTAAATAAAAGTTACTGTAACACGCCGGCTCTTTCGTCTAAAAGTATAGGTAAAAGCGATGATATACGAGGTGTCGTTTTGCATCCTCGTCAAATTCAAGGAGGTAACTATGCTTACTGATTCTCGACACGAATCAATAATAAAATAAGTAGGTTTTCTTTTTCAAATTTTCGGAAATCGGCATGTGTGGAACACGCATTTTAAAACGCGGCCTGTAACCGCACTGTAACTGCCCTTTTACACACACATAAAAACGCGGCCGCTTATACGATACCATAACGCGATTCTGCTCTTTGAAAGTGGTTTCTGAAATACTGTCAAGCTTAAATAACTAAAAAAACAAGTATGTATTCATTAAATACCAGGGATCGTAATTTTATTTGATTATTTGTCTTTCATAACAGCCTCCTGAAATTTGACGAGGATGCAAAACAACAGCTTATAGATTTAAAAAAAATATTAACTCATCAATCTTACTACCTTGTCTACAAAATAAGATCAGAGAAAAAATAAAGTACAAAGATACGGCTAATTTGGAAAGAAACCTCAGAGATGAAATGAAAGACCAAAGAACCTCAGAGTGACCTCTAATTTTGTTTCGGTGTTTCTTCTCAGAGTAGGCGGAGAAATCGCTGAATTTATCTGTAGTTTTTAAAATATAATTGACGTGTACGTGTTACTATAAACCTAATAACAGAAACTATCAGGAATCATTTATCATTCAGAAGTCAAACTACTTCAACGAAATACACGCGCCACGCGCACCCAAGAAAATGAAAAATCAAATGATTATAACCCAATCATGTTACGAGCGAATTCCTGTTTCATTGGTATCGAATATCGGATTAAAGCTCCACAAACACGGGCGCGACTTGTAGCGCTGCAGGACGCGTCCCTACTCTGCGAAATGTCTAGGACTCGATATCGCCAAATTATTGTTTTTAGA